>CM030321.1:903077884-903179256 GCA_002915635.3 Ambystoma mexicanum | reverse complement strand
ACCTTCCTGGCGGCAATAGGCACATTGATTAATATTCACAGGACCCAAGGGGACGTTCCCTTTTGGAACATACTGACCTATGGTCTGTGAATTACCTCCTCTAGGATTTTTAACAATTTCTGTAACAATACTTTAGTCTTCAAATCTCCTTTCCTCTTCTCTATTCTCTCTTTTTCATTATTAACACGGTTCTCATAATACTGAGCATGTGCAAACTTCAGATTGGGATTTCACCTGCCAAGCGCTCTCAGAGGACATAATCTGGATGTCAGGCAGCAATCCACGTACGAATTTGTCCACAAACAACCTTTTCCCAGACTCTGTGCCCAAGTCCTGTCCACTGAAGTCAGAGAATACCTGTTCGAATCGATTAAAGAATTCAGTGGCACCTTCAGATTTTACTTGAACACAGGCCGTAAGCTTGTCCCAAATAATTCATTTCTCAGGAATTATGGTTTTCAATTTTGCGACAATTCTATCAGGCAAAGTGAGTGTTACCTGAGGTGGTTTCTCACCAGCTGGTCTTTCCCCATCAAACCTAGTTATGTTAGCCCACGTATCTCCCAACCCTGGTACATCGTCTATTGTTCGAACCTGCTTCCATAAATCTACGGGCAGGAGTACAGGGAATAGCAAGTCAATATCACTTAGGGTGAACACAGAGGATTGTAAAACGGACTCTATCTCTTTGTAGAATCCTGTCAGATTTTTCCTAATATCGGGAATTGATTGTCTAATAGTGTTCACTTCCTGTCGCGAAAACGGAACGTGAACAAATTGCGATACATAATGTGCAGGGATGTCCACAGCGGGTGCACCTGTCCCAGCGTTAGCGGGAATCTCAACCAACCTTTGGGACAAATGTCGGAGGAACCTCTCTCATTGGCAACTGAGATATAGGTAATTCCGATCGCTTACTAAGCAACAGAGCCAGGTTGAGCGCTAAGGCAGCCGAAGAAGTGTCGGGCGAAAAAGACCTTTTACAAATACCCAATAACTCTATAGGACAACTAACCTTTTTCCTTACACATTCATCCTGTAGGTACTGTACCATTACCTGAATCACCTTCCTCTGCATTTCTACTGTATACTGACTATACGTGTCATATACTTCATCCGGCGGTATCGATGAATCCGAGATCCATCGAATTACATCTTTGGTACAAATTCGTACTTCCTCAGATGCCGATTTACGACACGGAAGGAACCGTTTCTGTACATACATACTGTCGTCTTCACCATCCTCATCCTGTAATCTTTCTAAGTCCCTCCTATACTCAAATAACCTCTCAACATGACCATGTTCTTTCTCCTCAGTGTCCCTCGAAAGCGCTAAAGTATTTAGATCGCTCAACTCTTTTGGGAGATCCGTATTATGTAATCTACCCCACATTACACATAAATGAGTCCCCAAACCTTTAATAAAAGCATTTTTCTCGGGAAAATTGCCCATATTTGATAATGTGGAGAAAACGTCAGCTTGATCACCTCTCTCCATACAATGCTTAGCCCATGCAAATAATTCCCGTTTCTTTTCTGCAGAGACAGTATTTCGAGTAACAATCTTTGACCCCGCACCCTGATCAACTTCAGTCAGTACAGAACCACTCGGGAGCGGAGGTGCGGCCAAATTCAATGGAGGTGCGACTATCGGCGCAAGGGGAAGGCGTGGTAGAGTAGGTGGAGGAACAACAACTAGAGGAATAGGAACAATAGGTTGTACAGGGGGAACAGGACTAACAGCAGGAATAACAGCAGGAATGGGCAGAGCACCAGAGAGAGGATCATACAGAGGTGGCGCAGAGGCACCAGGCCTGCATTCGTTTAACAATTTATCGATAAATTCTTCGGAAACATGAAAATCTTTAGAGGGATAGATCTTCTGGATACCGAGTGAGAAAGCCCTATCCATATTCTTGACTGACTTTGAATGTTTTTCCTTATCATATAACAACACCTTTTCGGCATTCGTTTTATGACGGTGTGCATGTTTATCCCTACTTTTAAGCTGCTGCAACGCTTCTTTTTTCCAATTGTGCAAAACATCAATTGGTGCAGGTCTGGCCTTCTTCTTTAGCAAGACCGATTCTAGGTATTCAATACGGGGGATCTCGAAACTACCATTGATTGGCCACTGAAATTCGGAGGCATGTCTGGTTTGTCTGTGCCAAATATCATTAAATACTATACTTCCAATGCCATGCTTACAGTACATAGTACATGCCGGCGACCCCTCCTGTGGTGCTGGGCGGCTAAATTCCAAAGATTGTCGATCGCTGCGGAACAGAGCCCTAAAGCAGCTAGACCATTTCCCAGGCATTTCACAAAAAATTGGTGTTACCTGGTCAATAATTGTGTCTGCAGATACAATACGCCAAATTCAAATTGTCAGGGTAAAATTAAGAGTCGGATCACGACTACACCTGACCAAACCTAAGGAGGACCGTATTGGTTTATCAAAGAACTTCCCTAACGAATTTGACCTTGTGTTTGGTGGTTTCGACAAATCTGCCCGCCTCAAAAATGGACCCTTGTCAAGATGCCGTGTCAGACCACACGACTATCGTCCAAGGATCGGATCGTGCAGCGCTGCCGAGGTATCGCGTCTCGTTCAGTCGGGCCCGCAGTATCACCACCGTCCGATCCAGGTTCGATAGTCTGCGTCAAATCCTTCAATGATCCGGCATCAATCTTGAGGGTCCCTATTCGGGCGCCAACTGTGGAAACAGAAAAATAATATGAGGCCGAGAAGCCCAGAAAAGAAACACCCAACACAGGTTACAAAGAAACATACAAGTGCTTTATTTCAAGCTACAACAGTTACCAAGTCAATTGACAAATGGATAGCTATTCGGCTCTCAGAATAACATAACAAACTTCAACGAGGGTTCGATGTGTTAGTGAGAGACCGCATATTGGAATACCCGGGCCTTTTATACAGTTTGTCCAGCCCTCGGCCAACCCTCTTGCGGGTTAACCATTCTGCGAAATTGGTCTTAGGGTTCCTTGTCAGGTCAATCTCTTAATATATGCATTTCGATTAGTTTCGCTGATATAAGTAGTACATTTACATATAGGTCAACAGTAGGACAAGGTCTCTGTTTGCGACCCCGACAAGTGGCCTGCAGGCATATTAATTATTCAGTTGTACGGAGGTCACAACGGCCAGAATCTTTACTCAGAATGTCATTTGGCCTCCATTTTGATGTCCAGGGTGACTTCTACATAACAAGAGAACCTAAAATGGCGGCTCAATCCGAGATGGCGACTTACATTACTTTCTCTAAGGTCAAGACCTTGCCGTGGAGTTTGTTCGCATATGATGTTTAGACAACTTGGCGTAGGCCAACACACATACAATTGTTACAATAGGAGGCATAATATTGTTTCTATTCCAACATTAGGAGCCTGTTCAGTTGGGCATTCTTTGCTGGATCATTAAGAAAGGCAGGCACATCAATGTTGTGGGGTCTGCCCACTAGTTCTGGAAAGTTTTCAATGAGGTGAAAGAAAACATGAAAAGCATAACGACTGTCTTCAGGTGTTAATGACATTTGTTCTGGTTCTTTGGCTCTAAAGTCACAGGCCTTTTCTTGCAGTGTGATCAATTGTTTTTTTTTTCGATCTGTCCCTCGTCGTCTCACTGAAATCTCCTCAGGAATTCTCGCTGGAAATTGGACAGCTCCACCTGGAGCATGATGCCTTGGAGGAGTGCGCCCATGTGTGGGGCGTTGGCCGGATTCCTAAGAAAGGTGATGACGTCAACATCTGGAGGTCTTCCCACCATTTCCGGATAGGCTGTGACTAATCAAATTAAGATGTTGTGTGCCAGCCGTGTATCCTCAGGTGATAGGGACATTTGCCTCATTTGCTGGGACCTAATCACAGTCCCTTCTTTTGATGCAAACAAGTTTTGCACTTTCCTGCTGCGTGAGTTGAAACCACATGGTTCAGCTTGTACCACACTTGGTTGAGAAAGTAATTGTTTTTTGGATCTCTGATAAATGTCAATGTATCTGTAGTTCTCCAAATAAGTCCTGGATATTCTTCGATGATGCGGAAGAACAAAGTATATGTGATCTCGTCAATGATTACTTGTGGTGGAAGCATCTGTGTCTTTTCCGCTGTGTTCGGGTAGTGTAAGGAAAGTTTCTGTTATGACAGTCAGTAGTTGTCAGATTATTTTCTTGTTTGCAGGGTCTTGAATGAATTCAGTAACGCTGACTTCTCTGCCTATAAGTGAAGGGTAGGACAGTACTACCAGCTGAAAATATGTGAACACATCCCACTTGAGACTTCTGCTGGGATGAACCATATGTCCATGACCAAAGTCTTGATCTTACTTTTACTTCTTATCAGAGTCTTAGGCTTTAAATGCTTTGTTTGGCTTTCAATGTTCATGAGATTAGCGCTTCTGTTGATATGAGCATGCGATTTTCTTCTTTTACCTGTACCTTTGGCTGCACAGGGTGTTTGCGTGCTTCTTATTGTCTTTTTTATGCCTAAAGTAAAGGTTCTGCGTGGACAAGATTTTCACAAAAGTTCTTTTGTTGGCTATATTGAATGTTCATTTAATGGTCCTTTTGTCACCTTTCACTTGGTTTGTAGAATTGTCTTGTTTTGAAAGTCTCACTTTTGTATTTTTTTTCTTCGTTCTTGTAACTTGTTTGCTCATGCGTCCTTCTTCCTTGCCATAGATCTTGTCTGCACGTGCTGCGGTCCTTCGCCATTGTCTGTGGATTCCTCGGCAGTAGATGTAGTAGGAGTGCTCTCTCCTATAAAGAGTTTTATATAATTCGTGAAGATCCAGGCTCTTCTGCCTTTGAGCTTGACAGCTGACGGGGTGCAGTCCTCTACGATGAATGGGCCATTAAACCTCGGCTCGTCCCATCTTTTTCTTGTGAAATTCTTCACAAGGACGCGATCTCCAGGGAAGACAAGAGGCGTGCATAGGCTATGAGCTGCGTTGGCATCAGCACTGTCTGTTGTGGTTTGTGCTGTATCGTCTCTTTTCTGTCGTCGCTGCAGCTGGCCTGAAATGATAGTGGAACTGGATGTGAGACAATCCAGATAGGCCTTCATCTCCTCTCCCAGAACCTCCCTAGTTGTCTGGGAATCACATCTAGCTCTGTCTCGGGGGGTAAGAGGGGTTCTCATCCTTCTGCCTGTGACTATTTTATGCGGCGTTAGATGATGGTCGGAGTCTGGCTGGTTCCGAAGAGCATACAATGCCAGTGGTAGGCACTGCATCCATCCCTTTCTTAATGTGAGCTTCAACTTGGCTATCCTTTCCTTAAGCAAGCCGTTGATCCGTTCACATATCCCGTTTCCCTCTGGGTGATACGCCGACGAGAAATGGTGCTTTATACCAAGCAACAAGCTAATCTGCTCAAATACTGCATTTACAAAATGTGCCCCATTATCAGATCTCATTATCTCGCACACCCCCCATCTAGGGAAAACCTCCCTCACCAGGAATTTAGCAGCACAGCAAGTGTCAGGGTGTGTACAGGGGCCTGCTTCTACCAATCTGGAGAAGGGACCCACCACCACAAGTAGATACCTGTACCCATTACACACCTGAATCATATCGACATAATCAATATGTAGGTTCTGGAAAGGTCCTCTCATTACTTTTAATGTGTGCCCAAAAGTGAATTGCTGGCAGACAATGCAGTTTACCATAAAGAATGCAACATGCTCGGGTAAATTCGGAATAAACCAGTCTTCTGCGAGCGTTGCAGTAAGATTTTCTTTTGACATATGAATGGGGTAGTGAAGCTGTTCTACCACTACTTTTAGGAGGGCGACAGGCATTACTGGTTTACCAGTGCTGTCTTGCCTCCACAATCCGTCAGAGGGGTTTAAAGAACACCCTCGACGCTTCCATACATTTTTCTCCTCCTGAGGTGCCTCCCCCTGGAGCTCCATCAATTGAGACTGCCCCATATTGCTATAGGCTTCTGGAGTGGCTCGTGCTACCATCATTCGTTCATGGGTACGTGCCACCTCCATGTCCATGATTATTTCAGTTTTGGATGCCCCTCCTCTTCCAGCCGCTAATCCTGCGTGCACTGTTGATGTCACATAGGCGGAGTCGCTGTACACTGTTACTTCCTGGTCTGCATGGTTCTCGATGGCGAGTATCAATGCCACTAGATCTGCAGCCTGTGCCAAATAGTGAGATGGTATTCGCGCACTGACAAGTACTCGGAACTCTCCATTTGCCATGTGTTTGATTACGGCCATGCCTGTATACCTCTGCCTGTCATCTTGGTCAATTCTTGATGACCCGTCAATAAAGACGGTCTCTCCACTTGGCAGGGCATTTTCCTTGACCCTGGGGATCTCATCATAGTATTCTTCATAGTTTGCACAGTCATGCACAGGTTCTCCCTCTGTGACTGGCTCGGCTACAAACATAGCAGGGTTCACCGTTTTGCATTGCACTATTTTGATCGATGGATTAGAGATAATCACCTCATAGGCTGATGCTCTTTGCGAAGTGTTGGGTGTCTTGACCCACGTTCAAGTTATTATGCTGCAACATTTGGTGCTGTGGGCTTAGAAAATCCAAGATGGCCGAAAAGCCCACATTTCCGCCAGAATCCAGGAAAAACGCGCAGTTTTGCGCACATCAAAATGGTTGTCTGACCTGCCACCCACCAGTGCGAGCGTGATGGGCCAGAAGCGCCATTAGTGAAACGTGGTGCCAAAGGAAAAACAGCAGTGCCTGTTAGCTCAAAAAGCCCTTTGAAATCACCTCTGTTTCTCTGAAATGCAAGCTAAAAATGCCTATTTTAAACATTGCAAGATATTCAAAATCTCACTGAACACCAGCAGACATTTGGCAGAATGTATTCTTATGTGCATACAAAATCTGGAAAGATGAAGAGCCTAAAACAATGTTTATAACAAAACTGGCTGAGCTGTGGATGTCAGCAGCTTAAGTGAAATTGGATTTAAAACCACTAAAATCGAAATGTTTAAAATAAATGAGTGACCTACCTTTGAGTGACACATAGGTTGTAACTGTTTAAAGGTCATAGTTTTGAACTTAGACAATCTAGCTGCATGTGTAAAAATTGTGCCTGGCAACTACCCCCGACAGGAGTTGAAACTTGCCCAGAAACTGCATTTGCAGGCCCGGCTGCCTTCTGCTGTTCCCACCAAAAGGACATTACACCTCTCTGATTGAATCAGGGGAGGAGCACCTGGGAGCAGGGAAACAGAACAATGAGCTTTCCTCGGCTCAGGCAAATGTTAAATTAGGGGGGGTCGTAAATGGCTTCCTCTTGGAAGAAACTGGGAGGAGCAGTGCCTCTGTGAGCAACCTGAGTTGGAGGAAGTGGATACACAAGAAATTCCACCATGTGCTTTGGGAAACCACACCCCTCTGGGCCAGAGCATAATTTTAAAAAGATGGATAATTCATAGTACAGACTTGTCAAAATTATATAATTAATATCATTATTCTTGTGATGTTTCTGTGCACATTTTAAGAGGTGTTAGGACTCTGTGGTATGTTTTGGGGGGTAGTAGCAGAAAATAAGGTATTACTCCGAATGTCTGTATGTTAAAAATCTGACACTTTATCATCTGATGCCCATATTCCTTGTGCATGTTTGTGTAAATTCTGGAAAAGTTTAGAGGTTGTGTTCTTGATGAAAAGGGCAGAATTCTGTCATAAGTGGACACAACATCTTACAAAGACAGGGATCGGATGGTTTGGTGGTACAGAAACTATGTTAACTGGACATATAATATTAGAAAAATGGTACATAGATAAATATGTATTTGGATCAAAAATAGATTTGTGTGCAAATTGACAAGGGGAGTGTTCTTTCTGTATGCCATAAAATTGATGCCTGATGACACTCCATTCCTTCCCAATCAAGGGAGAGAGGAGAGCTTGGCCAATGATAAGTTGTGAGGGGCAGGCTTAGTTATGCCCACGCACACACCCATTTTCTAAAGACATAAAAGGAACACTGAAACCCAGGAAGAGTTCACTTTCCCTTTCTTGCAAAACATTTTGCCGGACCAGACAATATCCAGAAGGACCATCTCCAGAACTTAGAAAACCAGACTCCAGATTTCAGAACTTGCAGCAGAGAGGCCTAGTCCAATAAGCTGAATCCTTTTCAGAGGCCTCAGCATCCAGCAAACCTAATCAAACTATTCAACAGCCGGGCACGCTGTTTGATTCTGGCCTAGAACCCTGTGCCAGAAACACCCAAAAGCAGAGCTGTATCCAGAACCAGAGACCAGACCGCTGTGCAGTGCCAAGAACTTTTGCCAGAACCAGAGACCAGACCGCTGGGAAGTGCCGCTAGCAGACCCAGACCAGATCGCTGTGAGCAGAACCAGTACCAGAGAGAGCAGACCTGACCAGAACCTGATGGCCTATTTCAAATTTATAGTGTGAGTACTCAGCTAGAACTGTGCCAGAACCAATCTCTTAGTCTAAAATAATCGGATTCAAACCATTTTAACCTGTCCAGAACTGCATCATAGAATTGTGTGTCCCTTCTCCGATTTTAAACCTGTAAAAGTGTAATTTTGCCATTTTGAATCATTATTTCATTTCTGAAAAACTACCTTCACAAAATCATCCGTATCTTTGGAACCACGTGTGCTAGGAACGAGATTTAACTTTCATTTGAAAGCTAAGATTCCAAGCTTTCCAACAAGCCTAAAACTATTTCTACTACTTATAGTTATACCGTAATCTCGCTCGACGCACGTGACTAAATTGCTGTGAATTGAAAAATTAGCTCCTGTCAAAATAGCTGAAATCCGTTTTCCCTCTGATAATCATTCCTGAATCATTGCCAGTGTGACTTGAACTAATCTTAAAGTAGCTATCACCTACCCTGAATCTCCTATAGGGAATTAAAATCATTTTTAGCATATTTCACTTCTTTGCAAATCACATTTAAAGTATTTTTGCCTGTGTTTTAACCATCCCTGTTCTCTAAGCTTGCTAGGGGGAACTGAAATTCGTATTGTATTGTGATTGTATTCCTGAAAACTGTGTGCTTCACTTCCATCTCCTTATATTGCATAGGGGGGAGTGAATTGTCAAAAGGGGAAAGTGATTACATTGGGCCTCATTACAACCTGCCAGTCCGGGACCGTGCAAAATCTGTGACGGCGGTAAAAACGTTTCCGTGTCCGCAAGGTTGCGGAAAAACTGTTCCGATTACACGCTGTCGGTCGCGCGCACCACACGGACTCGGAAACATTGTTTCCGCCGTCACGGAAAACCCCACGGAAATGGAAATAACGAAGCCACAAGTGGCGCTAAACCCGTTTCCGCCTCTGCCACCACGGACACGGAACCGGAAATACCATGATCGCCAAAACAGGAAACAGAGAGGCGGCCATCATATAAAAGCACAATCCATTGCCATCCAGAGCCAGCACAAGCACAATCCTAACTCTGAGAAGCCAAAAGGGACCACCAGCATGTCTGCCAGGATTCCTGCTCAGAGGCAGCGCAAACAGCGCTTCAGCGAGGCGGAGCTAACCGTCTTGGTGGAGCACATTGTGGACAATGCTGAGATGCTGTTCAGCGCCGACCAACGGCGTGCCACACAGCAGCGGAGGAAGGAGGTGTGGCCGAAGCTGCACGCAAGTGCACCGCCGTGGGCGTGGCAGTGAGTAGCGTGAAGGACTGCCACAAGCGTTGGGACGACCTGAGGCTGAGGGTACGCAACCTCATTTCCACGCACCGGCAACGCAGCAGTGGGACAGGCGGAGGACCCCCTTCCCACTGAGGCTGCAAGCATGGGAGGAGCGTTGCAGCAGCGTCCTCCACCTAGAGGGAATCCATGGGATCGGGCAGGCTGAGGCAGGAGTGAGCCCACCTGCAGATGCCGGTAAGTGCCCAAACATGAATGCCACATGTAAATATGCAGTTGTGAGTACTGGGCCAAAGGACCATTAACAACCCCCCCCAGGCAGTGCATGTGTGGGCCAAAGGACCCATTAACAACCCCCCCCCAGGCAGTGCATGTGTGGGCCAAAGGACCCATTAACAACCCCCCCCCGAGGCAGTGCATGTGTGGGCCAAAGGACCCATCATGATCCGTATGGCAACCAATATCACTGAATGCAGACACCAGCAATCAGATGCATGTGACTAACACTATTCAATGTACAATCTTAATGACGCATGTGATGCACCCATCTGCCACCACAACAACACTAATTGCATACCCTTTGTGTCCCCACAGCTGTTTCAAGTGACAGTGATACTGCACAACAGGCCAGCCAATCTGCATCGGCAAGTACACTAGCCACCGCCACCACACAGGAGGATGCTGCCGGCAGTTCTGCACCTCTGGCCACATTACCAGCCACTACAGATGTGCGGCACACCACCACCACCGACATCCCCACCGTCTCCACACTGGCTGAGTCTAGACAGGTGCCACGGGAACCTATCATGGACACCCAACACAACACCGAAGGCAGCAGCACTGCAGAGGGGGCGGCCTGCAGTGATAACAGTGCCCCGCAAGAGCACTCGGAAACGGGGCCACAGGGGGAGATGCCCACATTGGAAGACCTGGGCTCCTTCCATGACCTGGGGTTCAGCCCCACTTCACTGGGGAGTCCCATGAGGTTGCCCACCCCATCCATGGCCGAACTGAATGCCCGCATGCAGCGGATGGAGGACCAGCAGGCTACCCTCACCCAGCTGGTGGAGAGGCAGCTAGAGGAATCCAGGCTGCAGAGGGAGAGCTACAGCGCCTCAGTGCGTCGCCTGTCGAGATCCATTGGACACTTTGCGAGCACCATAGTGACCCTTGCACGCCATGTGCGGGAGGGCAACGACCACACCTCCAGGCTTGTAGAGGCCATGTTGGTTGGCCAACAGGCAAATCTGGCACGGATGCCCTCAATCCCAGATTCTGGGCCATCAAACACTACCACCCCATCCAGCTCCACTACTGCCAGTCCAAGGAGGCGCTCGAGTAGGCTAACGGGTCCTTCGGGCAAGGTTGCACAGGCACAGAAGTGCACGCGGAAGTGATGGCATGTGTGTGGGGCAGTGCAGGACACATGTGGACTACAAGGGTGTGAGAGGGTGGGCACGTTTGGGTGGTGGGGTAGGTAGTTTTGGGGTTTGGACAATGGGCTCTGGGTGGGGTGGGCACGTTTGGGTGGTGGGTGGCCCCGGGTGTACAGCTTCCTAACCAATGCACCTTCTTCCCTGTTGTTATCACATCAATACATCACCATTTCAAATCAAGACATACATGTGTGGACATTGATCATTTATTTTGCAGTGCAACTATTAATTCATTGTCGTCACCATGTTTGTGCATTTCTGTGAATGTGCTGTGACTCAAAAGTAAATGCCAATCAGGGCATCCCGTGCTCTCTGCCCATCATGTGGACCCCAGGGGAGGCAGTGCCATCCCATCCCATCTCCATCCCCATCCCCATCCCCATCCCCATCCCATCTCCATCCCCATCCCCATCTTCCTCATCCGCGTCTGGTGGCATTGGGATGTTCCTGCCGCAGGCATATATTGTGCAGTATGGCACATACGAGCGTGATTTTGCCCGTCTTCACTGGCTGTACAGCAGTGATCCGCCAGATCTGCTCAGACAGCGGAAACGGGCCTTTAGCAGTCCAAATGTCCTCTCAATCATTCCACGTGTGCGGATATGTGCCCTATTGTATGCCTCTTCATGCCTGTTCCTTGGTCTCCGTACAGGTGTCATCATCCATGGCGTGAGTGCATATCCCGCATCACCTACATGGGATGTAGATGGGGAACATGTCAGTGTTTGTGGCATCATGTCCTCATCTGCTGCTGTGCATTCTTGTATCATCATTCATTCATGCATATGTACCATGCAGTGTCTGGAGGTATGTTTCGGCCATCACGAGGTATGTCGCTGACTGCATATGGGCCTACACATTAACTTGCATGTTTACTGTGCCCTGCGGGTGAAATTTGATTGTGTGCATGTCATGGTGCAGTGCTGTCCACACATGGCACAGTGACTCCACTGTACGGAAGTAGTTAATACACGTCGTCTCATTTACACGCCTCCCGTGCTTTTTGGGGCAGTGTTTCAATTGAGGTTGGGTGTCTGCAGTGGCACAGGGTTAATGGGACAGTGACGGGATTGGCTGTGGCAGCGTGTGCACGGGCACATTGTGGTGCCCTGTCATGTCTTCCTTCATGATGTTTGGCATCCGCTGTGTATTTGGTAGATGGAAGGGGGGTTATGCATGTGTGGTCACAGCGGCACACTCACAATGCTCATTGGCCTGGACACACACACACCACTCCGACAGGGTTGTAGCATCGTCAGCTGTACTCACCCAATAGCCACGTGCTTTGTCCGGCATAGCGTTCCATGTACCGTGGCAACGTGGAATTCCGCAGTACCATTGAGTCATGTGATGAGCCTGGGAAACGTGCACAACAGTGTGTAATCAGTTGCATGGCATCACAAACCATCTGGACATTCAAAGAGTGATACTGTTTCCTATTGCGGAACACCGCCTCAATTGCATGTGGTACTGTCAGCTCGACGTGGGTGCAGTCAACTGCGCCCATGCAATTTGGCATGCCTGCTATGGCATGGAAGGCCAACTTGGTGGCAATGACCTCGGGGAGGGTGCGGGGTAGGGCTATGTGTTCCGACACATGGCGCAACAGGGCATCCAGTACCTGTACCAGGATTTTTGAGAAACACGGTTGGATATGCCGTGCAGCTCACCAACCGTGTGTTGATAGGTGCCTGTGCCAAGGAAATGCAGAACTGAGACAACCTTCAAGAGGGGGGGGATGGCGGTGGGGGTGTCAATTAGGCTGCTGATGTTGTCCTCAATCATGGCGGTGATGTGCAGGATTGTTGCACGGTCCAGCCGGTATAGGGTGTGGATCTGTCCTGGGGTGAGGTTCCAGGGTGAGGCCCTGATGCGTGGTATTGGTGGCTGACGGCGGGGTCGGGCTGGCTGGGCAATGGGGTTTGCCATAGCTGCAGGGTTGGCTGGTTGCCGCCTGCGCCTCCTCCGCCTACGCCTCCTCCTCTGCGCCATTACTGCCACCATGTGCAGTACTGCCTGTTGGTTGAGTAGGCCCAGTCCCAGTGCTACTAGACTGCTGCCTGCATGGTTCTGTGTTGTGTTGGGCTGGGTGTGGCCCTTTTGTATGCTCCAGTGGCCTGCTAGGTCCAGCTGGGCTGATTTGGTGCACCTGTGCCCTGATTCAGTTCAGCAGGCAGTGTATAACGCCATGTTCGCGGTGGCGGCGGTTCCACCACCGTGATCACGGTATTTACGCCATTTTTTTCCCGGTATTTCCGTGTCCGCGCTAGTTGTGATGCTCACAGTGTTTAATGTTGCCGGTAACGGAGGGGTTTCCATGCAGACGGACTTAAGGGGAACCCTATTTCCGCTGTGGCGGTTTAGGGTGGTGCTATTACCGGGGCCGCAGGTCATGATTGCGCGGACATGGAAACGGTGCCGGTATGGTTTTACCGGCAGTGTTAATTCCGGACCGGAGTACTTGTAATGAGGCCCATTGTCTTTTGGTGAAATCATACCAAGGTTATTTCTGTGCTGCATTCTTTTCTACCATTGCATTTCCTTGAATCCATACAAGCATTCTCAGCTACCTTATCCTCTCTATACCAACTCCTAAGTAATTAAATAAGCGTGCAATTGTATTGTTGATCACTGTCATATTCTTAAGTATGATATCAAATATTAATTTATTATAAAAGTGTGATAAATATATCTTGTTCAATTTTTCAATAAATCTGTTAATTTGCAAAACAAAACCTACTTCTTGGCTCAGTGAGGTCAGGGGGATTCAAAGAGAGGGGTGTTATATAAGGGTTTATCATCCAGATTATAACTTGTCATAAAAATATATAAATAAGGGCTTCCCTTGCGCATCCCAGACCAGGCATTGACTCAGTTGGAGTGCTCGATTGAAGTCATTAACAGATTGGGGGCTTGAGCCAGGGATTCTGGATTAGAACTATCACTTGTGCAGCTTGATACAGTGTGCTAACTGATAGGATACATAAATCCTGTTGGATCACCACACTGTGTTATGCTGTAAAAACACCCCTCAACGGAACGCTCTAAGGAAACGGTCTGTTTTGCAAAATAAAATACAAACTTCTGTAAGTGAGGAAGGAAATCAATTTCCAGAATGACGACACTGGTAGACATCAAGATAGCTAGAGAGCACCTCTTACATAAACTATTTGTGAGAGGTGAATGGTCTGAACATGACCATGTGGAGTGGTTGCAGGCAATTGCACCCCAGATCACGGCAACAGGGTCAGACAAATGGAGAGATCAGGGTCCATTACATGTGGCCCTGAGTGAACTATATATGGCCCCTAAAGCCAAAGAGGAGCACGACAAGATTGCCAGGATAGCGGCATATTTGTATTTATATATGGGAGCCATAGAGGACAAATGTGCTGAAGGGCAAGATCTGGCAAATAGGCAACAGATGGCATTAGAGAAGGCCCAATCTGACCTGGTCTCTTCCGAGCAGAGGCTGCAGAGGAGCCAGGAATCAGAAAATGATAGTAGGCAGTATATCATTAAGATAAAAGAGGATATGGGTATCCTGCAACAGGAAAAGTCAGACCAGGATACCAGATTTCTGGCCTTGCAGAAGGAGTAGCAAGAAGGTTTGGACTCCCTACTGCAGAGCCAGAAAAAGCTGGAGCAACAGATACATTTCAACAGGGCATTCACAAAGCAGGTAGCCACCCTGCAAAGCCAATTGGATAGAGAAAAGAGGAGAGCAATAAACTGATTCTGAAAGACCTGGATACCCAGACAGAATTTGTGGAAGAGCGACAGAAAGCTGGTACCTTCCAAAGGCAAAGGGACGACCTGGCGGCACAGATGCAGGCTCTTAGTCAGGAAAGGGACACCTTAGGCCAGGAAATCTGATAATTAAAAGAAAAAATTGAAGGTGACCTCCAAAAAGAGCACCAGGACATGCTAGAGCACACCAGGAGGGTGGAAGATGCTCTGGCAAGAAACGAACGGGCCAGTAGGGATGGGACTCAGGAGGTAACCCTCCTGCAGCAAAGACTGGCCCAGTATTCCAGGACCAACCAGGA
The DNA here is from genome assembly GCA_002915635.3 of Ambystoma mexicanum. Classification (NCBI taxonomy): domain Eukaryota; kingdom Metazoa; phylum Chordata; class Amphibia; order Caudata; family Ambystomatidae; genus Ambystoma; species Ambystoma mexicanum. Next base: position 903,164,124 of record CM030321.1, on the reverse strand, counting down.
GGCACAGAGAGAGAATGAGGCTATCTGTCAGCACAATGATAGGCTCCAGCAACAGGTAGCCATGCAGGAGAGACTGATAGAGTCTAGTAAGGCCTTAACTGAGGAACTGAAAGCGCAGACTCTTGCACTGCAACAGGGAGCAGGGGCTGAAAGAGATGAAGTTCGCTGGGAAAGGGAAACACCTGAGCATAACCTCAGGAGCCCTAGTACCAGAGGCCTTCATCTCTCCCAGTCCTTGGACTCTGCCACCCCATGTCCCATGGTGCACATGAGCCCAGGGCCACGGGGATGGCAGATTACTATCCAGCCGAAAGTATGGGGTTCATAGGCCAGTACCTCCCAGGAATGGATGGGCGGGCATCCGGGTATGGGCACCCAAGCACAGTGCAATTAAGTGGGGAACCCCAGGAGAGTAGGCCCACTAAGGGCATCCTAAAAACCTCTGCCCAGTTAGGTCAGTGGGGGGGTACCCATCCAATCCTGGCAGCAAGGAGGGATCTGAAGACTCCTCTGAGCGGCCCAGGACACAGGAGACTAGGTCCCCACATTCTGCCAGCCATTCCCAGGCTCGCAGAATCTGGGAAAACCTGGAAGATAAGACGGGCACCTCTGGGCGCAGTGCTTCTGAGTCAGACGATGAATGGACCAGGGTTACCCGAACCAAAAAGGCCAATAAGGCAAAAATGGGCCTTGCTTAAGGACCCCTTAAAACAGATTAAGGCAATAAGGAGTGTCATCACCCCTTATCACAAGAACGCCAAGTATTCTTTTTGGGAACACTTGGAGCTTTACGAGCAAATGATGGAGACTTTCCATTTGAAGGACAGCAGTAGCTGCATTCGATATGTCAAATGGACATTCTCCACAGAATACTCGAGTTTCTTTGCGGGGCTGGAGGACCAAAACCATTCAAGATGGTCCACATATAGGGTGGCCATCTTGAAACATTTTTCTGTTCACAGAAATCCCCAAGAGGCTTGCAAGGCAGCCTACAATTTGCAATTAGGGGAGGATCAGGCCCTACAAGAATTTGTGCAGAAATTGAAGCGTGCTTTTGCACAGTCTACAAAAAGGGTGCGCACGGACAGTAAAGAATTTGTTAATACGTTTTTCCATGCCTTACCCAAATACATGATGACCCAGCTCGTGAGAGATTTTCACGAGAAAAGATCTTTAGATTGAGTCATTGAGCAAGCCACCTGCATCTATGAGGTTCAGAAACCTGTGGAAAATAAAAATAACGCCCCGAAAAGCCCCAAATCAACCAGCACATCTGCTGCTGCCAAGGTGGCAGAGGTAAAGGTTGCTATCATGCGACGCTTTGGACTCTGGCGTCTGTGGCCCCGTTTGATTCTCCACCGTACTTCATGATTCCATCACGCATTCATCTACGTGCATGCAGCGGTCTAGTTTCTTTTTCACATCATGCACGTATACTATTTAGGCACACCCCTTTTTGACACATGCACGTTGCAACCTTTCGGTCAGCTGTGTTTTTGCTTTCGCTGCCGTTGTTGCACTTCGCAGTGTTATTACCCCGGACCCTTCTAGTCTCTTTTCTTACCTTTCGGTACGTTCACGCTCCGTTGCTCTACTTGCCTTTGAGCTGCCTCCCCCGGGCGTGGGTCCGCGCGCGGATCACGGTACCCTTCAGTTCCTCCGTCTCTCTCTCTCTCTCTTTCTCTCCCTGCTTTCTTTTCTCTTTTTCTTAGTGCCTTACCTATTGTTTTGACACTGCCTGCGGGAGTATCTCTTTCCGCACTCTGCTCCACGATTTCGAGTGCTACCGGTTCCTTGCCGGAAGTATCCCATCACTGTCACTTGTGTCTACACTTCACAAGCCTGCAGTACACCACTTCAAAGGGGTTTTTTGCCACAATTGGCTTTTTCCCCGTATTGGTCCCTTCCGGGAAGGGGGCCCCAGAGAGGTGCGTCCTAAACAGCCCTCACGGTGGCTTCCTCCCGTACGAGACCCCGCTACACCACAAAAAAGAAAGGACTACAGATCCCACAGATCCTTGAGCACGGAGGAAGAGGACTCAGGTGAGGAGGTGGAGGAGGGGAACCGGGAGACACAACCCCAACAAGAGAGGGAAGTTGACAGTTGCCCCCATTTTATATTTGGAGATGGGGGCCTAAAAACCTGCCTGCACCGAATAATTAAAATCCCAGAAGGCCCTTGGGCCAGTCACAGACAGAGAGTCAAGGAGGTAGTCCCACAAATGGGGTCCCTCGCTCCCCTGACTATGTAAGTCCCTGTTACAAGGGAAACCGACCCATCCTGGGGTATGTGTGGACTCCTCCAGCCCAAGGAGGGGGATCCAACCAGGCACCCAACCCAGCGAACATCCCTCCTAACTTCCCACAGGAGGGCAGAAATTCACCAAATCCTGGGCAGAACTTTTTCCCCAGGTATCCACCCAATTTCCAGCCCCAAAATCATCCATCCTTCTTTCCCCACTTCCCTGAGCCCAGACCACCTAATCCGGGAGAGGGGAGGCCAAGGGTGGAGGGGTACCCAAATCTTCCAAACCCGGGGTACTACCAGAGAAGGGATAGCTACCCTCCCGGGATCAGGCCAGGGGAGAAAACAGAACCCCGTATGAGCAGGTTTCCCAACTTGAGCGCCAGGTCCAAAATATGGCACAGGAGCTGGGTCGCGTGCTAAGGGCTCAGCAGAACCCTCAGATGGGCATGCCGGCACAGAATGCACCAAACTCTGGGCCTGGTGCTCCAGAACAATGACGTGGGCAGCACCCCGATAACCCACCGGTTCCCAGGGAGGAGGCACAAGAGGAAGGGGGGTGTAAAGCCTTGCAGGAAGCTTCCTTCCCCACTTGTAAACAGCCCCTGGAAACCCAGGAACTGGAAACAAAATCTCCTCCCCTGAATGTCTGCCACCCAAGGAGCCGAGAGAAAGTAGGAGAAACAAAGGACCCAAACAGACCCATTTTGTGGAGGAGGTACAGGTCTTCCAATTTGAGGGAGAGGGATCCTCAGAGGATCCTGGGAAAAGGATATTCTCCTTCAGAGATGGGGGAACTCCTCCCAAGGAAAAATGGGTCCCAAGGGATTCCAATCCAGACTGGGTAGATGTGGGGATTGAGCTGTCGCTGCCCATCATTCTATCCCAGAACCAACAATACCGAAAACCCCTGGTTCAAACCCATCCGGGTGACTGCCTCCAAAAAGGGGGGGGCGGCCCAGAAACTGAACCAGGGGAACCAAAAACTGCATCCATAGACTGGGTAGATATGGGGATTGAGCTGTCGCCACCCATCATTCTATCCCAGAACCAACAATACCGAAAACTCCTGGTTCAAACCCATCTGGGTGACTGCCTCCAAAAAGGATTGAGCTGTCGCCACCCATCATTCTATCCCAGAACCAACAATACCGAAAACTCCTGGTTCAAACCCATCTGGGTGACTGCCTCCAAAAAGGGGGGAGCGGCCCAGAACCGGAACCAGGGGAACCCAAAACCGCATCAATATCTAATTGCCAACTTTTTCTTTCAGATTCCCAAAACTCCCTGCCGAACTCTGCCCAAATCTATTCTCTCTCAATGTCCAAAACCAGAAAATTAGCCCACCAGTTGTCCAAAAATTTGCATTATCTGTGCCACCTTGAGGAGAAGGAGGAAGATACTATGCCCGGTACAAGTACAGGGGCAGGGTACAATTTTGGCACTGGTGGACACGGGATCCCAAGCTACCCTTCTGTACAAAAGGGCCTTTGATGAACTAAATGCAGGAAGGAGGGAGAATTACCGAATTCCTCTCACCTCTCTTCCTGGACAACTTCAGAACTTTGACAGGAAGGAAATTCCCGTCGAGGGGACTGCAGATTTGGACATCAAAAATTGGCGACACAAGGTGAAACACCCGGTCATAGTAGTGACTCCAGAGGGCACCCCTTGTTTACTAGGGAATGACCTCCTGAGAAGGTTGTCACCCCTAATAGATTGCGTAAACAAGGTCCTCTGGACCCAGACTAGCCGACCAATAAAATTAAAGCAGAGTGTCAACCATGTTAGTTTAAACGGCACGTGCCACATGGTTGAACAAAAATCTGACCAAGTAGAATTTCACTTCCAGAACAACCAAATTCTGAACATGACAGTAATATCAGTAGTACAACAGACTGGTGATGGGGGGTCCTCTCTATTTCTGAAAATCAACCTTCCTTCCAGTTTAAGGTGGTATTCCACACTGGAAGGAAAAACTCTGAAATTCTTTACTAATCCACAATCAGACACTCCCACTCCGATAGTCCAGAAAGATGTGAAATGAGCTCAGAGCCTGGCTGATATTCAGCAAATTGGAGAGCAATTGTTCATCCCTGTTCAGTTAAATGAAGGGAAGGACTCTGTTCTCGCCCGAGTGTGTGAGAACAACGGTAAGAGCTTCATCAGCGAAACCATGTTACGCCAACTCCCAAAAATTCCAGCCATTCCCACATTCATACTGATAGACAAATGGGAAATGGATATGGAAACACCCAATTACAAAATCTCCTGCCAAGCAGGTGTATGCTCAAAATCTCCAATGGCAACAAGAGCATAGTCCATAATTGTTGGGTCATGCGAGATGTCACTGCTGCCTTTTACTTAGGCAGTGACATTCTCAATCGCTTTGCCATTAGTTTGGACCTAATAACCTTCAAAGCTTGGTCCCGATTAGCGGAGAAAAAGCAGTAAGGTCAGTTCAATTGCTACCTTATGCAGTTGAAATTCAGATTAAAGGGGAAGTCACCATCCAGAAAGGACCCGACAATTCTCCCTGGAAGTGAAAGTTAAAAGAGGACAAAAATTGAAAAACCCTGATTCTTATAATCATCTAAATGCTTCTCTCCAACAGCAAGGGTTGGGGGTAAACCCAACACCATTAGTCAACATAGAACATGACACCATTCCAATAGAGGTGGATAACAGCGACTTAAAGAGTATTACTCTAGCCGCAGGCACCATTATTGGAATGGCGGTTGATGACCGACATTTCTCCAGTGATTTAGGAAATTAACTGTTAGGACCAATCCCCAAGGACTGCTTTGACAGTGATAGTGATGACAATACAAACACCAGACAGGATCTTACCCGGCAAGGGGGAACTTCCTGGTGTACACTTCCTGCCCTTATGGTAAGGAAGATGTGACTTGTGACTTCAGGAGGGATGAGGTGATTTTCCAGGTCCATGAGGGCTGCCTTTCCCACCTGAAGCCTCCAGTCCAAATCAGCACTCTGACCAGGGACTTCTCCACCCAGCTGGAGGAGGCCGCTGAGATAGCAAAACCAGAAATCTTCCCAGGCTTCAGGCAGATGGTGGAAGAGAGAGTCAACCTAGCTGATGCCTGTGTGACTCTGGAAAAGAAGCAAAAGTTGAAACAAGTTTTCTTGGACTTCCAAGATCTCTTTGCGGTAGACTCATATGACTGTGGGCGCACCGACATCCACACAACAACAATTCCGACGGACTCTGGCAAGACTCCAGTTTTTGTGAAGCAATATCGCTTGCCTCTCGCATCAATGGAGTCCTTTACTAAAATAATTAAGAACCTTGAGTCCCGGAGAATAATCCGTCCAGTACACAGCACCTTCAATAATCCAGTGCTGGGAATATTGAAGCCAAACGGCCAGTGGAGACTCTGCGCCGACCTTTGGGAGCTCAACAAATGGGTCCATACTTCCCGATGGCCTCTTCCCTACATTAACCAAGGGCTGGCCCAGATCCAGGGGTCACAGGTATTCACTGCAATTGACCTAACCAATGGATACTGGACTGTGCCTGTCAGTAGGGAGGACCAATACAAACTGGCTTTTACCTTTGGGGGCCAGCAGTACACATGGACCCGGACTCCCTTTGGATACCTCAACTCCGGCAATGAATTCAACATTTTCCTACATAAGGCCATGCCCGACCTGGGTGCAAGGGATAACCTGGCTTATGTAGATGATGTCCTCATCAAAAGTTCATCCGTGGAGGAACACATAGCAGAGATCCGTTATGTTCTGACACAGTTGATGGCCGCCGGAGCAAAACTTTCCTTTCAGAAAGCACAGTGGTGTAGAACCTGTGTTAATTTCTTGGGGCATGAGATTACTCCTCAGGGTCTCTGTCCCCAGGAAAAGAAAGTGGAAGCACTCCAGAAACTGAAAGACCCCTCAACTCTGCGGGAACTAAGGAGCCTCCTTGGACTGACTAATCACAGCAGAAAGTTAATTGAGGGCTACGCAGAGATCACCAGACCCCTGATTCATCTCTTGAAGGGGGGGGTCAAGTGGGAATGGGGTCCAGAACAATCCGAGGCAGTAAGACAGCTCAAAAGAAGCCTCTCACAAGCGTCCTGCCTAGCTTACCCTGTCAGAAACAAGGAGTTTTTCTTGGAGACAAGGTTCTCTAATACATGCTTGACTGCAGTATTATATCAAAAGCATGACAAGGTCAATAAAGTAATCTCCTATGCGAGTAAAACTTTATCCTCTGTGGAGGAAAAATTCAACAATTGTGAGAAGGCACTCCTGGAAACGGTGTGGGCATTGAAGAATTACCGCCCGTTTATCCAGGGGGAACACATCATAGTGGAGACTCCATACCAGCCTGTGCAATATCTCCAAAGTGACAGAATCCGGGCCGAAATTTGAGTAATTCCCAAATTACTTCCTGGATTCTGTCAATGCAAGGCTTTCCTGTGGAGGTCAGATATGGCCAAAACAAGAAGAGTCCCCTCACGCAAGGTCTGGCTGACTTGCATGATTGTTCCAGAGAAAACTGTCTTCAGGATGAAAGTCTAAAATCAAGGACAACATGGAGGAATACCTTAATTCCTCACGCAAAGTCTTTGAAGAAGACAAGTGTGAGGGAATTCCCACTGTTTATGTGGATGGATGCTCTTACCATGTTGACAACAATGGGGAAAAAGAACTTGTGGCCGGTGTAGGGAATGCATGGGTGAATGAGTCCCCAGAACCCTCTGCTGGATACAAAATTGGTCCCCGAAGTAGTCAGGTGGCAGAATTGATGGCTGTGTATCAAGCCATCCTCACTGCTGTCCAACATCAACTCCACGAACTGGTCATAATCAAAGATTCAGATTATGTATGGAATGGGTTCGTGGAGCACCTGGTTAATTGGAAAACCAGAGGCATGTTATGTGCTAATAACAAACCCTTGAAACATGGGAAGTTAATTCAAAACATTGATGATCTGGTCACCGTGAATGGGATGCCATCTACTGGAAAAAGATCAAGGGTCATTCCAAAGTAGAGGGACCAGACAAAACTGGAAATGATTTAGCTGATCAGCTGGCCAAAACCGGGGCCATCCAAGGGGATCTAATAGAGTTTGAGTCCCTGTTGGGTGAGATCCAGGTCACTGCTATCACTAGGTCACAGACGAATGCTCACAATGATCTTTCAACTGCACAATGGAGTAAGGAGACCCCAGATGCTGATTTGATTACGGCTCAGAAGGGGGGTTCCAATAATTGGTAAGTTTTACCAACACATTGAGGACCCTGAGAACTTTCCCCTGACGGATACCAATTACATTGGGAAAGAGGACCTTAGAGTGTTGATGAAATGTCCAAAAATGTTCCAAATCCAAGACGGTTTGTTGGTAAGGAAATCCCAAGCTGGCCATGATCAGTGGGTGGTCCCTACCTCATTCCGAAGCTGGATGTTAAGTCACGCCCATCATGCGGCCACCGCCGGTCATAGGGGGTTTCACACAACACTTGAGATCTTAAGAGAGGTTGCATACTGGCCACACATGGGGCAGGACCTCGACCAATACTTGAAGGGGTGTCTTGTGTGTGTACAATTTTAGCCAACATCCCTCACACAACGTGCACCTCTCCAAAAGAGGGGGATGACACTGCCATGGTCATATTTGCAAGTCGACTACATAGAGCCCGTGATTTGCTCCTCTAGGGGAAATAAGTACATGTTGACAGTGACATGCTTATTTACTAAATGGACGGAATGTCTCCCGGCCCCAAACTGCAAGGCAGAAACAGCAGCTGCCCTGCTGATCAACCACATCTTTTCATGTTTTGGTCTACCCCAAAGGATTGAGTCAGACAGAGGTAGCCATTTTACCAGCAAACTAATGACTAAGATGTGGGAGATACTGGGGGTTAAAAGGAAGCTACATATTGCTTACTGGCCAGCCTCTTCTGGTGCAGTGGAGAGATACAACAGAACCGTTTGTGAATATCTTAAAAAAGTTTGTGGCAGATTCTGGGCTAAGTTGGGATATCCGATTACCTATGGTCCTAATAGCCATCAGATCTACCCCTTCATCTGCAACTAAAATGTCACCATTTGAGCTGATGACTGGACGCAAGATGGTGCTCCCCAGCATTTGCTCTACAGGACCCAAGAGCAGACACTGATAAATGCCTGCACAACTCATGAGTATGTGGAGAATTTAAGGAAACACCTTCAACATGCTTTTGCCTGTGCTCAGCGAAATCTGGAAAGATCAGCCGAGAGTATGAAAACTCACTAAGACCTGAAGACTACCATGAAAGAATACAATGTGGGAGACCGGGTCCATCTATACAATTTCCAGAGGAACCAGGCCAAACAGCGAAAATTTCTACCTACATGGAAGGGACCTTTTGAAATTGTAGACAAGATTTCCCAGTCGCCTACAAGAACCGCATCCCCAAAGGTAGTTCGGCAGAGGGGGAAGACAAGTGGGTCCATATTAATCAACTAAAGTGTTGCCATCCCAGGCACACTCTGCAACAACTGGAGGAATCCTCTGGAATCCCAGAGGGGCGCTCCAGATCAATAAAAACTCCAACCCTAAAATATTCCACATATCAAAAATATAGTAACAAGAATGCAAATGTCTCCTGATTATATCTTGTTTTTTAAAATAAGAATGCAAATGTCTCGATTCATAAAATGTATATGCCACCCCACTATATCAATAGTGGGGGAGAAATGTCTACGAATATGTTTCTGCCGCTTTGCTTTGTCATCCTAGGAGAGATGAAACCATGGAGACTGACCAAGGAGGACGACCCGGGGGCCGAGAGCAAAGATCTGAGGGGCCCGGGGTACCGCCCAATACTCCCATCAGGACCGGCAAGGAGAACTGATCGATCGACCCTGATGAAGGAAAAATGCTGAACTGTGCCATATGCGGAATCGGAAAAGATGCTGAACTGTGCCATCTGTGGAATTGGAAGAAGATGATGCGGACATACCAGCGTGTGGATCAAGACATCCTTTGCACCCGACTCCCCCTCGACTCGAAATCAAAGTGCAGTCGGGCGGGGGGGCTTGTTGGGTGTCTTGTTATTATGCTGCAACATTTGGTGCTGTGGGCTTAGAAAATCCAAGATGACCGAAAAGCCCACATTTGTGCCAGAATCCAGGAAAACCGCACAGTTTTGCACACACCAAAATGGTCGCCTGACCTGCCACCCACCAGTGCGAGTGTGATGGGCCAGAAGCGCCATGAGTGAAACGCCAAAGGAAAAACAGCAGTGCCTGTTAGCTCAAAAAGCGCTTTGAAATCCCCTCTGTTTCTCTGAAATGCAAGGCAAAAATGCTATTTTAACATTGCAAGATATTCAAAAATCTCACTGAACACCAGCAGACATTTGGCAGAATGTAATCTTGTGTGCATACAAAATCTGGAAAGATGAAAAGCCTAAAACAATGTTTATAACAAAACTGGATGAGCTGTGGATGTCAGCAGCTTAAGTGAAATTGGATTTAAAACCACTAAAATCGAAATGTTTAAAATAAATGAGTGACCTACTTTTGAGTGTCACATAGGTTGCAACTGTTTGAAGGTCATAGTTTTGAACTTAGAATCAGCATTCTAGCTGCATGTGTAAAAATTGTAAGTTTGATTTGAATGAAGAAAACTGGAACAAAAGTGACATTTAGCTGAAGCCTGGCTTGAAGAGATTGAATTCTGCCCGGCAACTACCCCCGACAGGAGTTGAAACTTGCCCAGAAACTGCATTTGCAGGCCATGCTGCCTTCTGCTGTTCCCACTAAAAAGGAGATCACACCTCTCTGATTGAATCTGGGAGGAGCACCTGGGAGCAGGGAAACAGAACGATGAGCTTTCCTTGGCTCAGGAAAATGTGAAATTAGGGGGGGTCGTAAATGGCTTCCTCTTGGAAGAAACTGGGAGGAGCAGTGCCTCTGTGAGCAACCTGAGTTGGAGGAAGTGGATAAACCAGAAATTCCACCATTTGCTTTGGGAAATCACACCCCTCTGGGTCAGAGCATAATTTTAAAAAGATGGATAATTCATAGTACAGACTTGTCAAAATTATATAATTAATATCATTATTCTTGTGATTTTTCTGTGCACATTTTAAGAGGTGTTAGGACTCTTTGGAATTTTCTGGGGGGTAGTAGCAGAAAATAAGGTATTACTACGAATGTCTGTAAGTTAAAAATCTGGCACTTTATCATCTGATGCCCATATTCCTTGTGCATGTTTGTGTAAATTCTGGAACGTTTAGAGGTTGTGTTCTTGATGAAAAGGGCAGAATTCTGTCATAAGTGGACACAACATCTTACAAAGACAGGGATCGGATGGTTTGGTGCTACAGAAAATATGTTAACTGGACATATAATATTAGAAAAATGTTACATAGATAGGTAAATATTTATTTGGATCAAAACAGATTTTGTGTGCAAATTGACAAGGGCAGTGTTCTTTTTGTATGCCATAAAATTGATGCCTGATGACACTCCATTCCTTCCCCCAATCAAGGGGAGAGAGGAGAGCTTGGCCAATGATAAGTTGTGAGGGGCAGGCTTAGTTATGCCCACACACACACCCTTTTCAAATGACTTAAAAGGAACACTGAAACCCAGGAAGAGTTCACTTTCCCCTTTCTTGCGAAGCATTTTGCTGGACCAGACAATATCCAGAAGGACCAGCTCCAGAACTTAGAAAACCAGACTCCAGATTTCAGAACTTGCAGCAGAGAGGCCTAGTCCAAAAGCTGAATCCTTTTCAGAGGCCTCAGCATCCAGCAAACCTAATCAAACTATTCAACAGCCGGGCAAGCTGTTTGATTCTGGCCTAGAACCCTGTGCCAGAAACACCAGAAAGCAGAGCTGTATCCAGAACCAGAGACCAGAACGCTGTGCAGTGCCAAGAACTTTTGCCAGAACCAGAGACCAGACCGCTGTGAAGTGCCGCTAGCAGACCCAGACAAGATCGCTGTGAGCAGAACAAGTACCAGAGAGAGCAAACCTGACCAGAACCTGATGGCCTATTTCAAATTTATAGTGTGAGTACTCATCTGGAACTGTGCTAGTCTAAAATAATCTGATTCAAACGATTTTAACCTGTCCAGAACTGCATCATAGAATCGTGTGTCCCTTCTCCGATTTTAAACCTGTAAAAGTGCCATTTTGCCATTTTGAATCATTATTTCATTTCTGAAACAATACCTTCACAAAATCGTCCGTATCTTTGGAACCGCGTTTTAACTTTCATTTGAAAGCTAAGATTCTAAGCTTTCCAACAAGCTTAAAACTACTTTCTACTCCTTATAGTTATTCTGTAATCGCGCTCGACGCGTGTGACTAAATTGCCGTGAATTGAAAAATTAGCTCCTGTCAAAATAGCTGTCTTTTGCTCGCAACTGCTGAAATCCTTTTTCCCTCTGATAATCAATCCTGAATCATTGCCAGTGTGACTTGAACTAATCTTAAATAGCTATCACCTACCCTGAACCTCCTACAGGGAATTAAAATCATTTTAGCATATTTTTCCCTTCTTTGCATACCACATTTAAAAGTACCTTTGCCTGTGTTTAAAACCATCCCTGTTTCTCTAAGCTTGCTAGGGGGGAACTGAAATTTGTATTGTATTGTGATTGTATACCTGAAAACTGTGTGCTTCACTTCCATCTCCTTATATTGCATAGGGGGGAGTGAATTGCCAAAAGGGAAAGTGATTACATTGTCTTTTCTTGAAATCATATCAAGGTTATTTCTGTGCTGCATTCTTTTCCACCATTGCATTTCCTTGAATCCATACAAGCATTCTCAGCTACCTTATCCTCTCTATACCAACTCCTAAGTAATTATATAAGCGTACAATGGTAGTATTATCCATTGTTGATCACTGTCATATTCTTAAGTGTGATATCAAATATTAATTTATTATAAAAGTGTGATATATATATCTTGTTTAATTTTTCAATAAATCTGTTAATTTGCAAAACAAACCTACTTCTTGGCTCAGTGAGGTCAGGGGGATTCAAAGAGAGGGTTGTTATATAAGGGTTTATCATCCAGATTATAACTTGTCATAAAAATATATAAATAAGGCTTCCCTTGCGCATCCCAGACCAGGCATTGACTCATTTGGAGTGCTCGATTGAAGTCATTAACAGATGTCAGCGTGACCTTTGGCTTCTCTAGTCTGGCGAATAGTGAGTGCTCAACATATAATGTCATGGAGCACCCCATGACAATGGATGACGCCTTCTTAATGGCGAACGCGGCGGCTGCTAAATTTTGTTCGCATGGGAAGTGGCCCTTGACCGGGTGCAGACTCCTGCTGTAATATGCTAGGGGTTTATATCCCAACAAGGTTCGCTGCGCGAGCACTGTTGTCATAAAACTGCCACCGGTATGAGAGAACAGATAGAATTCCTCCGCATAATTAGGAATCCTGAGAACTGGGGCCTTATAAATTGTCCCCTTGAGTTCTGTAAACCCCTTCTCCATTTCTGCATTCCATTCAATTTCTTCTCTTGTTGCCTGGGCCTTTTTAAGGGCCTGTAACAAGGACTTGGTTATGAGCTGTAGTCAAAGACCCATGCTCTGACACAATTGCTCAAGCCTAAGAAGCTTTGTATTTGCTTTATTGTGTGTGGCATGGCCATGTGCATGATAGCCTCAGCCCTTTCTGGGGTTACCATTTTCCCTTTTCCCCTCATGTGAGATTAGTTGCCCTATGTACAACACCTCCTGTTGGCAGTACTGCAGCTTGTCTTTGTCTACTTTGTATACTTTCTCAGCCAATATAGTCAATAGCTGGACTGAGTCGTGTCGGCATTGCTCTTCAGTGATGCTGCAGATCAGAATGTCATCTACATACTGCAAAACAACACTGTCCACCGCAATATTGCTTATATCCATTTGCAGATAGATGGAGACTCGCAATACCCCAGTGGAAACCTCGTACTTTTCAGGCGCATGTGCCTGAAGGTAAATGACGTCAGGTCTTGTGAGTCACGGTGCAATGTAATCGAGAAAAATGCATTTTTCAGATTGATCACCGTGAAGTATTTTGCGTCACTGGATATGTTGCACAAAATTGTGGATGAATTCGGGACTAGAGGGAATTCGGCTTCGACTATGTCGTTCAATGCTCGTAAATCCTGGATTAAACGCCAAGACCCTCCCTTTGGTTTCTTGACAGGGTAAATCACAGTTTTGCACGGCGATTCTGACGTCACAAGGATGCCTTGCTCCATCATGGCAGAGATTGTCTTTGCAATCCCTTCATCCGCTTCTCTGGACATGGGATACTGTTGTGTCCATGGCAGAATTGCTCCTGGTTTCAATTTGATTTTTACTTTGCCGGCACCGCTCAGGAGACCTACATCATAGGGCCCTGTAGTCCATACTTTGGCCGGCACCAGGGCCATGTCGTTATCAAAGTATTCTGGACGTACTAAAGCTAACATCATCCTCTGCGGTACCTCCCGCCTGATCATTTGGACCCAAAATATTAGACTCACTTCCACCCGCGTCTCTTCTAGGTCAGGGTGTTCTTTGAACAGATCGTCATCCGTGACGTCAGTCACTCGATACCCTTCTTCGATGGCGACAATCGCACACCATGGTCTGCCCTCATCGTCACATCCCTCAACCAATACCACTTTTCCTCGCACTGCGGCAGAGTATATCATTAAGGGAAATACTTGTCCCACCTCTTTGTGCATGGGTATTCTTGGTCTGAATAGAAACTCATCCGGCGTTCTCATAGTTTTGTCTGCAAGCCTGGCAACCCCGCCATAAGCACTCGTACGCCATATGTAAATACTTCTGTCTCCAGCGGTACAGCTCTCATAGCTGCACTTCCAGAGTATGCTCTGTTCATTTCGCACACGTTTGAATAATGCATTCCAGGGGTGGAGCACACTATGCCATCCTCAGTGAATGAGATGGTCATATTCAACTTTGTCATCAAGTCCGAACCCATGATATTTACTGGGGACTGACGAGAATACACTAAAGGTACATTCATGTCGCACTCTCCCACGGAAACTGGGAGTGCATCAGTAAAGGGAACTCTGCTATGAGCTCCAGTAAAACTCTGGGTATCTATTGCCTTGCCGGACAAGGACACCTTGCCTTCCCGTATGCACAAGCGTGTTGCATCCGTGTCAACTAAGAAGGAATCTTCTTTCCCCCCATGGTGACATTTACTCTTGGTTCCCTGTTAGGGTCTGGTGTCACTGATAGGATAGAACACATCAGAGTTCCCTGTGAGCCGTCCTATTTCATATATAGGTTTGTTCCATTGTATACCTGTGGGTTTCCTCCACCTGAATTAGTGTCCTGAACCACTTGTGGCAGTGTCTGCTGGGGTTGTCCCTGTGGTACATTCCCCATGTTCAGTGGTTGGACCATTTGCTGTGCACATTTCTGCAAGCCAGCTGCCTGCTGCTGCATGGTATAGTATTGTACATTGCCCTGTTGTGGGATAGCAGGTTGATTCACCATGCCTGTCCCCATCCCTTGGTTGTTCTGCCACATGCCTTGGCTTTTGCACATGCTCGCCACATGTCCTGTCACTCCACATAGCCAACACACTGGCGGTGGTCGGGCCATCTGTCCATCTGGCATAGCTGGACTGCCCATTGGTGCGCTCTGGATACCACCTTGAACATTTTGAAAACCTCCTTGGTTGCTTCTAAAGCCTCCCTGATTGCTCTACCATGCTCTTCCTCCAAATCCCCTTCCTCTCAGGTAATATCCCACGTTGCCATGATTACTCTGGGGCGGGGTAGATGCACGCTGTGCACTCGATTCGGCTGGGCTTGTTAGCATGGCTCCCTCGAGAGCATATTTTGAGAGCTTCCTTTGCACTAGCTTCGCCTCTTCTCCCTTACGCGTTACCTCTTTCTTTCAATTCTTTTCTTGCAACAGCCTACAGTATTGTGCAATTGTCAACTGGATCTCACCCCACAGTTTAGCTTCTATTCCTACCAATTTTTTTTAGCTAGTTTTGCACCGGTTCTGGTAACCCTTGGCACAATATATGGTGAATACAGGGATCGATTTCGTCCAAGACTCATGAGTTTCGAGCACCCACGCGTCTTGAAAATTGTGTATATAAAGTAACGGATCCTCTGACTCCTTGATTCTTCGAGTCATTATAGCTCCCATATCAGACGTGTCTGTATATAGCGTACGCAGCGCTTTCCATACTGCTGCTCTACAGTTATTAAATGGCGCTCCGTCATGAGATGTGTTAGTTATGGTTACCCTAGGGTAGCTTGCCCTTTTCCACACATCATCTGTTCTTTCTCCGAGTATAGCAATTAGGAGACCCTTGATGTCCCCTATGGCTAGGGTGACGCCCCCCCGTCATTTTTTCTAGCTCATGTATCCACTTCCCGGCTCCCGATGTCAACATTGGAAGCTTATTTTTGAGATTCTCTCGGTCCATGTGTGGCCATGGAATATATTGCGGTCTTGCTCCCCCCTTTTCTAACAGTGGGAATTGGAATGCACAATCTTCCTTTCCCTTCTCTACACCCTCGGTCTCTCGCCCGGTTGGTGTTCCCACCTTGCCGTCTACCTGGCAATGCCCTTAATCTATCAGTATAGACAGCATGACCCGGGCCCGTGTCTTCATCTCGGCTGGACTGTCCAGCGGACTTCGGTGTCCTACTTATGGACTCGCCCGCGTCTGACCACCGTACCTCTTGACTCCCTGGGAGCCACGTTTCGCACCGCCTCCCTTCGTCATACATCTCCTCCTCTGCTTCTCCATCGGAGTCTGACTCTGAATACTCCCAGTTTGCACAACTTCTTGCATCCTCTTCGTTCTGCCCATCTTCTAGTCTATCTAGGGAACATCCCCTACTCCCACTACTTTGGGTGACATCCTCAGTGTTATATAGCTGAGTGCTCTCTAAGCGCTCATCTTCCCCTCCCTCTTGGGAGATTCGTTCCAGCCCCATCTCATCGTATATTTTATCAATTGCTTCCCCGATGCTTCTGGTGTCAAAGTCATCATCAATAACTGTCCCGCTTGTACCTGGTTCCGCATTGCGTGCAGGGAAGAATTCTTCTATGTCTTCCCAGTCTACAACAGGATTGGGTATTTTCACTTCCCGTCGCAAACATTCTAAATCTTGCGCCCTTTGCCTGCGTTTACGTTCTGCTTCCTCAACTATTTCTCTTCGCTTCTTCGTTTCCTTTCTAGCCTTATCAACTTCCCTCATCCGTTCATCTCTACGTTCCTTTGTCCTTCTACTTTCCTCGTCTTCTCGCTTTTTTACTTTTCTTTCATGCACTCTCTTCTCTTCCTCTAACCTTAGCATGTTCTGCCTGTACTTTTCATAGGCAGCATATTGCGTGCGACTGAGCGGTATACCTTGCTCTTCACGATACAGTTGTTCTCGCCTCAACCTATCCTTTTTTCTTGCCCTCTCGTTTCTTATGTCCACTTCTTTTTCCCTTTCCTTTCTTAATTCCTGTCAATGGAGCAAGCAATAAAGTTTGTAGTACTTACAGTGATCTCAACCTATATATTGAAGGGGCCGGGACAATAATTAGCAAGGTCTTTAAAGGGGTCATAAGTTATACAGGAAGAACAAGGCAAGCCGTCATCAACACTCACTCTTCTATTCCTGACACCAGGACAAGCAGACCACACACTGATAGCCTCGGTATCCTCAATGGTTCAACACTCACTGGGTTGAAGTTTGTATCCACAGGTGGGTTCCCTAGTACTCAGAGAAGTCTGTGGGTGCCACCGAACTTTCACAAGACTGCCACAGGCGGCAGACAGTGAAAACCTCTCAGAAAAGCTCTGCAAAACACTTTGGGCCTGATCACGACTTGGCTATTACCACCGGCGGTATTACCGCCGGCGGTAATCGCCCTACCGCCAAACTCCCCGGCGCTAATAGTGCCGGATCACGAGTTCGGCGGTAAAGTAATTCCCCATTTCCCATTGAGCCCATTCGGGAATGCCCCATTCCCCATTGGGTTCAATGGATAATTTTCGCGCTCTACCGCCGGCGGATTTCCCGCCGGCGGTAATAGCGCAAATTTTCAGCGGATTTCCCCCAGCTCAGAGCTGGGGTGAAATCCGCCGAAGCCCTGATTCAGCGGACCCTTAAATTCCAGCGGTATTAGCGCTACCGCCAGATTTAAGGGTTACCGCCGAAGTCGTGATCAGGCCCTTTTGTGTTTCTACAGAGGTTTTAACAGTTAGCCCCTCCTTTTCTTGGTGAACACAGTTGAAAGGCTGCCACAGACTGCAGGCAGCGAAAACCTCTCTGAAAAGCTCTGCGAAATGATCTGCATTGCTACAGAGGTTTTAACAGGTAGCCCCTCCTCTTCTTGCTGAGCACAGTTGAAAGACTGCCACAGACTGCAGGCAGCTAAACCTCTCCGAAAAGCTCTGTGAAATGCTCTGCGTTGCTACAGAGTTTTAACAGGTAGCCCCTCCTCTTCTTGCTGAACACAGTTGAAAGACTGCCACAGACTGCAGGCAGCAAAAATCTCTCCGAATAGCTCTGCGAAATGCTCTGTGTTGCTACGGAGATTTTAACAGGTAGCCCCTCCTCTTCTTGGTGAATACAGTTGAAAGGCTGCCACAGACTGCAGGCAGCGAAAACCTCTCTGAAAAGCTCAGCCAAGGCATCAAATCACACTAACGGAATATGTGCCCACGACAGAAGTAAACCTACTAATAGTTTGCAATATCCACAAACAATGCCATGCACGTCACAGCCTGAGCATCAGTGACCTGGGTGGAAGGGGAACAATACCTGTCAGGGAACAATAACATGACAGGGCCATGCATGGGTGATGGGAGTGCCTTCAGAGAGTGCATGAGTCACAGAGACCGGAGAATGGTGCTGCCACTCTGAAAGAACAAACATGGCTCACTACTGCATTCCAGTGTGCGAGGTGGAGCAACACATGAGAAAAGGCAGTGTGTGACTGCACATGTTCTCGGGTGTTTCTGCATGACATGGGTTTAGCACAGCAATGACAAACAAATGCGCCATTAACATGACCATGGAAAACCTCCACAGTGAGAACACCTCCCTCCTCCCCAACCACACTGATGCCAAACACATAGTTATGCTGCAAGGATAAATGCAAAAGAAAGAATACAGAATATCAAAGTTGCCGACACACAAATGAACTGCATGAAGCATGGATGTAACAAAATGAAAGATGTATTGAATACAATGTTGTACAATTAAAATGGGGAATGAAGGTGAAAGCAGTCCAGGGGAAAATATGAAATGAAATAAAATCCCAATCTAAATAACTATATACATGAAAAACTGGGAAGGAAAGACTGCAAAGGTCAAATAAAAAAAGGAAAACTACACCTAAATAACTATGTACAAAGACAGAGGGCTAGTCTTGCTCTCTGATCTCACTTTTTGACCAGTGCTGAGACCAATGCCACGACCCCCCCGTCAGGCGGGCCTGCGTTGTTGCCAGGAGGACTTGCAGTTTGTCCAGCATCTGTGTCTCTATCACTCGCCCTTCTATTAAAGTGTCCTCCAGGATGGCAGCCCGCCTCCTTGCCAGACGCAGCACAATTCCAGCCCTGGCCATCAGTACTCTTGCTTCCTGTGCCTGCTGCCTCTCTGCCACAATCTGCCCTTCATACTGCTAGAACACGGAAGACATTACGTGCCTCATGTCCACGTGTCCCTCTGCCTCACACTTCCCACCTGCCTCCTTTGGGGGTCTGCCCTGCAACCAATTGCCTGCTCCGCATTGCCACCTGCTGCCTCAGTCCCCAGTGCCTGCTATATTGGTATGCCCTCTGAGCTGATGACGATCCCCGGGGGCGTACGACACCTGCAATGCTCATAGGTGCCTGCTATCCCTCCATTGCCTGTGGCCCTGTCAGTGCCTGGGTAGGCACAGTGACCACCTCAGCTGCTGTGCCTGGGACTCCCACCTTGGGCAGGGGTGAGCGCTCCACCAGACAGGGCGTTGTGGGCGGGACTGGAGCACAGGGGGTGCTTCTGGTATGTTGGCCGGAAGGCACCCTGGAGGACAACTGGTGCACAGAGGAGGAAGACGAGGAGGTGTTCACAGCAGTGAACAGCCCATGGAGTACACCACGGAACAGGCATGCTAAAAGCCAGACCACGAGGCAGTATAGCACACTGTAATGATGGGCAAGCAGACTATGAGTAGCCTGCCCATCATCACGAATTACACCTGTCCACCTCGTCAACCCGGCCAGCAGGGGCTGCACAAAACCCCAGATCGACACAGCAGACGGCAAGAGGTGTCGGTCTGGGTGGACACACCAGCCGACAATGGGGGATGGGTCTGGGTGGAGGCATGCTGGCAGGTGCACACTGCTGCATTCGATGCCCCGGGTTTTGGATTCTGCACAGGCACCTCCACAGTGGCCTGCACAGCCTCATGCCCCTGGGACAGCACTGCAGTAAGCATGCCCACCTCAACACCTCCACCTGACCTCAGGGGCTGGGCTGCAACGGCCACCACCTCCATCTCCCCCTCCATCAACCTGGATGGCTCCAGGGTGTCTTCCGCCATGGATGGCCCCTGTGTGGCATCATCTGTCCGCACCACTTCAAAGGAGTCCCCTCCCACCTTCACCTTCTTGGACTCACCCCCAGCAGCCAGGCCCGATGTCACTGGCACTGCCCAGCCACATCGCTCGCCAAGATGAGCTGTCACGGGGGCATGGCAGTGGCCTGCTCCTCTGCCTGGTGGAGGCATCACTGCATCCATGCTCCATGGCACTACTTCCACCCTCTTCATCATATGCAACTGTGGAGAAGGAGACACAGAGCAGCAACATCAGTGTACTGCATAAAAGCCAGCATGGCTTCACCAACATTCACAGGAACATGACTTGTAAATTGAACAAACATCAACCTCCAACACCCACACAAATGGACATGCAATCCACATCCATGCAGACACCTGCCTGGCCATCACTCCACACAATCACATCAAACTACATGACATTGTCACAACCAATGAAATGTGCATGCTATACACACATGCATCAATTGCACATGCACATGTGAGCATACCATGGCACCAAGCACATACACATGTCATGCACACACATCAACTTAGAGGGCCCAAGCAGCGCCATGACCAATAACATCAGTGTCCTGGGAACTGCAATGCCTCAAAGTGTCTAAGCCAGACATCTGAATGCACATGTTGCATCCAGGTGTGAGTGATGCCCAGTCACACATTCCCATTTTGGGCACATACACATGAGCATGATGCATGCACATGACATGGGCCACACTACCTCAACTGGCACACTTGCCATCCTGGCACGTCTCAGAGACAAGTAACATTGCTTGTGAACGGTCTGCAAGCCAGCACTACAACACACAATGCAAGTAAGAGCAGATTTAAAATCCAAAGATGTATGAATGCACACATGGAGAGTAATGTCTGGGGCATGCCTGCAGACATCCATCACAGAAACATACTTGCTGCAAGCATAAGGGGGTCACTGCCAACATGCTGGTACATGCACAACACACATGCAACGTAGGGCTGTGCACTGGAAGGCTGCTCATCTTTCGACTCAGACGTCAGCGTAACTTTCAGACCTGGGAATGCAGCGCTTGATAGAAAATTTCCAGGACATGCATGTTGTTATCCAACAGCTTGCACCTGAGTGCACGGTACCCATCTGTGGTCCCACTGGCCTGGATGTATCACAGGGCCTTGACGTGTGTCCTGGATTTCAGATCCTCCCTGCACTTGTGTGCGGTTTTGAAGGCGTGGACTGCCACCCCCTCCACATTGATGGCATCCATGATCCTATCATAGATCTTCTGACATCCTTCATCCTTCCTTGCTGCATTGCATCACATGGCTGGAGAGGGCATTATAATGTTCCAGGACCTTCTCCACTGGGATGTCAACATCCCTGGCATTGAAGTTGACAGCATTCCGCCTCACTGCCATGGGGTTGCCACTCTGGTCCGAGGATGATGGTGCTGGCATGAAAACCACTGAGGCACATGTGCGTGGGGAAGGTGGTCCTGGAAATGGGCTGGGGAGTAGTGGTGGTGGTATGGTATGGTGGGAGTCCAAAAAAGCAACTGAGGTGGTCACAGGGCCGTAGACAGGAGCATAAGCAATGGCTGGACAGCAGGCTCTCCAAACGCAGTGCAGGTGGGTAGCAGACACACACACTGTACAGGCAGCAGCAAATGGTAAAGTTGGAGGCAGCAGAGTGCCGGAGGAGGCAGGTAAAATGGCACGGAGGCAGGAGGATGGGTATTCCATGTCTCCCAATGAAGGCAGCCCGAAACAGAGTGAAAAAACAGAGAAAAGTGTGGACATGTGAAAACAGAGTACAGGCCCTGAGCACCAACGTCAATGCAACAATCGGGATGGTGCATTCGGGAAAACATAAGTACATGTAAAAGTAACATCGAACGTGCATGCAAAGGGGAGGAGATGGACAAGTGGAGTATACGTGTATTTTGGGATGCCACGCATTCCGTTTACTTCAGGGACAGTATGTACTTCTTATTTTGGTGGGGGCTTTGCCTCCGCGCATACCCTATTGATTTTTGTGAGGCTAACAGTGAGTCGCGTACGCGTTTGTTTCTACTCCGGGTTCCCCTGTGTATCATTTGCCACTATTCTTACATTTCTGGTAGCTTTTTGGGGTTTGTGTACGCATTTTATGTGTTGCTGGGTGCCACTGCATATGGCGTACTGCTTTTTCCTTATTCTGGAAGCTATCCTGGTATCGCATGCGCATTTTCTTTTTGTTTCGGGGTGCATGTGCTTTATGCATACCATACTATCCACACCTGGGGTACATTTGACCCTTTCTGGACCACAGAGCTACGTCTCTCATCACGTAGACTGGCCCCTCGCTCACATTGCCAAGGACAATAACTTGCTGTGCCTTCCATATTTCCGTTATGCCTGGAACATGAGTGGAAAGGCCCCGAGAGGGACAGGGGGCAGTCAGGGATGCCCAGTCACATAGCCACGCTTCACCAGGGATGGGGTCAGGGGTGTGCTGTGGAAGCATCTGTCTCAGTCCAGAGGGGTCAGGGGTGTGCTGTGGAAGCAGCTGCCCCAGCCCCACGGGGTCATGCCATACCCCAGGCCAGTTGTGGTCCAGCATCTGGATCCCAAAGTGGTCCCAGCCACTCAGGGTTGGCACCAACATGTTGTGGCACCCGTGGCAAGAAGGCAGAGCCTGCAGAGCAGGAATAGGCTCAAGCCCATGACACGGCACAGGACACTGGCACATTGAGGAAGAAGAGCTTCCATGATGAAGAACTCCAGCTGCTCATGGACTACGTGGCCAGTCACCACCGTGACATGTGCCAGCATCTGGGGATCACCCATAAAACTGCTCAGCGGATGGTGCATTGTTAGCATGTCACGGACAAGATCAACGCTTTAGTATTTGAGAAGTGCACTGCTGCACATGTTCAGCATGCGTCATTGTTCCCTGTGTTTGCTGCATGTGGAAGTTTCCTTATATGTGCTTTGCATTCTACCATTCCAGGATGGTTTTTCAAGTGGCACTCATGTCACTGTGTTCCTCCCTCGGTCAACTCAGCTGTGTCCGCACCTAATGTGGTGAGTGCATGTCCTTGGCCATCTACATTCCAGACAGTATACTCCTTGACGTGTCTTTCACTTGGCCTTTCCTCTCACTGTCACTCTCTCTTTCTGTTGTGCTACACTGCACTCATGGAAAGATCACAATCTATGTCCTGTCACCCTCTTGCACCCTGTGGTCCTTCTGCAGTGGGTGGCCTCAGCATATTTTCATCCTACATTCATGTGTTGTCATAGATATGCAGTTTCCTTCTGTTATTACTTTTCATGTCTTTGCATTTATTAAGGGATGTATCTCCCGGTGGGTTGCATAATATGCAAGACAGGTGGGTACCCTGTGCAGATAAGTGAAGGGCATTTGCAGACACTTGTGTGGTGTTTGGCTGGGAGTCTTGCACTGTGTGTTATCACTTTGGATTGACTTGTGTTGACTTGTGGGGCACTGGCACGACTTCCTGGGTGCATGTGTCACATGGTGTGTGTCTGGTCATAGGAATGGGCATATTGTGGTTTCTATGGATTAAAGGGACCACAGGCTGCAGATTCCAAATTGTAGGAGTTCCAGCTGTGTGGGCCTTTCTTGGGTGGTTGGGAGTGGGTTGCAGGGCCAGGTGTTTGTGGCATGTGACAGTTGTTGATGGCTTTGCTGGTTTGTGTTTCATTAAATTTTGCACATGTGTACTAAGTGACACTTTGCATTCCATGCAATGTTTGTGGGATAATGGTTCGATGGCACATTTGGCCTCTCTTGGTCAGGGTCCCCCAATTATGGTGTGCAGCCCCAGTTACGAACCACAAACATGGAACCATTGATGCACATTTTTGGGATGCTATGTTGTGAAGCGGCACACCAGGTTGTGCAGTTTTGGTGCTTTCACATGCATGTCCCATGCATGCTGCGCCATGGTGTTTGCAGCTTCAAGTTGACCGCAGCTGGGTGCATGGTGCTGATGCATTCAATTGCATGGAGTGCAAGATGTGAGCATTTGTGTACTGGCATTCTTTTGCTTTGCATCATGGGCTCCCATGACTGTGTTGACTGTACTGTCCCACTACTACACTGGTGATGGCATGCCTTGTCATGTCATTGTTTGTCTTCCAGGGGGCTCACTGCTTTATTGGGGGCCTCAATTATCTGCATTTCTGATATCTTCTCACTTTCAAGCAGCATGTTCACTGATGCGTGTGTTGTGTATGTGCTGCATGTCATTCAGGGGATCAGGCAGTGTGGGGGTTGTGGTTGCTTGTCAGTGTGTTTGTTTTGTGTGTTTGAATTACATGTAGTGTGCAGGTGTTGCTGCATGTGTGCTGGGACACATGTTGATGGTTGTCTTATGAGTGAGTTGTTTGCATGTGTTGCATGTCACTGAGGGGGACACGTGTGTCTTTACTTTTTGGGTGCATGGATGTGTTGGCTGCACTCAGTTTGATTTATTCCATTGTTTGCAGTTCCTTCTGTCAGGGAATGATGGCTATTTAATGGGATGTTTTTTGACTTTCAACTGCATGCCCAGGGGACAGGTACATTGATCTTGAACCATATGGAATGGCTACATTAGTTGATGCATGTGTGGATGTGGCCATTCTGCTGTGTCACACTCTTTATCACAATTGTCAATTATCTCTTGTTCAGTGGTATATTTTGGATGGGGTGCATTGTGGTCATGTTGCAAGAATCTATGTAACATGTGGATCCTTACTGCACTCCTTTTCCACACATTACAATAAGGACATGTTTGTGCATATCATGCATATTCTCAGACATATGTGCAGTAATATGCCATTGTGCTTCTTGTATTTTGGGAACAGGGTAATTTTGGAGGCCATTTATGGCTGCCAGCTCTCATATGATGGTTGGTGAGTTTATGAAATGATCAGTGGCTACACATTTCATGGGTATGTTAGCTGGTCATATGGGAAGTTTTTAGTGCCTAGCAGGTGATGTAATTCTATGGTTGCCATGGTGGTAGTGGTGTACTCCCTCTTCAATGTGTTTCTTTTGGAAACATTGAATGTATGCATTTTTATTTCTAAAAGATGCAAACAAATGTGCACTTCAAATGGCACTTTCTTAGGGTGGTTTTGTGTGCACAGTGGATTGGCCCATTGCCATCATTGAAACGCACCTGGGATTTGGCGGGATAGTGTGCACTCCACAGGGGAAGGATTTTAGGTGAAAAAAGATTGCACAGGCTGGGTACCTGCAGCCTCTCCACGTGTTCTTTGCCCAGCCATACACAAGTGGTGTGCCTATGGGTGTGGATGGTGGGTCACTGCCATGTCCACTGGGATGCAACGCGCTGTGTTGCAATATTGTGTAGGACACATGCTGCCACAATGATCCAGCAAACTACTGGTGGTGCATATAGCACCACACCACCAGAGTGGTCAAGGGAACGGAAACGTGACTCCACAATGCCCAATTCACAATATGGGCAGTGTTGTACCTTACCTCGTAGTTGTGTTGGGGTTGCGTATGGGCGTCATCATGTATGTGCTCATAGTGTAGGCACTGTCCCCTGTAGATATGAGAATGGTTGTCATTGGCATTGTCATTTGTGGACAGTGTCTATTGGTCTGTGCATGAGCATGGCCATTCATACTCACCAATGAGCCATGTGTTGCCATGCTTCCCAGCTTCCAGGGCACAGTGTAGCGAGAACATCCTGAAGATGCAACTATCATGTGTGCTACCAGGATAGTTGACATACACTTCAGTAATGATGCCCTTGGCATCACACACAACCTGAACATTGATGGAGTGCCATTGTTTCCGGTTGTGGTAGATGTGCTGTGTTGCTCGAAGTGGACATAGAGCAACATGGGTTCAATCAATAGCACCTAGCACTTTTGGAAAATGCACCACCCCAAAAAAATCCTTGACCACTGCTTTCCTTTCTGCTGGTGTTCTGAGCATATAGGCCGGCGGACACAAGGTCATGCAGTTATGATTGCCAACGCCTGATGTACGCAGCGAGACTGCGTGGCCTGGGAGATGCCACCTACTATGGCAGTGATCCACTGGAATGACCCTGTGGCAAATAAATGCAGAGCAGTGAGCACCTTCTGCAAGAGGCTCAATGCTTGGAAGCACTTGGTGGGTGATGTGAGGTCATCTTCCCACTCTGGACCAGGTCTAGGATGATACGGGGGTAACCTATACCTGCCATAGACCTGGTCATCAGGCATCCCAAAAAGGCTGGTCCATGGGTGGAAGAACCTAGACCTGGCCATCCTCCTCATCCTCCTCCGGTGTCCCTGGATGACTGCTGCAACTAATGGTGCATTCATCGTGGCTTTATCCGTGCATTTCTTGTGCTTGCATGCTTTATATGCATTAGATAAGGTGCACATTGACGTTTATGCCTGCTATCGTGTGGTTTGTGCGTCATTTTTCACGAACCGACGTTCCCAGTTCAATTCCATTAATATGTTTATTTTGCACGCATATGGTGTGGTGCGTTTGTTTAACAGTTTAACAGTGGAACGTCCCTTGCAGCGCCCATATTTTTGCCTGTTCTTCCTCATTCCGTGTGTTCCTCCCCCTTTATAGGTGGCTGCCATTCCCTGTGCATCCTCTTCTTGGAGTCTCGCCCGAGGCGTTTGTCGAGTCACGGTAACTTGGCAGACCGGCGCGGATTCCTCGCACGTCCCATGTAAGCCCTGCGCTTTGCTTTCCATGAATCGATGAATGGGGATTTGCGTTCGATTTCATGCGC
This sequence comes from Ambystoma mexicanum, assembly GCA_002915635.3. Lineage (NCBI taxonomy): Eukaryota > Metazoa > Chordata > Amphibia > Caudata > Ambystomatidae > Ambystoma > Ambystoma mexicanum. Next base: position 903,137,577 of record CM030321.1, on the reverse strand, counting down.
AAGTCTCTTTTTTTCCAGGAAGAATATTCCATGAATTGGGCCCCAAAGTCCCTTCCTCCGGATTCATGGTGGCCATGTTTTCTTTGCACTTTTTTGTTTTTTGGAAAGTTACGGTTTCACAACATACAAACTATTTGTACCCCGATACAACGTGCCGGGGTACTAATTGCAATTTTACACAGGCAAGGGGGACATTACTAGGCCTGTTAACTCTGCGGGGCTTTGTTAAACATTACCAGACCCAGGAAAGGCCCCCCCTGCCCGTGTAAAATTGTTTAAGTATTTAATATGGAATGCTGTTAATGGATGCAGAGGAGGCGCGGTATTTATCACTGCATGCATCCTCTTCCAGTGCATGTGGCTATTTGATGCAGACTCTGTGGGGCAAATTGTGGATGCACGTTCTCATCAATGTGCTGGCAGATATATCGCTGATATGAGCAATGGCTTATGGAGTTGGATGACATCGCCTTTTAGCATCTGTATGTGTGGTTGTGTGCTATGTAGCATCGTGCGAAGATGCAGGCGTGCTGCTGGAAGGCGGGGTACATGATGTGTGCGCTTGAGAAGGTGATGTGGTTTGAAGATCTTGGGAATGTCAGTGGAGAGATGAGTGTGACTGGCTTGATGTGAACATGGTCAGATGCCTGCCCTTCATATTATTTTTCAACTTACCTTGAACTGATTCCTGTAACTATAGAAATCGAGAACAAGCTTGCATTGTTCCCTATAGCTGAAGAGTGATCTATCATATGGACCCTAAGATATACCCGGTCCTCCCAAGGATCCTTTTATTTGGTTAGAATCAATATGCCAGGTTACTCTTTGTTGTAGACTTTAATGTAGTCTCCTTGCAAGCAACACGTCTCTTTTAAGGACCGTTGCTCTGGCAATTTTTCCCTAATGCCAGTTGTTTTCAATGGGTGCTGCTTAAAATTGTCGCGCCATTTGATTTTGGACAGTTTCAATATTTATTCTTTATTTATAAATGAATGAACTGCTGCCTGACCTGAGGACAGCACTGCGCTGTACATTTAACATTTAATACAAAATGCAATAAACCGCACAATTCCAGAGAATGCAAGCTCGTTTTTCACAATAAAAAGGCACTGTGATCATTTCACATGACCGGCAGAGCAAAGGTATGGTGTAAAATGAAGGCGTTACCCATTAACCATTAACGCCTTCATTCTATGCGCCATGGTATTTTGCAGGCATTTCAAGTCAGAGACAAAGCATGAAACGGAATTAACATTTCCGCCATGCATTCCTCCTCCGCCTTCAAAGGGCACAGGTTTTTACACCTGCATGCTCAAGGCAGGCGAATTCGCTAGGAATGCATTGTAAATGCCATCTACCGGCTTTGCATCATAACAAATATCTAATTTCCTTAATCAATATTTGGAATCCTGCCTCTTCAATGTAACGTTTGTGATTGTATAATGCGAGAATAATACACAACTCATTTGCCCCTTTATGGCCAGGCCTGAAGCTGCTTAGATCGACACCACAACGACAAACACACAACACATAAACCGCACCATTAGCACACGAGGCCTCGCATCGGTCCAATACTCACACCAAAGCTCAGCGCACGGTGAAAACCGAACTGAAGCCACCAATAGCACACCACTCCTCTCACTACCCTACTCCCTCTTCACCCCACTGACCCAACCCACCTTCTTATTTACAGATCCTCCTGTGAGCCTGGGGACCAATTCCGTTGGTGACGTTGCACGGTATAAATACCTTTAACATTTAACATGTCTACACTACGGGGGTGTCAGGGGAGCGTGCACTGTGCTCTACCTGCTCTGCCTCTTTGCGGGAAATCTTGAACTCCTGAAGTGGCGGCGACTCCTCTTCTACTGCCACATCTATGCTGTGTTTCTTCTGAAAGTGAGGGCAGCCTGCCCAGCATGAGCCTGTCCAACATGTGCCATGGAAACATGCACTGCTGCTGCCTCTGGCATGCATTATTTGTGAGGGAAACATGCACTCATGCTGTCCATGCTATGCCTGGCATTTGTCTGTGAACATGTCCTACTACTGCAGCCAAGCCTGATTTTCTGTATGGGGGTTGAAACGCTTGAACTTTTGCTACCCACGCTGCTTCTGTGCACTTGTGTGACAGAGGTTTGAACTGCTGTTGCACGTATAGTATCCGTCCTGTGTGTGAGTGGGTTTTGCACTGCTACTCTGTGAGCTGTACCTGTTCTCTGATTATGTTAGTGTCTTTAGTGTACCTGGGCTGGCAGTGTTGTGTGTGAGGGAAATGACAGTGCTGTCTCCTCTACTGTGCCTCTTTTTTTGTTGGACGGTGTCATACTGCTGCTGACCCTGCTGTACCTGTTCTGTATGCAATAGAAGTGTGAAGTGCTATTGCCTCTTGTATACATGTTATGTGTGTGAGGGAAGCTGGTTGTGTTACTGCCTCTGCTAGAAATGTTGCATGTGAATGAAGCTTGCACAGCTGCTCTCTGTTGTGTACCGTTTCTGTGTGCAAGGGAAGATTGCCATATTATTCCCTCCATTTAACTTGTTTGTATGGTGCATTTAAAGGCCTCAAACAGTAGTCCCTTTCACATGAATGGCAAGATGTTAAACATTGAAACAAAAACGGACTGGCATTCGTTTTGTTTTTCAAGTAAAGTTAAAGAGCCATGTGGAAAGGGGCCTACCTGTCATTACCAATGGATATGCAGCATTTTAATTTACAAAAGAAGGAAGAATCGAAAATACCTGTCACATGGAAAACAGGATTTTTAAACATGGTGAAAAAAAAACGCCTGCACATGTGTGTGCAAAAATCGTCTTTCAAAAGCAAAAGTGAAAAAAAAATATCACTGCTCACAGAACAATTCAGGAAAACAAAACATGATGTGTGGGTTGACAAAAGCAAAGTATTTTATGTTTCACCTATAAAACTCCAGTGACATTTGAAGAGCTACTTTGTCTTCATGGAAAATGTTAGGCCAAGGCAGACCCTGTTTCTGGCTGTGAGCAAAACTTCACAAAGGAAAACTCACACTTCCTGCCTGGATGTCACATCTCCCATCTAATGACCACCCACAATAAAAAATGTGCTGCTAAAAGTGTCAAAATTCAGTGTTCTCTAGATGCTGGCTCTGAAAGCAGTGACTTCAAGGAAAGTCAACCTTGGCTGGACCACGACTAATAGTGTAAAAATGGGTGCACCCACTCCAAAGAGCAAGCTTTCAACACATAGGAGACTGATGAAAGTTACAGGCTGAACCAGTGAAAACAAATGGCCGGAAGCAGAAATTGCCATTTGTCCCACAGGAAGATACACAATTAAGTTAAAAGGACTATTATAATTTAGGCTTTTTTCTCAGCAACGATAATGTGGATTGATTTCATTTTTGTACCATTTTGTATGTCATTTCTAGGTGATTTTGGGGATATAAAATGCATCTACCTGTGACTCTGGGAACTGTAATGGCCAGTTATACTAGGTTTCTGGCTGATCTGAACATGTTTAAAATTTGAGAGTTGGTGGTGGGTGGAAAATGAAATTAGGGATATACGTAATAGCTTACATATTCATGACTGTTGTGCTTTTTATGGAAACGGCAGAAATGTGCCACATGGCCATGTTACATGGTGCAGATTTGGTGGTCAGCTTATCTAATTCTCCATGATCAGCTAAATCAGAAAATATGTTTATTCTGGCAGTTGCTAGTAGAATTATGACGTTGTGATACATAACCAGTTTTTGCCAAAATGTTGAAAGGAGAACAAAGTATGTTGACACATGTGAAATGCCATATCTTGCTTCAGAACCCTAAACTAATCCTGAGTTTGAGGCTGGGTTGGGAGGAGAGAGAAGAGGAACTGTCAATCCCTGTGGCTGGGATATTGCAAGGTACTTCCTCAAAATTGTAAAATTGGTGATGTCAATGCTGCTATATAAGGGGGACTGCACTAGGACAGAGGACCCACAAAAAACAGGGAGACAGAGAGAAGAGACAGGCAATCAAGAGGGCTGCTGAAACTTTCCATCTGTAAGGAGATGCCAGAGGAGATTGCTTAGAGTGCATCTGGGTGGATCTGTCTCTTTCTAGGAAGGCCTCAAAGCTGACTGGGTCCTTTGGTGGAGAGCCGAAGTCTATCTTTGAGAGTGGAGTGACCAGACCCCTGCCCTATCTTTCCAGGGTGTCCTGAGATGCAGCTGGCTTTCCTAAACCTTAAACAGAGGCTTGCTAGGTAAGAGGAACTAAGCCCAGGAAAGTTAAAAGGTGGGGGGGTGTCTGCTTGCCTTGAATCCTTTCCATTTATAGTGGGTTGGGAGGGGGGGGCAAAACTGTGTAGGTCCTTAGCCTATATAACCAAAAATATTAATGTAATTACTTCACTATTTGGCAGAACACTACAGGGTGAATTTTGTTAACATTTGAAATTAACAATGCTCACTTCCCAGTGTGCGCTGAAAACTACAGCCTATAATTTAATTGCTTAATCCTTGTTGTCCAGCTGACCCCGACTTCTTTAAGGAAGAGGGGTGTCTTTGTTCTTAAATCAGTCTAACCTTTTTATCCAGCTTCACCAACACAGGCCTTTCAGTAAGGGAGGTCTGAAATCCAAAATTCCCCAAAGCATTCTAATGTTTCTGTCTGACTTCCCAGCCTAGACCAGAGCAAGGGGGGTCTGAAAAATAAAGTGATAAACCACCCTGTGTTTATTTTAAACCAAAATTGTGGGTGAAATTATAAGTGCCATATGTATTTTTGCCAATCTTGAAATCCTAGTGCTAGCCTTTTAAGCCTGCAGAAAAATCAAAATCACACAACGGTACATAAATGCCTTTGTTATTCAGTGTAACTATTTTGTGAAGTGAAGTTTACAGAAAGTGAATAATTTCGATTGTGACTTTTTAACTCACTTTTGAGATGTATTTATGCTGAGAGAAGTTGATTGTGTTGTGCCACGGATAACGTTTTATTTGTTTATATATCGTGCTAATTTCTATTAATTTTAATTTAAATAAATTCCAACATATTTCCTTTAAGCCAGCCTGGTTCGTGGCTCATTGTTAGCTCAGGGGAGAGAGATCCAAGGGGCATGATGTGTTTGTGAGATAGGGCTAAAAAAAGAATCTGTTAAACAGTTTGTTGCATAACCACGTGAGTGCGGAGAGAAGAACTCCCTGTGTTGCGGGTGGCTTATCAATAAATCGTTACATGTTGCATATGGGGGAAGATTGCATTGCTAATGCTCGGTTTTACTATGTGTGTGTGTGTTTTAAAGAATAATTGCACTGCTGCTGTACCGTCTGTGCATGTGTGTGAGGGACGTTTGCATTTCAGCTGGCACAATGTATCTCACATATGTGATTGTGCTCAAGGGAAGCTTGCTCTGCTGCACCTAGGCTTTCGTGTGTGTGTGTGTGTGTGTACACACCTGTCTGTGTGCGTGTGTGCATTTTAAGGGATACTTGCACTGCTGATTTGGCATAATGTATCTCACATATCTGATTGTGTTCAGGGGAAGCTTGATCTGCTGCACCTGGGCTTGTGTGTGTTTGTGTGTGTTTGCGTGTGTGTGTGTGTGTGTGTGTGTGTGTGTGTGTCTGCGCGCGTGTGTTTGTGTGTGTGTGTGTGTTTATTTTGTGGGATATTTGCACTGCTGCTTTGGCATAATGTATCTTACATATATGATTGTGTTCAAGGGAAGCTTGCTCTGCTGCACCTGGGCCTGTGTGTGTGTGCACATGCCTTTGTGTGTGCGTGCATGTTTTATGGGATACTTACACTGCTGCTTTGGCATAATGTAGCTCACATATTCTCTCCCACTCCTCCTCCTCCGGCTGACTCACATCCTGGCAGAGCATGCTCTACTCTTCTATCTCTGATACTCTGGATGTACTTGCCCCTGTCATGAGGATCTGCTTGAAGCCCAAAGCCAAGTACAACTCTTGGTACGACTCTGACCTAGCATGGCTGAGAGGAAATGGCAGGCTTCTTGTACATCCTCTGACAAACTGGCCTGCAACCTGCCCAAAAGGCAATACCGGCCGCTTGTCTGAACTAAGAAGAGAGCCCACATCCGAGCTTGTGTCTCTGTGGCATCTAACATCTCGGCTGAACTCTTTAAAATCTGCAAAGAGCTGGCCAACCCTGCTGCAGTCTCTACCCCTCCTGTCGCCTCCCAGGCCCTTTGCACGGCCCTCACCTCTCATTTCATCTAAAAAACCCAGGACATCGTGTCCACCCTCTCATCCTGTCCTCCTCTTCCTCCTTCTCTATCTGTTAACGCCAGTCCTTCTACAGTCACCCCCCTCTTTCTCTTCCTTTCCTCTGTTCTTTCTAGACAAGTCTGATCTATGAAAGTCTTGTCAAAACAGATTCTTCCCTGTTCATCTAAAACCATCAAGAACCACATTGACACTCTTGCTCCTGCTCTGGCCGACTTCTGCAACATCTCTTATGCCTCTGGAGCCTTCTCCTCCCCTCTGAAGCATTCTCTTGTGCACCCTCTTCTCAAGAAAACCACAGCCAACAGCCCATGCCCGGCTAACTATCACCAGATCTCCATCACTCCTTTCCTGGGCAGACTCCTGGAAAAGCTGGCCATCTCCCAGCTCAATCTTCACACCAATTCTGTTGGTTGTCTCCATGACCATCAGTTTGGCTTTAGAGCTGCCAGAAGCACAGAAACTGCTCTCGTGAACATCCGTCAAGACCTGCTCTCCAACCTTGACTCTAACATCCCTTCTGTCCTCATCTTACTCAATCTCTCTTTTGCCTTTGACATGGTCAACCATGCCATCCTGCTCAACCATCTCCGTGATAACCTTGGTATCACCGATCAGGACCTGGCCTAGTTGACCTCTTTCCTCTCTGATCGACCCTCTGAGGTCCAACTTGGGTCCTTCCTTTCCACTATCTTACGCTCTACCTGTGGCATTCCCCAGGGGTCTACCCACTCTCCCTGGCTGATCAACCAACAACTGGCACCCCATGCCCACCGCATTGCTGCTCTCAGTTCCAACATTGTGTGCTATGTGGATGACATTGAGCTCATTTTCAGGCTTCCCTGTGCCACCTCTTCACCTTCTCTCATCTCTGACTGTCTGTCTGTTATCCAGCAGTGGTTTGCCACCAATGATCTCTGCCTTAATGCCAGTAAGGCAGAGATTCTCCTCATCGGCACACCTGCCACCTGCTTTCCTGTCACTTTCTGGCCGGCCTCCCTTGGCCCTCTTCCTTCTCCCACCTGTGAGGCTAACAACCTCAGGGTCATCTTCGACTCCACACCCTACTTTTCTTCTCACATCTTTGACGTCTCTAAGAAGTCAAACTACCAACTGCACCTCCTCAGAGGTATGCTTCCTTTCCTCTTCTTCCCCCAGAAGCTTACTGTTTCTAGAGCTCTGGTTCTCTCTAAGGAGTATTACTGCAACAGCCTCTTTCTAAATCTACCTGCTTCTACACTCCCCCCTTTGCAAATCATCCAGAACAGGACTGCAAGACTTGTCCTTGGACTTAAGCACTGAGATTGTATCTCTCCAGCCCTCAATGCTCTTCATTGTTTCCCAGTGGCTGCAAGAATTAAATTCAAGACCCTTTGCATTGTCCACAAGACTTTCTGGGGCCTAGGTCCAAAATACCTTCAACTCTCCCTCTGTAAATACCTTCCCACTTGAGCTGTTCGCTCCTCCACCGCCAACTCCCTCAGGGTCAGTCACTTCTAAACAAGTTGGGGGTAGATCTATTTCCTCGGCTGGGGCCTCCCTCTGGAACAGCCTCCCTGCCACTCTGAAACTTGGGGAGAACCATCTCCGGTACCGGAAGCACCTCAAGACCTTCCTCTTTGCTTCTGCCTTTGCTCTTCATCTCCCCTGCTGATCTGTCTGCTTCGCCACTGTGCACCTGGTTACCCTCTGATTTTGGGTCCAGGTCCCTGCTCACCCAGCCACACACCTGCACTGCCTCCTGGCAACCCTTGCACTTGGGTCTGTATCTGTAACCCTACAGTCCACTTACCTGCACTTATCAGACACCCATTATCTGCGCTTTAAACCTTGTACTTGCCACTTTTCTGGCTGCACTATCAGTTTTTGTTGTTTTATCTCTTGAGCAGCACATTCCACTCCTCCCCTCTACCTTGCACTTCCCCCTTCCTTTTCCCTTGCACTTGCACGTTCTCAATATCACTGGGCCTAGTAAGATCATGGTTTTGTCCTCCCTTGTTCCCATCCCTTGCCTCTTCGTGCTCTGAAACACTTGTGTATGGGCGCAATACAAATAAAATATCATATATCATATCACTGAGGGCTCTTCTTTGTAACAGTGGACTCCGTGATGTCAGAGTGCCTGGTGCAGCACAGGAACCTGAGGTGGAGGACTAGGTGGGCGCAGATCTAAAGGACCTGCCCACGCTGGATAAGTTTGCATCAGCTGGGGGCCGAGATCAGACACATTTCTTCACAGCCCAGAAAGAGTGTCCCACTCTGGTGCGTCTGTGGAAGCATGCAGTGGAGCAGGCAAAGTGCGAGACCCCTTGACTATTCAAAGTGTACGGGGAGGTTGGACAGTGAGCCAAAAGACTCTGAGGACAAGGGCACCAGAAGGTTGGTGATTCCCCAGTGCCACAGAAAGTTTCTTTTGAATTCGGCTCACCAGATTTCTTTAGCGTGTCACTTGGGAGTGACTAAGACATCAGACCGGTTGTCTGCGCACTTTTACTGGCCGCAGTTCGAGTTAAAGTTAAAGGAAAGTGTCTGGTCCTGCTTGACTTGTCTAGCTTCTGGCAAGTCAGGTGGGGCCAAAATGACCCCATTAATCACATTACCCATGGTTGTGCGGCCTTTCTAGTGAATAGGCATGGACATTGTGGGTCCTTTGGATCCTCAAACCATCTCAGGGAACAGATACTTCTTGGTGGTGGTAGACCACGCCACAAGATACCCTGAGGCTGTCCCTCTGAGGAGCATCATAGCACCTGTGGTTACAAAGGCTCTGATTGGGATATTCTCCCATGTTGGATTCCCCAAGAAAGTTGTTTATGACAGGGGATCAAACTTCATATCAGCATATATGAAGGCTATGTGGGAAGAGTGTGGAGTCACCTATTGGTTACCTCGGCCCCCAGCTGATCTTTCCATCCACAAACAAATGGGCTTGTTGAGCTGTTCAAAAAGACCCTGAAAGGCATAATAGGTGCCTTGGAAGAGCACCTGCGGAAAAAAATGGATATTCTCCTGCCATGCCTTCTGTTCACCTACAGGGAGGTGCCACAGAACGGAGTAGGGTTTAGCCCCTTTGAGCCTGTGTTTGGACACCCTGTATGAGGTCCACTCAGCCTAGTGAAAGAAGGATGGGAGGGCAATCCCTCAACCCCTACACGAGATATAGTGGACATTGTACTAGGCCTTCAGTCTAGAATGGCAAAGTACATGGAACAGTCAATGAAAAACCAAAAGGCCAGGCAGGAGCCGATGAAGCACTGGCACGGCCAGAAGGCCACAGTGATAGTCTATTCTCCAGGCCATGTGGATTATGGAGCCTGTAAAACCCAGTGCCCTTCAGGACAAGTGGACTGGGCCTTACTGTCTGCTCGAAAAAGTCAAGGAGTTAAGTTAGCTCATTGACCTGAAAGGACCTAAACAGATGTGCAGGGTCTTTCACATCAACCGGCTAAAGCCCCATCATAGCCGGGATGACTTGGTCATGACATTAGTGACTGATGGAGAGACTGAGGAGACCAATCCCCTCCCAGACCTTCTGCACACTGAAGCCATTGATGGGTCAGTTGAAGGTACCAACATACTGCCATTGGTTACTGGGACAGTTTGCTGGTTGGTTTTGTCTGATTCCAGGTTGCGCATATTGGTGCACCCATGATGTTCCCATGGAGACTTTAAGTTGGTAAAGAGTAGGATTCACTGAATGTCAGGTAAGTTCAGGGGCACCATCAAGGAGGATGTTCACAAGGTGCCGTCCCTTGGAGTGATAGAGCCATCCTACAGCCCCTGGCCTAGCCAAGTGGTACTAGTCCCTAAAAAGATCAGTGGTGGGAAGACTGGAGTTCATTTCGTATGACTACAGGGGGCTCAATTCTGTCATGAAGACAGATGCTCACCGGATTTCTCGGGCAAATGAGCTAATTGACAAGCTTGGCACTGCCAAGTACACAATTACTTTTGACCTCCCGGCAGGGTATTGGCAGGTCGGCTTTACAGATGGAGCAAGAGAGAGATCAAGATTCTCCACCCCAGAAGGACATTATCAGTTCACTGTGATGCCCTTTGAATTGAAGAAAGTCCCTGCCACTTTTAACCAGATAGTTAACCAGGTTCTGTCTTGTCTGAAAAACCTCAGTTTTGCCTATTTAGACGACATTGCCATCTTAATCCACACCTGGGAAGACCACTTATCCCAACTGAAACAAGTGCTTCAGGTGCTCCAGAATGCAGGTCTGAATATCAAGGCCAGGAAGTGCCATATAGCGCATGGCACCAGGACTTACCTAGACCACCTGGTCAGTGGAAGTAAGAAACAACCTCTCAAAGCAAAGGTACAGGCTGTGGGAAGGATTGGGACATCCCCATCACACAGACACATGTGTGAGCCTTTTTTGTAAGTATCACCAGGTATTACTGGTCATTCATTAAGAGGTATGGGACCATCGCCAATGTCCCTGAATGATGTAACCTCCAAGAAGATGCTGAAAAAGTTAACTTGGACTGCCGCCATTCAAACAACCTTTTGGGATTTAAAAGATGGATTGTGCAGGGCCTTCCTTCACAGGTGCAAGCGTTAAGGCAGACTGTAAATTCAGCCAGGGTCCAATTTAGTTCTTCTATTTACTCCTTGCAAAGTCTTCAGATGATCTGCCCAAAAAAGGGGCTTGACCCTCTTTTAAAGCCAAATGGACCACAGTGATTGGTGTAGGCTAAGCCTACCTTAAAGAACCAATCCTGGGTCCCCACCAACAATCTCTTGTATGCAGTAAGTCATAACCAGAGTGCTTTGCAACAGAAAAGGTAAAAGGGTGAAAACATGTAATATTAAGTTCCACCCATCTTCCTGCCTGTTGTGGATCAAAGGGCCTCTCTGGTTAATTTAGCTCTCTGCGGTTCCTGAATAAAGCGTCAGGTCTCCCTTGAAGCTGTGACAAGACCAGACTTTTGGTCACCCCCAAACCTCATACTTGTACCTTCTGAATTGTATCCCCCTGTAGGGATGACTTCTGTAAATACATAGTCCCAGACATGACAGGTCACTGCCCTTGATACTAAGATGCAGGAGCTGGCTTCAGGTTTGAAACCGTGCATATCAAAGGTTGTTGGGGTTTTCCTGTCTTTTGTTAACCTCTATAGCCAGGCCCCATGTCGGCCTGTTTGTAGTTTACTCTATTAGTATGTTAACTATGTTCATTGCTGCCACCATCTGCAGAGGGTAAAAAAACAAACAGGACGGATCCATGGAGCCATTGATAGTTAATTAGGCTGGCCATGGCAGGAGGAAGGTTTTGACCCTTCCCCTTCTAGGATGCATCATGTTTTCCACCTGTCCGATCCCAACTAAATATGACAGGGAGGACTGTGTCTGTAGGCTGTGTCCACCCAGAGTACACAGGTCTATGTGTATGTCGGGCGGCGAGCATAGGAAAATGTGTGCCTATTAGCCCAACACATTTTCTAGCGGTTGATCTACCATCATTCATTTTCATATAACATTTTTTAAAAGCCCAGGTTGGCGCACATCCAACGTGCAAATGGTCAAATTCTTCACAAGCCCTTCAGCCCATGAGGTAATGTATGCTTCTGTGTGCGAGAAGCTTCCACTGATGTTGACAGTGCGGTATGCGTTATGTGTAAGCGCTGCAGGCACTGCTGCGGCCTATTTGGTGGAATGGTGTGAGGAAATAATTCACTGCTGCTACTTTTGTTGTGGCTGTTCTGAGAGAGGGAAGCTTTTTCTGCTGCTGCCCATTTGGTGAGTAGGTGTGAGGGAATGATGTACTGCTTCTGCATTTGTTGTGGCTGTTCTGAGAGAGTGAAGCTTGCCTTGATGCTGCCCATTTGGTGAGTAGGTCATTTGCTTCTTTTTCTTAACCCATTCTTAGAACTGGTGGCGGCTCTTCAAACCAAATATATAAATCTGATTGTGTTGGGAGACTTTAATCTGAGATTAAATCATCCCCTTTTACAGGCTATCTACCAGTTCAGTAAGGCACTGTTGGATTTAGGTCTCCACAAACACATCTCTGAGCGCACTCACGTAAAGGGGGGGATACTTTATTTGGTTTAATCAGTGTTTGACAGCATTACTGTCCCTGTGGTCAAGAAAGTGATATGAACTGACCATCGCCTTATCTCTTTTAAGGTAAGACGGCTTGCAGTACCTATCAAAGCACCTCCAGTGCCTCCCCCCGGGGGGCGTGATCTGTGCACGGTTGGTCCTCAAGATCTATTGTCCTTGATATTGGACAAATGCAGGTGTCTTGGCAAAATGGATTAGTCATCCCTTTCACAGATTTTAAAGAGGTGGCCGACCAAGTCACTCCTCTGAAACTGGTGCAATCTCAGAGGGCACCCTCCGAGCCATGATTCAGTGACCAATTGAGAGCCTCCCCCCTACTTGTGAGAGAAGCAGAGCGGAAATGGTGACACTCTATGCCTGGCTGAGAAGGCCATGCTACGATCGATCACCAAAAGTTATCATCAAGTTATTTTGATGGCCAAACAGACGTTCTTTACTCAGAAGGTAGAGAATACCTTGAATCAATCCAGGGAACTCTTCTCAGTGGTGAGATAATTCTCATCCCCCTCCCATCTCTCCTCAGTGGTTCGGTCCTCCCACGCACTATGCGACTCTCACTCAGATTGTTTCCATCTTTAAGATAGAAAACATTCAGGAGACCATTGCTCTGAGGAGGATATGCTGTGTGACCTCTCTTTCTTCTACATCTACCGAGACTGTCATACAGGCATGGGCAGAATTCCCTATCTTTTCTGCAAATGAGGTCCGATCGGGCCGTTGGTCGACTCAAATCAGCCACCCACTCAGATCCAATCCCTTTGGTCACACTTAAGGAAGGCAATTATGCCGTGCCTGCTGCCCTTGGTTACTGAGGTTGTGAATCATGCCTGTTAGTCAGGTCTGATTCCCATGGAATTCAAGCAAGCAACAGTCATCCCTTTACTGAAGAAACCTTCACTGGATACTACAGTACTAGCTAATTTTCGGCCTATTTTCCTCCTTCCCTTTTATATGAAGTTGCAGGTCTCAGCCCTTCTTTCTTCTCTTCTGGAATCAACCTCTTTTTTTGAACCTTTTCAGTCTGGCGTTTGCCCGCTGCGAGGCACGTAGAGTGTCCGGGTGTCTGTGGTTGATGATTTGACCATGCTGGTAGACCAGCGTGGAAGGGGGGGACTGATTTTGTTAGATCTGTCAGCGGCCTTCAACACTGTCGACCACTCCATCCTGATCTTCCAGCTAGCTATGGCGGGCCTCCTTGCGACCGTCCTGAATGGTTTACTTCCTTTCTGTCAGAGAGGAGCCAGTCACTGCTACTCTCACCCTTTCTATCCTTGGTATGTCTCACTTGTATTCCCCAGGGTTCTGCCTTGTCCCCTATGATTTTGAATATTGTTAGTTTGCCTCATCTACTTCATTGTTACTCCTATGCCGATGACACCCATTTTCTGGTCCATCTTGGCCGGGCTGGGTGGTCGTCTGGCCTCTGCGAATGTCTTTCTGAAGTGGTAGACTGGATGAGTGCAAACTGGCTTAAGCTGATTGGGGACAACACAGCCGTCTTGGTGGTGGGATCTCCATCTGAGCCTATGCTATGGACCTCCTCGCTGTGGCCTACCACATTGGGTGAGCTTCCTGTCCCGGTGATGACTGTAAAAAATCTGGGGGTGGTTCTCTCATCCTCGCTCTGTATGTCTCCACAGGTGAGTGCGGTATGTAAGACGGTTCACTTCATGCTGAGAGTTCTTCGGAAGGTGGTTCCCTTTCTTACGCACCATCTGAGGCCATTGCTAGTAGCCTCATTGATTACTAGTCGAATAGACTACTGCAATGCGTTCTATCTGGCCTAACCCATTGGCCTCCATCCATCGATTACAGATATTGTAAAATTTGGCAGCATCAGTTGCCACAGACGCTCCCTATGGAGCTCATATCAGTCATGTGCTGCGGGCCCTGCACTGGCTTCCAATAGCCAAAACAATTACATTTAAGTCATTCTGTTTGGTCCACCGGGCTTTGTCTGGACAAGGGGCTGAATATCTGAGGGAAAAATGTCGTTATGTCCCGGCCTGGCTGCCCTGTTCTAGCGAGGCCACCCTTTTGGCCATTCCTAAAATCTGATTGTCCCGAGTGGGAGGTCGCGCTTTTCCCTTCGCAGCCGCTAAACTGTGGAACAGTTTACCTGCATGGCTGAGGGGGACAGAAAATCATCTTCTCTTTAGGCGGGCCCTGAAAACCTTCTGGCTTTAGCTGCTGGTTTCGACCTTGAAAATCCTCGCACCAAGATGCCTTTGGGTGAACGTGCGTGCTATAAATGCCACTAACATAACATAGCATTTGGTGGAAAGGTGTGAGGAAATAATGCACTGTTGCTACATTTGTTGTGGCTGTTCTGAGAGAGGGACGCTTGCACTGCTGCTGCTCTTTTGGTGGGGAGTTGTGAGGGAATAATGCACTGCTGCTGCATTTGTTGTGGCTGTTCTGAGAGAGGGAAGCTTGCACTGTTATGATATGATATGATATATGATATGATATGATATAATATGGAAATTGTAACGCGCCTATACACTAGTGTTTCAAGGCGCAACGAGGCAGGGGGGGACAAAGGGGAGACAGACAACGATCCTATTAGGCCAGGTGTCATTCAGATCACGCAAGTGCAAGGGTAGGGGGAAGGGAAAAGTGCAAGGGGGAAAGGGAGAGGGGAAAGTGCAGTACAGGGTTATTAGCATACAAGATAAATAACAATGGCCAGCTGGTGGCAAGTGCAAGATAAGTGCAGGCAAGTGTTGGGGTGGGAGGGCTGTAGGGATACAGACACAGTCCCGCAGTGCAAGGGTTGCCCGGGAGGCAGTGCAGGGGAGAGTGGCCCAGTTGCAGATTCTGTGCAGTTTCATTAATTTTAGCAGGGCAAAGGGGGAGAGAAAGCAGAGGCAAAGGGGAAGGTTTTGAGGTGCTCCCGGAACCGGAGATGGTTCTCCTCAAGTTTCAGGGAGGCAGGAAGGCTGTTCCAGAGGGAGGCCCCTGCAGCGGAGAGAGATCTGCCCCCAACTCGTTGTTTGGAGAAGCGGCTGACCCTGAGGGAGTTGGAGGCGGATGAGCGAAGAGCTCGAGAAGGAAGATATTTAGGAAGAGAGAGTTGAAGGTATTTTGGCCCAAGGCCCCAGAAGGCCTTGTGGACAATGCAGAGGGTTTTGAACTTAATCCTCGCAGTCACTGGGAGCCAGTGTAGTGATTTCAGTCCTGGAGAGATATGGCCCCTGGGCTTGAGGCCAAGGACAAGTCTTGCAGTCCTGTTCTGGATGAGTTCCAAAGGGCGGAGAGTAGAGGCAGGCAGATTTAGATAGAGGCTGTTACAGTAGTCCAGCTTCGAGAGAACCAGGGCTCTAGAGACAGTGAGCATCTGGGGGAAGGAGAGGAAAGGAAGGATACCTCTGAGGAGGTGTAGCTGGTAGTGTGACTTCTTAGAGACGTCAGATATGTGAGGCGAGAAGGAGAGTGTGGAGTCGAAGATGACCCTGAGGTTTTTTGCCTTGCAGGTAGGAGCAGGAAGAGGGCCAAGAGAGGCCGGCCAGAGAGCTGCAGGGAAGGAGGGAGTGAGTGTGCCGATGAGTAGAATCTCAGTCTCACTTGCATTAAGGCAGAGGTCTTTGGCGGCACACCATTCATGGATAGCAGAAAGACAGTCAGAGATGAGGGAAGGAGAAGAGGAGGCCGAGGGTAGCCTGAAAATGAGCTGGGTATCATCCGCATAGCACTGAAAGTTGGGGCAGAGAGCGTGATGCGGTGGGCAAGAAGTGCCAGATACTGGTTGAACAGCCAGGGAGAGAGGTCAGATCCCTGGGGGACACCACAGGTAGAGAAAAAGATGTCAGAGAGGAAGGACCCCAGTTGGATTGGAGAGGAAAGAGGTCAGCCACGTCAGAGCCTGATCAGTGATACCCAGGTTATCACGGAGACGGTTGAGCAGGATGGCATGGTTGACAGTATCAAAGGCAGAAGAGAGATCAAGCAAAATGAGAACACATGGAGTGTTGGAGTCAAGGTTCGAGGGCAGGTCCTCACGGATGTTCAGGAGAGCAGTTTCCGTGCTTCTGGCAGCTCTGAAGCCAGACTGATGGTCATGAAGACTACCAACAGATTCAGCATGGATATTAAGCTGGGAGATTGCCAGTTTCTCTAAGAGCTTGCCCAGTATGGGAGTTGCTGCAATTTGGTGGGGAGGTGTGAGGGAATAATGCACTGTTGCTGCTTTTGTTGTGGTTGTTCTGAGAGCGGGAAGCTTGCACTGTTGCTGCCCTTTTGGTGGGTAGGTGTGAGGGAATAATGCACTGTTGCTGCCTTTGTTGTGGCTGTTCTGAGAGAGGGAAGCGTGCACTGCTGGTGCCCTTTTGGTGGGTAGGTGTGAGGGAATAATGCACTGTTGCTGCATGTGTTGTAGCTGTTCTGAGAGAGGTACGCTTGCACTGCTGGTGCCCTTTTGGTGGGTAGGTGTGAGGGAATAATGCACTGTTGCTGCATGTGTTGTAGCTGTTCTGAGAGAGGTACGCTTGCACTGCTGCTGCCCATTCGGTGGGTTGGTGTGAGGGAATAATGCACTGTTGCTGCATTTGTTGTGTCTGTTCTGAGAGAGGTACGCTTGCACTGCTGCTGCTCATTCGGTGGGTTGGTGTGAGGGAATAATGCACTGCTGCTCCATTTGTTGTGGCTGTTCTGGGAGAGGGAAGCTTGCACTGCTGCTGCCCATTCGGTGGGTTGGTGTGAGGGAATAATGAACTGTTGCTGCATTTGTTGTGGCTGTTCTGAGAGAGGGACGCTTGCACTGCTGCTGCTCTTATAGTGGGTAGTTGTGAGGGAATAATGCACTGTTACTGCATTTGTTGTGGCTGTTCTGAGAGAGGGAAGCTTGCACTGTTGCTGCCCTTTTGGTGGGGAGGTGTGAGGGAATGATGACTGTTGCTGTATTTGTTGTGGCTGTTCTGAGAGAGGGAAGCTTGCACTGTTGCTGCCCTTTTGTTGGGAGGTTGTGAGGGAATAATGCACTGTTGCTGCATTTGTTGTGGCTGTTCTGAGAGAGGTAAGCTTGCACTGTTGCTGCCCTTTTGGTGGGTAGTTGTGAGGGAATAATGCACTGTTGCTTCATTTGTTGTGGCTGTTCTGAGAGAGGGACGCTTGCACTGTTGCTGCCCTTTTGGTGGGGAGGTGTGAGGGAATAATGACTGTTGCTGCATTTGTTGTGGCTGTTCTGAGAGAGGGAAGCTTGCACTGCTGCTGCTCTTATGGT
Organism: Ambystoma mexicanum; assembly: GCA_002915635.3. Classification (NCBI taxonomy): domain Eukaryota; kingdom Metazoa; phylum Chordata; class Amphibia; order Caudata; family Ambystomatidae; genus Ambystoma; species Ambystoma mexicanum. Next base: position 903,120,066 of record CM030321.1, on the reverse strand, counting down.
GAGTAGTTGTGCGGGAATAATGCACTGTTGCTGCATTTGTTGTGGCTGTTCTGAGAGAGAGACGCTTGCACTGTTGCTGCCCTTTTGGTGGGGAGTTGAGGGAATAATGCACTGTTGCTGCATTTGTTGTGGCTGTTCTGAGAGAGGGACACTTGCACTGTTGCTGTCCTTTTGGTGGGAGGTGTGAGGGAATAATGACTGTTGCTGCATTTGTTGTGGCTGTTCTGAGAGAGGGAAGCTTGCATGTTGCTGTCCTTTTGGTGGGAGGTGTGAGGGAATAATGACTGTTGCTGCATTTGTTGTGGTTGTTCTGAGAGAGGGAAGCTTGCACTGCTGGTGCCCTTTTGGTGGGTAGGTGTGAGGGAATAATGCACTGCTGCTGCATTTGTTATGGTCTGTTCTGAGAGAGGTACGCTTGCACTGCTGCTGCTCATTCGGTGGGTTGGTGTGAGGGAATAATGCACTGCTGCTCCATTTGTTGTGGCTGTTCTGGGAGAGGGAAGCTTGCACTGCTGCTGCCCATTCGGTGGGTTGGTGTGAGGGAATAATGCACTGTTGCTGCATTTGTTGTGGCTGTTCTGAGAGAGGGACGCTTGCACTGCTGCTGCTCTTATAGTGGGTAGTTGTGAGGGAATAATGACTGTTGCTGCATTTGTTGTGGCTGTTCTGAGAGAGGGAAGCTTGCACTGCACTGTTGCTGCCCTTTTGTTGGGAGGTTGTGAGGGAATAATGCACTGTTGCTGCATTTGTTGTGGCTGTTCTGAGAGAGGTTAGCTTGCACTGTTGCTGCCCTTTTGGTGGGTAGTAGTGAGGGAATAATGCACGGTTGCTGCATTTGTTGTGGCTGTTCTGAGAGAGGTAAGCTTGCACTGTTGCTGCCCTTTTGGTCGGTAGTTGTGAGGGAATAATGCACTGTTGCTGCATTTGTTGTGGCTGTTCTGAGAGAGGGACGCTTGCACTGTTGCTGCCCTTTTGGTGGGGAGGTGTGAGGGAATAATGACTGTTGCTGCATTTGTTGTGGCTGTTCTGAGAGAGGGAAGCTTGCACTGCTGCTGCTCTTATGGTGAGTAGTTGTGAGGGAATAATGCACTGTTGCTGCATTTGTTGTGGCTGTTCTGAGAGAGGGACACTTGCACTGTTGCTGTCCTTTTGGTGGGGAGGTGTGAGGGAATAATGACTGTTGCTGCATTTGTTGTGGCTGTTCTGAGAGAGGGAAGCTTGCACTGCTGGTGCCCTTTTGGTGGGTAGGTGTGAGGGAATAATGCACTGTTGCTGCCTTTGTTGTGGCTGTTCTGAGAGAGGGAAGCTTGCACTGCTGGTGCCCTTTTGGTGGGTAGGTGTGAGGGAATAATGCACTGCTGCTTCATTTGTTGTGTCTGTTCTGAGAGAGGTACGCTTGCAATGCTGCTGCTCATTCGGTGGGTTGGTGTGAGGGAATAATGCACTGCTGCTCCATTTGTTGTGGCTGTTCTGGGAGAGGGAAGCTTGCACTGCTGCTGCCCATTCGGTGGGTTGGTGTGAGGGAATAATGCACTGTTGCTGCATTTGTTGTGGCTGTTCTGAGAGAGGGACGCTTGCACTGCTGCTGCTCTTATAGCGGGTAGTTGTGAGGGAATAATGACTGTTGCTGCATTTGTTGTGGCTGTTCTGAGAGAGGGAAGCTTGCACTGTTGCTGCCCTTTTGTTGGGAGGTTGTGAGGGAATAATGCACTGTTGCTGCATTTGTTTTGGCTGTTCTGAGAGAGGTAAGCTTGCACTGTTGCTGCCCTTTTGGTGGGTAATTGTGAGGGAATAATGCACGGTTGCTGCATTTGTTGTGGCTGTTCTGAGAGAGGTAAGCTTGCACTGTTGCTGCCCTTTTGGTCGGTAGTTGTGAGGGAATAATGCACTGTTGCTGCATTTGTTGTGGCTGTTCTGAGAGAGGGGACGCTTGCACTGTTGCTGCCCTTTTGGTGGGGAGGTGTGAGGGAATAATGACTGTTGCTACATTTGTTGTGGCTGTTCTGAGAGAGGGAAGCTTGCACTGCTGCTGCTCTTATGGTGAGTAGTTGTGAGGGAATAATGCACTGTTGCTGCATTTGTTGTGGCTGTTCTGAGAGAGAGACGCTTGCACTGTTGCTGCCCTTTTGGTGGGGAGGTGTGAGGGAATAATGACTGTTGCTGCATTTGTTGTGGCTGTTCTGAGAGAGGTAAGCTTTCACTGTTGCTGCCCTTTTGGTGGGTAGTTGTGGGGGAATAATGCACTGTTGCTGCATTTGTTGTGGCTGTTCTGAGAGAGGGACACTTGCACTGTTGCTGTCCTTTTGGTGGGGAGGTGTGAGGGAATAATGACTGTTGCTGCATTTGCTGTGGCTGTTCTGAGGGAGGGAAGCTTGCACTGCAGCCGCTCTTTTGGTGGGGAGGTGTGAGGGAATAGTGCACTATTTCTGCATTTGTTGTGGCTGTTCTGAGAGAGGGACGCTTGCACTGCTGCTGCTCTTATGGTGGGTAGTTGTGAGGGAATAATGCACTGTTGCTGCATTTGCTGTGGCTGTTCTGAGAGAGAGATGCTTGCACTGTTGCTGCCCTTTTGGTGGGGAGGTGTGAGGGAATAATGCATTGTTGCTGCATTTGTTGTGGCTGTTCTGAGAGAGGTAAGCTTGCACTGTTGCTGCCCTTTTGGTGGGTAGTTGTGAGGGAATAATGCACGGTTGCTGCATTTGTTGTGGCTGTTCTGAGAGAGGTAAGCTTGCACTGTTGCTGCCCTTTTGGTGGGGAGGTGTGAGGGAATAATGACTGTTGCTGCATTTGTTGTGGCTGTTCTGAGAGAGGGAAGCTTGCACTGCTGCTGCTCTTATGGTGAGTAGTTGTGAGGGAATAATGCACTGTTGCTGCATTTGTTGTGGCTGTTCTGAGAGAGGGACACTTGCACTGTTGCTGTCCTTTTGGTGGGGAGGTGTGAGGGAATAATGACTGTTGCTGCATTTGTTGTGGCTGTTCTGAGAGAGGGAAGCTTGCACTGCTGGTGCCCTTTTGGTGGGTAGGTGTGAGGGAATAATGCACTGTTGCTGCCTTTGTTGTGGCTGTTCTGAGAGAGGGACGCTTGCACTGCTGGTGCCCTTTTGGTGGGTAGGTGTGAGGGAATAATGCACTGCTGCTTCATTTGTTGTGTCTGTTCTGAGAGAGGTACGCTTGCAATGCTGCTGCTCATTCGGTGGGTTGGTGTGAGGGAATAATGCACTGCTGCTCCATTTGTTGTGGCTGTTCTGGGAGAGGGAAGCTTGCACTGCTGCTGCCCATTCGGTGGGTTGGTGTGAGGGAATAATGCACTGTTGCTGCATTTGTTGTGGCTGTTCTGAGAGAGGGACGCTTGCACTGCTGCTGCTCTTATAGTGGGTAGTTGTGAGGGAATAATGACTGTTGCTGCATTTGTTGTGGCTGTTCTGAGAGAGGGAAGCTTGCACTGTTGCTGCCCTTTTGTTGGGAGGTTGTGAGGGAATAATGCACTGTTGCTGCATTTGTTGTGGCTGTTCTGAGAGAGGTAAGCTTGCACTGTTGCTGCCCTTTTGGTGGGTAGTTGTGAGGGAATAATGCACGGTTGCTGCATTTGTTGTGGCTGTTCTGAGAGAGGTAAGCTTGCACTGTTGCTGCCCTTTTGGTCGGTAGTTGTGAGGGAATAATGCACTGTTGCTGCATTTGTTGTGGCTGTTCTGAGAGAGGGACGCTTGCACTGTTGCTGCCCTTTTGGTGGGGAGGTGTGAGGGAATAATGACTGTTGCTACATTTGTTGTGGCTGTTCTGAGAGAGGGAAGCTTGCACTGCTGCTGCTCTTATGGTGAGTAGTTGTGAGGGAATAATGCACTGTTGCTGCATTTGTTGTGGCTGTTCTGAGAGAGAGACGCTTGCACTGTTGCTGCCCTTTTGGTGGGGAGGTGTGAGGGAATAATGACTGTTGCTGCATTTGTTGTGGCTGTTCTGAGAGAGGTAAGCTTTCACTGTTGCTGCCCTTTTGGTGGGTAGTTGTGGGGGAATAATGCACTGTTGCTGCATTTGTTGTGGCTGTTCTGAGAGAGGGACACTTGCACTGTTGCTGTCCTTTTGGTGGGGAGGTGTGAGGGAATAATGACTGTTGCTGCATTTGTTGTGGCTGTTCTGAGGGAGGGAAGCTTGCACTGCAGCCGCTCTTTTGGTGGGGAGGTGTGAGGGAATAATGCACTATTTCTGCATTTGTTGTGGCTGTTCTGAGAGAGGGACGCTTGCACTGCTGCTGCTCTTATGGTGGGGTAGTTGTGAGGGAATAATGCACTGTTGCTGCATTTGGCTGTGGCTGTTCTGAGAGAGAGATGCTTGCACTGTTGCTGCCCTTTTGGTGGGGAGGTGTGAGGGAATAATGCATTGTTGCTGCATTTGTTGTGGCTGTTCTGAGAGAGGTAAGCTTGCACTGTTGCTGCCCTTTTGGTGGCTAGTTGTGAGGGAATAATGCACGGTTGCTGCATTTGTTGTGGCTGTTCTGAGAGAGGTAAGCTTGCACTGTTGCTGCCCTTTTGGTCGGTAGTTGTGAGGGAATAATGCACTGTTGCTGCATTTGTTGTGGCTGTTCTGAGAGAGGGACGCTTGCACTGTTGCTGCCCTTTTGGTGGGGAGGTGTGAGGGAATAATGACTGTTGCTGCATTTGTTGTGGCTGTTCTGAGAGAGGAAAGCTTGCACTGCTGCTGCTCTTATGGTGAGTAGTTGTGAGGGAATAATGCACTGTTGCTGCATTTGTTGTGGCTGTTCTGAGAGAGAGACGCTTGCACTGTTGCTTCCCTTTTGGTGGGGAGGTGTGAGGGAATAATGACTGTTGCTGCATTTGCTGTGGCTGTTCTGAGAGAGGTAAGCTTTCACTGTTGCTGCCCTTTTGGTGGGTAGTTGTGGGGGAATAATGCACTGTTGCTGCATTTGTTGTGGCTGTTCTGAGAGAGGGACACTTGCACTGTTGCTGTCCTTTTGGTGGGGAGGTGTGAGGGAATAATGACTGTTGCTGCATTTGTTGTGGCTGTTCTGAGGGAGGGAAGCTTGCACTGCAGCCGCTCTTTTGGTGGGGAGGTGTGAGGGAATAATGCACTATTTCTGCATTTGTTGTGGCTGTTCTGAGAGAGGGACGCTTGCACTGCTGCTGCTCTTATGGTGGGTAGTTGTGAGGGAATAATGCACTGTTACTGCATTTGCTGTGGCTGTTCTGAGAGAGAGATGCTTGCACTGTTGCTGCCCTTTTGGTGGGGAGGTGTGAGGGAATAATGACTGTTGCTGCATTTTTTGTGGCTGTTCTGAGAGAGGTACGCTTGCACTACTGCTGCTCATTTGGTGGGTTGGTGTGAGGGAATAATGCACTGCTGCTCCATTTGTTGTGGCTGTTATGAGAGAGGGACGCTTGCACAGTTGCTGCCCTTTTGGTGGGGAGGTGTGAGGGAATAATGCACTGTTGCTGCATTTGTTGTGGCTGTTCTGAGAGAGGGACGCTTGCACTGTTGCTGCCCTTTTGGTGGGGAGGTGTGAGGGAATAATGCACTGTTGCTGCATTTGTTGTGGCTGTTCTGAGCGAGAGGGACGCTTGCACTGTTGCTGCCCTTTTGGTGGGGAGGTTTGAGGGAATAATGCACTGTTGCTGCATTTGTTGTGGCTGTTCTGAGAGAGGTAAGCTTGCACTGTTGCTGCCCTTTTGGTGGGTAGTTGTGAGGGAATAATGCACTGTTGCTGCATTTGTTGTGGCTGTTCTGAGAGAGGGACGCTTGCACTGTTGCTGCCCTTTTGGTGGGTAGTTGTGAGGGAATAATGCACTGTTGCTGCATTTGTTGTGGCTGTTCTGAGAGAGGGAAGCTTGCACTGCATCTGCTCTTTTGGTGGGGAGGTGTGAGGGAACAATGCAGAGCTGCCGCGTGTGGTGTGAGTGGGGAGCGCGTGCACTGTTGCTGCAACCCATGCTGTACCTGTTCTTTGTCTGTGCTGTTTCTGCTCTGTGTGGAAGGAAAGCTGCCCTGCTGCTGCCTGGGCGGGAACCTATCCGTGATCTGCGGTACCTGCCTTGTGTGCTGAGGAAAGAGGCCCAGGCACTAATGCTGCCCGTGCGGTATTTTAGTTTCGATAAATTAGCACTATAACTATTTTCCTGTAAATTAGTCACCGTCCACTCAGAGCGACACTATATTGTTTCCGTTTTATCACAGACCCCCTTGGGACCCACTACCCATAAAACAGCCTCTTAACCAGAATAACAATTACATGCGATGATTTCAATGCGGCATCTGTTGTAGATTTTTATTGCATTATCCCTGACAAATGTGCCGGATTTATGATCACTTTGGAGATCTTTCACAAGATGGGGGTTTTAAGAAGGGCAGGGGGCATATCCAGCCCACCCAAAGCTTCCCTCTGGAGGGTGGGAGAGTGGCCCTTGAGGTTGGAAACCAACCTGGGGAGTGAGCTGTGGGGGTGACTCACCCACTCCTTGGCAGTGAGAGCCCTGTGCTCAGGGGGGCCCAGCCACTGTGTCTGGCCCATCTTAGAAGCCTAAAAGTTTCTTTGAGCTGGGCGTTATTTTCTTTGTGTGTGCGCTGTGTTTATTTGAGTTGCACCTCGAAATTAATCCTATTTCATACATTTTTCATGTACTCACTGGTTTAGTAATATCTTCAAGAGATAAACATTAGATGAATTTACTTGCTGAGAAGGTCACCCCAGAATTTCCAAAGCTATACCATCCCTTAGAAAACAGGGCACAGCGCAAGCCCGAATCACCCAAAGCAAGCGTGCCCCCACCCAAATGGACACAGTGCGGCTGCCACAAATAGCGTTTGAGTCCCAGATGGTGAAAAGGGACATTTGCCGCCAGTTACAATGCCAAAAAAGTGGGCCTACTGTATTATTGGCAGGAGTAGCGAGCAGTGGCGGAGCCGGTGGTGGGGCTGCACCCCTCCTGGCTACCACCGGGCTACCCTGTGGTGCCCGGTGCGCCTCCAAGCAGCCTCCCACAAGGCTATTGCTACCCTGATTTAAAATAATGATATCATTTATATTTAGTATCAGCACTCCTGGCTGGCTAGTGAGTGTCAGCCAGTGCTGTGCGGCACAGCGTGCCACTTACAGGGTTGCCACGCCAACCACTTTGTTGTTGTGGTCCGCGCGGCACTGGCCCGCCCTGGGGATTCAATTGCTTCCGGGGCACGCCGTTGCTGTGTGCCCAGCATGCAGCTGTTTCGCCGTGCCCCTGCCTGGAGACCTACCGCATCAGTAAGTGTATGTTTGTATTGCAATGTATGTTGTATCGTTATGCTTGTGTGTATCATGTATTGTATGTATGTATCATGTATTGTAAATAATGTATGTATTCTAATGTATGAATGTATGTATTGTAATAAATGTATTTATGTATCATTATGTATGTATGACTGTGTATGTATGCATGTTTGAATGCAATGCATTGTGCACATGCAGGACTGGTTGAGTGAGTAGCTATCCGTGTATGTATGTATGCATGTTTATATTAGTATAAGAGTATGTGTGGGCATGTGGTGTGCATGTATAACATCTCTGAAAGAGATTTACATGACCAACCATACAAATAGTCACTGTAATCGCTTGCCGAGACTGCTGAAGTGTCCATTACTGGCATAGATAGGTGCCCTATCTATGCCAGGAATGGTCATTTTAAATCATATGCATGAAACACTTCACTCATCATGCATGTTATTTAAAGGGACCATTACTGGCATAGATTGGTTGCGGCAGCAGCTTCATGCATGTGATTTAAAGTGACCATTACTGGCATAGAGAGATTGTGCCTGTGTATGCCAGTAATGAACACTTTAAATCATATTTGTATGATTTGAACAGGGGAAGTTCGTCCATAATGGATTAGGGGGCGTCAACTTTCCTGAGCTCTGCTTCCTGCTCATGCTGTGCAGGAGCTAGAGGGCATTCTGGAGGCTGCAGTGGAGCTATGGGAGAATTGGCACAGGCTGCATGCAGCTAGGAATTTCATTTGTTAACATATTATATGTGTGTGAATGAGTGAGTAAATGCTGTGTGCGAATGCAATGAGTGAGGGAATGTGTGCATACAGGTGTGTTTGTGCTGGATCATGTAGCAAAGTCAACTTGATGAATGTGATTGCACAGAGGGGTGCTTGGTTTGGTGTTTGGGTTGGTCGGTTTGTAGTATAAGGGGACAGGCAGACTACATGTTCTGTGGCATGGCATCTTTTATTCACTATGATTCGTGTTTATACATGGTGGGTGAAGGCATTTGTGGAGTTAAACAAGTAAATGCTTCTTACTTTCATTTTGCATGTTTTATTGGCGTCGAGGACAAAGTCCACTTGAAGAGTATCCTTGCATGGTGGTGCGGGAGCTGGGCAAACATTTGTGTAACATGCGTTCTTCATGTGGCAGGAGATGTTTTACTGCCATTAAGGGCCAAGCCAACAAGAGAATGTTCGTATATGGGGATACTGGACGAGCCAGCATGGACGTGTTTTCTTATTATACCATTCTTTTGTGTAATATCACTGGCCATGCACGGAGTTGGCTGGTACATTGGGGTGCGCGCCCAGCCCCCCTTGTTTCTGCGTTAGGTGAAAGATTTAAGGTTTGATTAAAACATATATATATGTCTTTCTCCTAGTGCAGTGCACAACGTGCCACCTCAGCAGCAGGATCATTGGGTGTTTTGCGCATGTTTGGTGGTCCAGGGCGGGTGGAATGTCGCACAACCCGTGCTTTGTTGCTGAGCTTGATGTTGGGGACCTCAGCATAGGTCGCAGTGGAAGCCCCACATTTTGTGCTAAGCCACAGACCTTCCCACATTAAGTTGAACCTCCAGAAACGTAAGCGTGGTCATCTGCTTTTCTGTGCAAATCTGGTCTATGTGCGTTTACAAACACAATAGCTTCTTGGCACTACACTTCAAAGATGAAAGAGCAACAGTATGGGCCTGGGGATAAAAAGTGCTGAATGGGTATGAAGAGGTAAGGGAAAAATCGAGCAGGATAAGAAGTTAGAAGAAAACAAGGGCAATAATGGGGGAAGGAAAGGATGACTGAGGAAGAGGAAAAGGGAGGGGGGTCAAACTGCATTTTCCATTGCTAATCTAGCTGTCTCTGTATCTATCAATCTATCTTCCTCTCTATCTACCTACTTATCTTTATCGATCAATTGATCTATTCATCTACTCGTCTATCTAAATAGAATACAAAATCAGCAAGCGTGACCCTCTAGTTATGGCTAAATTGGGTTCTTTATAACTTTGTATGAAAACCCATGCACGAAACTACACAAAGGTTTCCCTGAAAATTATACGGGTTTTTTTTCAATAATTTGCAAACATTTCGCAAAGTTGTTCACAAAAGGAGCAAAGTTTTAGGTGAGAAGAGAATATTCCCAAAATACCAAAAGCTATTTCCTTTCCCAGAGCGGATTTTTGATCATATGCAACCAAAAGACACTGAATGGATTGGCACCAAACATGTATCACTAGCTGGCGTCTGGGCCAACTTGAAATCTTCACACGGTTTGGTGAAAATCCAGAAAAACAAAAGAGGTGATGGCTGGAAGGTTTAGAATTAATCTTAAACACTGGCACAGCTCTAGGCAACCCTCTAGACCATCATCCTTTGCCTGCCAAACTATTACAGAAAGAGGAAAGACCATATGTAAATCAGACTTAGTCCGACCCAAAAAAGGTAGTCCAGACCGAATTGCTAGATCACATTCCTGCTGCATGACACCACATGTAGCCTCAGAAATGTTTGGGCCTCACTTGGCTTGATCAGGGATGTGTAGCTTGGGTATCTAGGCCAATCAGGTACAGGACCTATATCTGGGCAACCCCGCCCTACCTGGGAGGCTTTGGAAAAACAAAAGAGGTGATGGCTGAACATTTAGAATTAATCGTAACTCTTGGCATGACTCAGGGCAACACTGCAGACCATCATTCTTTGACTGCGAAGCCATTACAGAAAGGGGAAAGACCATATGCAAATCAGGCTTGGTTCTAACCCAAAAGGTGTAGACCAGCCTGAACCGATTGGTCACATGCCTTCTGTTTAGATCACAAGCATCCCCAGACATCATTGGGTGTCATCAGTGTGATGTTGCTTGGGTCTCAAGGCCACGCAGGCTTGTGACCCACGTCTGGGCATACCCGTGAGACTTAGAGTGACTTCAGCAAAACAAAATACGTGATGGTTAGAAGGTTTACAATTAATCTTAACCTTGAAATAATTAACCTTAACCTCTAAACCGATAAATCGACTCCCGTTGAACCACTAAAACAGAAGTGATTCTGCTTGAACCAAAACATCTCGTAGCAGATCAATCTAAACATCTGCCACCGCCCTGCTTCCTTGTGTCCCAGCTGACATTAGCATCAAGGATTAAAGCCCTGGGGTGTACTTGGCAGTCTAATCTTGGTAGTGAACAACAGATTGGGGCCAGGGTGCAGGCTGCGTTTTACTCCCTTTGCCTTTTGCGCTGTGTCCTTCCTTTTGTTCCCCAGCAAGATCATGCCCCTGTGGTCGGATCTTTGAATAACTTGAGACTGGATTATGGCAATGCACTGCTAGCTGGGATCCCCCACAATCAAATGTCCTGTCTTCAGGGGGCACAGAAGGCAGCAGTGAGGCTTATCTTCAAGGCTCCCAAAACAGTCACAATGTCGCCCCTTAGAAGATCTTTTCATTGGCTCCCTGTCAAGCAGAGGATGGAATTTACGAGACGTTGCCTGACTTTTAAGGCTATTCATGGTCTAGCCCCTCGGTGTATTTCTGAAAGACTGAGGCGTTATAAGCAAAGTCGCAGCTTGCGATCTTCAGAACTTATTTTGGTTATACCACCCTTGAGATATGTATATCGGGGTGACAGGTGCTTTTTGGTGTATGGTATTAGAGGGCGGAATGTGTTGCCATTGGATATTCGCAACAGTACACAGTATTTGTTGACTTTCCTTCTACAGGTCTTACCAGCTGTTCTTTTTCTTGTACTGCATGATTTTGTCTTCAATTCAACACACCTGCACTTAGATGCAGATTCTTCTGCCTTATGTGCATCATAAATGCCAAATCATTTGAAATCAAAACCTCTGGCATCGCTCCTGGCAACTTTCCATACCATCATTCTTCACCTGCCAAGCCATTAGAGGAAGGGGAAAAACAATATGCAATTCGGGCTTGGCCCCACCCCTAAAGCGAGAGCCAGTCCTGAACTGCTTGCTCACATCCTACTCAATACCTCAGGCCATCCCAGGCATGTTCCGGGATCAATGGTTGTCAGTGAGGAGAAGCTGGCTTTGCTCGTGGTCTTGAGCCGAAGGAATGCGACCAAGCAGTTCAGGCAGGAGAGGCTGCACCTTTTGGGGTGGGACCAATCCTGATATTTGCATATGGTCTTTCCCCTTTCTGTAATGGCTTGGTCTGGAGGGATGTTCAGAGTGCTTGCCAGAGGTTATTACTTCAAAACCTTCCAGCCATCACCTCTTTTGTTTTGCCTTAGTGAAAATCCATCCAGTAGATTTCTTTTTTTTTTTTTAAAGCAAAAAGTGGGCTGTACAATCGAGATATTTCTTCCACTGGGTCTGTGGACATTTAATTAATGCATATGTCATGGGCATGCAGGGAGCTGACGGGTGGATTCTACACTGAACATTATCTGCCAGGCAGCCATCTTTGATCCAAGAAAACTGCCCTGCAAACATGTTTTTGGGCTAGGGGTGGATTGCTGTCCTTTGGGGAGATGCTTAGCCAGTGGAGGACAAAGGCATCCTCCAAACAGGTAGAATATGCTCAGAATTAAAAAAGAAAGGCCACATTACTTCACAGGTCTCTGTGGAATCAGTCAAGTATCTTTTGAGAATGTCTGACCTGTGTATTTGATTGGTTGAGGAGAACAGGCCCTTACCAATCCAGTAGCATATCACATAGGCAGATCCAAAGTAGACTAATAAGACCCTCTGGTGGAAAAAGATTTAGGGGCGGGCCGATTAGGGCACAGCAGGTGAGGGGTAGATAACCCCCCCACTGAAAATAGAATCTAAATCTTTTCACAGTTTTCACAAAACCAGAGCATGGTAGAATGGCAAATGTCCATGTTAAGTTAAGGTTAGGAGATGTCTGTGGTAAATTGGCAGGAATGGTCCTTATTTAATTACCTAGGTTTGATCTTGGAACATTTGGTGCAGATTGGTCGTGGGGTGTAGAGGTGTCTGAATATGGTCTTCAGATTGACACTTCCCCCCTCTGGGATATATCTGTATGAAAACTTAGAGGTCTCCACTTCGCTTTTAGATTCATAATGTTTGCGCCTTTTCGCGAACCAAACCAAAGGGCTACATTGATGGCGAAAGTATGAATTGATCCCCCAAAGTCTTGCACCAAGAACTGCTTTGCGTGTCCCTGCGCGCATAATATTTTTGCACGCTCCACCTATTCATGCCTCATTACACGGTAGGCGGTAAGGGTTTACCAGTACCGGTATTTTACTGGTGCCGGTAAACCCTTACCGCCTTACTACGAGGTCCCTTTGCGGGTTGGGGAATTTAACGCCTGCTTTTTGCAGGCCTTAAAAACCAACCCGCAAAGGGACCAGGGAGCTAATTACGGTACCGCAATTTGCGGTGCCGTAATTAGCACCTTCCCCATTCCCATTATGCCCTATGGGGAAAAAATGGGAATGGGGAAGGGCAATGGGGGAAGGGGGAATTACCGCCCCACCAACCTTGGAATAGGGCGGTAATTCCCCTTTCCACCAAGGTGGTGCCGGTATTTTACTGGCATGGACCAAGGTGCTAAAAGCACCTTGGTCCACCACCATCCGTGTAATGAGGCCCACGGAATATTTCCCACAAAGTAACACTATGCACAAGTAGCTGTCAGAAAGGCTCACAACACGCCCCCACTCAAAGCGATCCCAGCCACAAACACCTACCTTTGTGGGCTCTTTCAGCCGCAAACACATGCACCCTGGTAATCTTGCATAGGGTCACCGGCAAGCAAGCCAGCACCCCGGCGACACTATGTGGGGTCCAACATAACTGTAAATAGCACCCCGACAACATGCATACCAATTTCCGTAACTCATGTAATTCCCCAGTAAATCTGCGAACCAACCCTCGTAAACCGTGGCTGCATACCACTACTCTGCATTGATGAACCCCTAACTCAAGTCGGCACTGCAACTCAGTGAACGCAACACTAAATTCCTGAACAGACCTTACCTTTGCGCTGTGATTCCTATGTGATCTGGACTTTATGCATGCCTTCAGGTGGCGATGAGATTGCAAGCTTTGCATCTAGATTTCCCTGACATGATGTTGTGCGATCGGACCCATGAATATGTTTGGTTGTTCGCAGTTGATAGCGGGTGATTTCCTTGCTCAGGACGTCCCTCGACACGGCCACATTTTCCCTTGTTCTTCCTCAATCTGCATGTTCCCGCCCCCTATTTAGAGCTCTGCGTAGGCCCAACCGATACTCTGTGAGGAGTCTCACGCAAGGCGCTTGACAGCGCGCAGAGACGTACTGGGCCTGCGCGATGTCCACGCAATGTCTTGGAAAGTCCTGTAAAGTCGATTTCATGAATCCACGAAAAGGGTTTTGCACAGAGAATGGCCCGCAAAGTACTGATTCTCCCCACAAGAAATTCTATGAATCGGACCCAAAACCTCATTTTCAAAGTTAGTTCCATGTTGTAATGTGTTTTGCAGATCTGTTGCATTTGGGGTATGGCAGCAAGCAATACGAGGTTTTTAATTTCCCATTTAAACTTCCACGGGATAGTTAGAGTTAAGAGTGGGGTGTTTTTGCAGGCTCTGTGCAACCTGTTTCATGAGTGTGGAGAAAGTGAGTCAATCCAAAATACCCAGGTAGTCACAGAATGGCAAAGGTACATAGGAAGAATGTACTGGGGGCGTGGCAGCAGGCCATGGCCATTGCTCCGAACCCATAGGGCATACATTTAAGCAATGTCCTGCGGGAACTGTGAAATAGTTAACTAAATTGAAAGCACAGCCACATATGTGCCATTTGCGCTATTAGATAGCATAATGACCTGTGGGTACTGAGTCTCGTGGAAGTGTACTTAGGGCAAGTCATGTGCACAGTATCACTAGAGCATTGCTATAGGACATGGCCAGGCACAGTGCCCGGGTTGTATGCCATGGGTGTAGTCCATAGATCAGGGGGCATGCCATGTTTTTAGTTTGGGAAGAGATAATGCGACAATTTCATTGCCACGTGGGTAGTGGAAAGAGGGGTGCTGCATATGAGGCATGACAATATCATGCTCTGGGAACAATGTGCCAAGTGGGTACTGCTGTCATTGGCATTGCTCCTGCAGCATGACCTCGGGCCATGGCCCAGGTGCAGGGCCCCCAGGGCCTGGCGATTGGCTTGCATGCACTGTAAACAGGGACAATGCACCCGGTTATAGCAGTAATCAGTACCAGAGACCGGAGCGTGGTACTACATGCCATCCCTTCACGCACTACATCCTGGGTCCCATCCCAGGCTCATGGTCACGTGACCTACGTTCTTGGAACTGCAGCCAGGGTAACACCTTTCTTGGGGAGGAAGGATAGTTCAGGGGCAACACGTTTGTCTTCGGAACAAGGCGATTCAGCACAACACAGGTTCGAATCCCGATCCCATGCTTAGAAAACGCTAGCTGGTGAACAAGAAAATACAATTAAATAAACAGCGTCAAAGTATATAATTGAAAAACCACAGATATTCCCTGAACATATAATGGAAAGAGACTGCATTGACAGACACTTTAATAAATTTAGATGATGATGGTTTAATGAATGTTTTGGTAGGATGTAAAACAAGCATTTCCAGTTAGGGTTAGTAATACAAACATACAAATTCTGCGATGTACTCTCTCAATAACATCGTCATTATCTTATCTGATCACGCCTACATCATTATCTGAATACGCATTACGCCAACAAGAACGCTCCGCGACACCCGTCTGGAACCGAAACCCTACAACAAAAGAAAACTCGGAGGATCTTGTTTCTCTCATTCGCACCAAAAAATTGGAACGACTTACCAAAGAACATACATAACACACAAATCCACCTACTATTTAGGAAACTCTTTAAATCCTGACTCTTCACTGCTTCACTAGAAGAACACCCACAAGGGGCACACACATATCTGAAACAATGATGATCCTGGACCCCACCAAGCAATCAATTTCAAACCATATCCAAGGAAGACATTCTACGACACACCAAACCACAAACTGAGAGAGATAGCCATGATAGGATACCACTGAAGACTGAATACATAGTCAAACCGAGACTCAAGCAAAAGGACAATTCATCAATAACAACCTGGACCCGAACTACACCCAAGCACTCACAGACCGCCGTCAAATAGATAGCCAGGAAATAGGGGGCGGCCAATCCACAGCACCAACACCAGAGGCGGGGACTTGACATACCCAATCACATTATACTAAGTTCAAATACAATACAGCCAGGAATGGGCCGCGCCTTAACCCACAACAGTTAGATGGTCAAAGTAAGGTAAGTAGCAACTAAGCCTACCCACAGGAATGCTGGTTAAATAGAACAATATCTGCTAGAACCAGGACATACAACCCACTAACCCAGCTTTGAATAGCTGCATACCTAATTCACCCGGAAATCCATACAACCATTTCTCTCCCATCAAACCGCATGCACTTCACCACACCACAGCAAACACATAATCCACACCAACAGCACACAAGGTCTCCCTCCGGTCCGAAACTCACACCAAAGCTCAGCGCACGGTGGAAAATCGAACTGAACCCGCCAACAGCACACCACTTCTTTCACTCTGCTACCCCGGTACCTTCTCTTCACCTGACTAACCACACCCTCCACATTCTTGTTTTACAGATCCGCCTGAGCGCCTGGGGACCAACTCTGTTGGTGACGGTGTGCGATATAAATACCTTTAACATTTAACATTTTTGATCCATGGGCCCACTGCAAGATGCTGTACCAAGTGTGACACTGCACTATGCAGGAGAGACATCAAACAATGCACAGGAGACATAGTACCGTGCCACATGCATGCGGAAGCACCTGCCTGTCAGCAGGAATAACATTACTACACCACATAGATGAGAGATAGCAATGCTCTACTGGTGGCCGGTCAAGAGAACACTGCCGTACCAGGGGACTGAATGGGTATAGTTAAGCTGAATTGTATTTCTATAAATTGTGATTTGTGTGAGGTTAGCAATCGTGGCACCAACAGACGAATCTTCACAAAACCTTCAGAAGAAAATAAGCAACCCACTTTGAATTTATTTTGGAAAGTCTTATAGGGGTAAAAAGTTATAAATGGTGGGTCCTAAAAATACTGACTCCTATTCAAACTCCTTTAAGGAAATGTTCCTCTACTTAGCACCACTGGATGGATTGGCCCTGAACTTGGATGAGAAGTTGACATCCGGGCAAGTCTGCATGCTTTTGATTGGTTTCCTGAAATCCACCCTCTGTTGATAAAAAAAATGAAGATTGTAGTCCTAAAATAATTTGAGATATATTTCTTTGGATTAACACTTGAGTTGTATACTTAAATTCAAATCAGATTTTTGATTTGTGGATGCCAGGATAAAACATACCATTTGGCTTCCATCTATGGTTTTGAACATCTGGTTGATGAATGGTGTACTGGCAAGCACAATACAGGTATCCAGAAGAGGAGACAGTAAAATGTGGTTTCTGATGTAGTCCTCTTTGATTTGTTGAACCTTCTTAGGCTATTTAATGGGTTTCACTTGAACCGTTGGAACAGATTTATTTTTAGCCGCGCTGAATCTGGGGTAATGGGCCAAACTGTTGCCCTCAGAATTCTGACTCCTGAAAAATCCAGTGTTTATTTTTTTTCCGACCCCCCCTGACACCACATATATATATGTGGGAGATTATGGGATGTAATAGTAGTATGGGGGGCTGCGTGTGGTCTCCTCCCGCATATGTATGCGGTGTAAAGGGGGTTTATAAAAAAGAAAGGCGGCATTTTGTGGTCTCCGGAATTCTGGGGGTCGTAGTGATCACATAGATTTGAAGCAGGTGCTGTTTTAGCAAACACATTTTGCTCCCAGCCCTCTGTTACCAATGCTGCCAATGTTTTCCATGTAAAAGGCACCTGCCCATCTGTGAGCACAAAAGAGGGGTACTATTGAAACTTACAGTATTTTATATAGAGCCCTGGATGTATATCAGCCATGGACCGAGCAGAGGCGCAGCCATTCTCAGAGTAGACATGGCGAATGGCAGCCATGATTAGACAGGTGGTGCGGAAAGAAAGTTGATTGGTTGGCACACACGCAAGCACCCATACGGGAGTTCACTCGTTACGTCTGGCTCCATCCAGGACAGAGATATGCCCTGCTACCTGCTTACCATCAGCATTGAAGGTGGGATTTACTGCCTAAAAACCAGAATAAAAAATCCATGGCCACTAGCTGCTGAGTCAGATATTGTTACATGTGTTGGAAAGATCCGCTAAACTAGTGTTCGGCATCAGGGGGGTCGGTTTAGCAGAATTATACCAGTGCCGAAAGATGCTGTAAAGCCATGCCCTCACAGGTTGGGGGATGTACCAATAGGAAGTTTATTGTTAATGTAACTGACTAAATTTATCATGCTAACTAGAGGCTCATTGTAACCCCATAAAAACGCTGGGGTTTCTATGCTCAGTGGCAAACATTTTGGCAAGGGGATACGTTGCTGATTTCCCACCTCATTTTGGCACAGCTATATGGAAAGAAACACTGGGCCTTATTACAAGTTGGGTGGTAAACTAAAATGTGGCTGTAATACAGTATACCACTGGATTACTGCACCACCTAACTATGAGTTTAGCGTTAAATTGAACGATTCACCTCCAGCTATGAGCTGGATTTAAATCCACCAGATTCCCACCAAATTCCAGTGGAATTACCACCGGTGGAATTTCCGCTGCTGTAATTCCACTGAAATCCCTCATGGAGTCGAATGGACTCTAATTAAATGGGGACTAAGACTATCACTTGCAAGCCTGGCGGTAATACCGCCAGACCAAGTGGCAGTAACGGTATTAAAGTTCAGTGGTATATCAGTGGATTTACTGCCAAGATACCACCAAACTCGTAATGAGCCCCACTTGTCTCTACCTTCACGGACTCGTTTACTATTTGGATTATTTGGTGAAAGACTGCAGGATTCAATAGGGATAAGATATGCATGCTTTTTAGGTTTTGCATTTCAATCATAACATCCATTTCACCAGAAGGTTTCCTGTTGATTTGTATATATATATATGTATATATATATATGTAATCTGGTCCTCATCTCATCTGGCCCTCTGGGAAGAGCCCCTTTCTCAGGGCTTGGGGCAGATGCGTGAACTGGTGCTTGGTGTGTGCTGTCCATGAGTCACAAAGTACATCTTTTGTGCATCATGTGCAATAAAGGAAACTTCAACAGCCATTATAATAAAAACACTCCGAAGTTGAGGGTCAAAGGGTGAAAAGACAGATCCAGGAAGTCCCAGACTTGCCCAAGCACCCGATTACCGGCATGTGATCAAGAGCAGGTCACCAGATCTTCTTGTGGCATTCTCCATCACAGGAAGTTTGGTGAGTGGCTTGGATCCGTCACTGGCCTATCATGCGGCACCATAGCACTAGCAAGCTTACGTGATCGGCTAGAGTGACAGACTACAAAGCTGAGCTCCAAATGGTGGCCTGAGCAAGGAATGTGACCCTTGCTGCATGATATCTATGCTCTGCTCTGGGTGGGAGTTGATAAAGACAATGTATTTATTCTTCACTGAATAACAGCATTGAGCTTATTCCTATGCATTCCTACTTTAAGCAAAGCTTCTGCTATGTGTGGAAGTGACGCCAAGCTACCCTCTCTCCTCAGTTGCTCTTCAGCTTTCTGTTCCCCCACCACGAGGGGCCTCTGAGTGGGTTATGCGCAATTTGCTATCCCCTCTCCCTAGTTTCTCCTCTGACTGTGTTCTGTGCGGCCTCTCTGTTGTTTCCTTTTAGTGCCACCTCTCTGCCTGTGGATTGTGATCCCCTATCTATTATTTCCACGTATTCCAACCCCTCAGTGAAATGTGTTCACCTCTATTATATCCTGTCAGCTCCACTTCTGTGTCTTTTTCTACTCTCCATTATCTCATGTTAGATATCACCTCTCTGCCTGTCGAAACATCTCCACTCTTATTGGCTTTTCTTAGTTCCACCTCCTTGTCTGTGGAATCGCCTCCACTCTCCGTTGGCTTTTCTTAGTCCCACCTCTCTGTCTGTGCAATCATCTCCACTCTCTATTGTCGTCCCTTAGTCCCTCCTCTCTGACTGTGGAATGGCCTCCCCACTCTATTGTCATTTCTTACTTCCCCCTCTCTGTCTGTGGAATCGTCTCCACTCTCTATTCCTTTTTTCTTAGCTCCTCCTCCCGGTCTGTGGAATCGCCTCCACTCTCTAATGTCTTTTTTTAGTTCCACCGTTCTGTTTGTGAAATCGTCTCCACCTCTATTGGCTTCTCTCAGTCCCACCTCTCTGTCTGTGGCATGGCCTCCCCATTCTATTGCCATTTCTTAGTTTCACCTCCCTACCTGTGGAATATCCTCCACACACTACTTTCTCCTTTTACTCCCACTTTACTGTCTGGGGACTGAGCCCTATTCTCTATTGTCTCCTACTATTTCCATCTCTTTGTGGAATGTGCTTCCCTCTCTATTGTTTCCTTTTAGTTACACCTCTGTCAGTGGAATGTGCATCCCTCTCTATTGCCTCCTGTTACTTCCATTCCTTATGGTATGTTCTCTGCTCTCTATTGTCTCCTCTTAGCCAACCTCTGTTAGTTGAATATGTTCCCCTCTCTATAATCTCATCATATTTCCACCCCTGTCGGTGGAATGTACTTCCCCCTTTATTGACTCCTGTTACTTTCACTTCTTTGTGGTATGTGCTCTGCTCTCTATTGTCTCCTATTAGCTCCACCCCTGTCGATGGAATATGCTCCCATGTCTATATTCTCGTCATATGTCCATCCCTGTCTGTGGAACGTGCTCCCCTCTCTATTGCCTCCTATTACTTCCTCCTCTTTGTCTGTGCTGTGTGCTCTGCTCTCTATTGTCTCCGGTTAGTTCCACCTCTTTATGGAATGCGCCCTCTTTCCTGCTCTAGTGGCTCATCTCAGCTCCACCTTTCTGTCTGGGGAACATTCTATATTGTCTCATGTTAATTTCACCTCTCCTTCTGTGGAATGAGCTTCCACTTATCTCAGTTCTATCTCTCTGTCTGTAGAATGTCCTTCCTGCCCTTTTGGCTCAGCTCGGTCCCACCTCTCTGTCTAAGGAACATTCTCTATTGTCTCCTGTTAGTTCCAGCAATCTGTCTGTGGAATGGTCTCTCTAGTGTCTGTTAGTTCCAACTCTCTCTCTGGGGAACATGCTCTGTAGTCGCCTGTTAGTTACACCTCTCTGTCTGTGGAATGTTCTCTCTAGTGTCTGTTAATTCCACCTCTCTGTCTTGGCAACATTCTCTATTGTCTCCTGTTAATTTCACCTGTTCTTCTTTGGAAAGACCTCCCACATCTCTCCGCTCTATCACTCTCTCTGTTATGATGTGGGGGGGCGCCGGCCCCTCGTGGGACATCTGCACTTACCCGTTCCAATGTCTGGAAACTGTCTGCCAGGCATGGCACCTTTTTGCTTCCAAGAATTTGGTGCTTCGCAGCCCCGTTCCACAGACTCTGGAAACTGTAGTTACCAAGGGCTGTAACGTGGCAGAACTACAATTCCCATCATCCTTGGGTGTCCATTCTGTTTCCTCCTATAGGAAACATGGAGCCTCTCTTTGATCTGTACTTCACTCTGTGAGGTATGAGGACATTTGCTTCCTATTGAAGTTGCTACAAAGGTTTGTTCTTTCAAGTTCCGTCTTCATTCCCTCACAAAACCTTGTTACTTGTGTACCGAACTTCTGCCTGTTTCACGGATTCCTTTGGCTCCTCTTTGTTTTTCAATCACTGGTTCTCCAGACTCCGCGCCCGTCCACGGACTGCTGTTTGGATTTTTATTATCCAAGTTACATTCCTGTGTACCAGATCTTCCCCCTGCTCACGGTCTGTCTTTTGGATCTGTTTTGTCATTGGTTTTCTCCTCCTGTGTACCAGACCCTATACCTGCTTACAGACTGCCTTTTGGATCTGATTTTGCCCTCGGTTATCAACTCCTGTGTACCGGACCTTGCGCCCCGCTATACGGACTGGCTTGAATCTTCCTCTCACTCCGGCGGCTTGAAAGAACACTGCAAGTATACCTTTTGTTACCTGGGTTTACCTCTAGTGTTATCTTCCCATTCCTACAATCATACTTATGTTCACTGAACAAGGTTTTGTAGCTTCAAACCCATTGGATTCAGCATATTACTGCAAGTGCACCCGAGGACGCTCTGCAGGGATGTGCACCACCTTGGCCCTAGTGCGTTCCACGTGCCGTCGGGTGAAGTACCCATACTAACACTTGCTGTTTATTATTTTGTACCAATCGTTGTGGACTTTCTTTCCCTCATAAACTACCAGTCTTTACAACACTGTAAGAACGGTGACCCTCACTATTAGATACCTCTTTTTCTCCTTGATTTTGTTCTGCCCATATTTGTGCTCAAAACATAGTCAATCTGTCCACTTTATCCCCAGGGTCAGGTTACCTAGAGGAAGACTTTGCTGCTATTTAGTTCAGGTATTACGTAGTCTATTTAAAACAGTGCTTGACCTGTTGTCCTCACCTGATATAAAATATTGTGTTTTCTTTACAGCTGGTGTTCATAGCGGTGTGTGTTCCCGCTCCTTTGAGCGATCGGCCTCACGTGAAGGTCTGTACTGAGCAGTCTGGGGGCATATCGCTAAAAAGAGTTTCTTCACTCAACAGAGAGGAGGCCCTGATTTAGGTCTAACTAAGGGCTCTACTATCAAGTCCGGTCAGGTCTCTACAGAAATATCAGGAGTGCCACCCGGTGAGTGACACTCTCTGTAGAATGTTCTTCCTGCTCTTTTGGCTCATCTCAGTTCCATATCTTTATCTGGAGAACATTACCTTTTGTCTCCTGTTAGTTCCACCAATCTGTCTGTGGAATGTTCTCTCTAGTGTCTGTTAGTTCCACCTCTCTGTCTGGGCAACACTTTATATAGTTGTCTGTTAGTTCCACCAATCTGTCTGTCAAATGTTCTTTCTAGTGCCTGTTAGTTCCACTTCTCTGCCTGGGCAACCATCTCTATTGTCTCCTGGTAATTTCATCTCTCCTTCTGTGGAAAGACCTCCCACTTCTCTCAGCACTATCTGTAGAATGTCCTTCCTGCTCTGTTGGCTCATCTCAGTTCCACCTCTCCATTTTCTCTTGTTAGTTCCACCAATCTGTCTGTGGAATGTTCTCTCTAGTGTCTTTTAGTGCCACCTCTGTGTCTGGTCAACATTCTCTATTGTCTCCTGTTAACTTCACCTCTCCTTCTGTAGAAAGACTTCCCACTTCTCTCAGCTCTATCGCTCTGTCTGTAGAATGTCCTTCCTGCTCATTTGGCTCATCTCAGTTCCACCTCTTTGTCTAGAGAACATTCTCTTTTGTCTCCTGTTAGTTCCACCAATCCTTCTGTTGCATGTTCTCTCCAGTGTCTGCTAAGTCCACCTCTGTGTCTGGGGAACATTTTCTATGGTTGCCTGTTAGTTTAATGTGAGTAATTCAACCATTCGTGTGGGGAGAGTGCGCTCGCCTGGGCTTTTTGATTTTTGATAAATGAAAATGATTGATAGGAGATCAAACTCCAAGGAATGTATGAGGTCATTCCGCACACAGTCCATCTGCTTCCTGCACAAAAACTATAGTCACATGTACTCCAGGAAAAGACAGCCTACAGGTGCGGTTTTCCCCTTTCATAATCAGCTGGCATGTGACAGCCCACGGTACATCAAAGCTTCTCAAGGAGGGGGAAGGCACACCTTCCTCCAGCATGGGCAGCCTAATTTAAATATCAAAGTCTCCATGGATCTGCTTTCCTTTGTCCTCCGGCTGGTGGCAGGCAATGCCTACTAATGAGAGATAATTGAATCAAGTCTGAAGGGGCTTGGTTGCCAGAAGAGAATTGGGAAGGCGGGATAAACTCCTCTTTGGTTTGCAATGTGTCAACTTGAAGCTAGTTCCCACCTCTCTCTATCAAAGGCAGTGAATGGCCTGTCTGGGCCAGTAGTTACCACAGTTGTCCCTGCAGAGCAGACCCCTTTCAGAGGGATGAAGGATGTGATTTGGGAGAGACAAGAAGTCTGCTCCCAGCACATACTTCAAGATAAACCTGCACTTTAATCAAGAGTCACAGAGGGCTCAGTTAACCAGAGAGACACTTTGTTCTACAACAGACAGGGAGATGGGTATATGTTGTCAACCCTTGTCTGTCATGTTGCTGAGCACCCTAGTCCTGACCTCATGCATAACAGAAGATTGTTGGTGGGGACCCAGGACTGGTTCATTAAGGTAGGCTTAGCCTGCACTAATCACTGGGGCCCATTTGGCTTTAAAAGAGGGCTGAACCCCTCAACTAGCAGATCATCTAAAGACTTCGAAAGGAGTAAGAAGAAGGACTCATTTGGACCCAAGCTGAACTACAGTCTACCTTACATCTTAGAAGAGCCATCCGAACCGCCTCGACCAGCATTCCAGATCTGCCAACCAGCACAGAGACAACAATTCTTGGCCCGAGCAGAGCTGGTCAGTCTACAGATGTCCGTCCAGCCTCGCTTGCTGAACTGCTTGCTGCCTGGTAACTGCAGCTGTCTCCCACCACTAACTCTGTCTCAAGGACTGCTAAGTGCCCTGTAACCGCCTCGATGCTGTCGAGCACCAAGAACTTCTTCAGCATCAGTTACTTTGTGGTTCTGCCCTCCTGGTTCTTCTCCGAAGGCTCCTTGAGACAGTTACGACCTTTTGCCCCTTCGGTTCTGGAACCGAATTACCTTGAACTGTAAGACTGATTACTTTACCAACTACTTTCATGTCAGTATCCAGAGTGCATCCCTTTCCTCATGAAACTGTCTTTTCATGTGTTCCTTTACAGGTTGTTTTGTAGTGTGCTTGAACTGCCTGTTGTAGTAATATTAAATCAGATCAGCAAGAACTGGAATGCATGGCTCTGCAAATATGCCGTGTCTTTTTTTTTAAAGTATAAATAGTAAGTACACAACACAGTGATATAACTTTGATGTCTGGGCAATTGGCCTGGCCGTCAGCAAGGAGAAATGTGTACTTTAATTTGTTTATTGAGGCATGTGACATGGCTGAAGCAGTAGGTTTGAATGGGAAGACATATTCTGCTTGTGGTTACAGCCGGAAGTAGTGGAGTAGATTACATCAAACATGCACGACGAAGAACCTGAAGGCATGTTTTGGGAAATATGTCTTGTGTTTGATTTTTCCAAAGTGTAAGAATGTAAGTTGAAAAACTAGTGACATACATTTGGAGTCTGGGTAGTGGGCCTGGCTCTCCGCAAACACAAATGTTTGTTTGTTTGTTACAAATGTGTAGTCTGAATTGCTTATTAGGGAAAGCGGCATGGCCAAAGCCGATGCCCCATGGATTTGGAGATTGTCCATGGCTGCAAGCTATGACCACTGGCCATTGGTTACATTATTAGGGTATAGTGGACACTGAGCTGGGATGCAGGCTAGGTGCAGTGAATAACAGGGGTGATTTGGTTTGGCTGGGGTCATGGTGGAGCCTTATTTCTTAGGCAATTGAATGATAATTTCATTCCCCACCATGCCCTGCTGATAACGACAGACATTAGTATGTGTTGCAAAAAATATGTTTCTTAAAGGAGCTTTATATTTCTTTCATATATGTGGAAAGAGGAATTATTAATAATTTATATACAGTGATGTAACAACATGAACCATTTTCACTTATACAAATCTATTAAATTGACGAAAGAATCTTTGTTAAAGGGCTGTTATGGTTAAGCATCCCACCCTTGGTACTCCTCTGCTCCAGTAGTTACCCAGTGGCGGCCCACCTTGGAATACCTTGGCATTTCCCTCCTGGGTTCTCATGAGCAGTTGCCCATCCGTACTGCCCCTTTCATTTATGCACTTCTTTCACTGCACAATGCATACATACATTTATAGGGGCATTGTGCGCAATGTGTCTGGCTAAGTAAGGGAAATGTAGATGGAAAAGATTTGTAAAAAAGATTGTTAAGTGGCAGTTGGTGTGTGGAAGCTTAATATGGTCATAAGGTTCTCTCTTCGTCTTCTGCAGGCTGCCATGGAAAGGGAAGAGGGGCTCTATACGGAGCCCTGTCTTCCCTTTCCATGGTGGCCATCTTGGAAAAGGATTTTCCTTCCAACAGCGGGACGGTGCATGCATCCTAATGTAGGAAGGAAAATCCTTTTTTCTAGCACACAGGGTTACTACTTGCAAAGAAAGGAACAACCTTTCAGAGAGATTTGAGGTGGTTGGATTAGGTGTGGTGGTGCATGGAGGTTGTCCCATAGGAGTACTGTCCAGATAGTTCATGACTCAGTACAACGATGCACTCAGTGCATTTCACTTGGCAGCTTTAGCCTTTGCCACATTCCCAACAGTGGTAAAACACTGCCACACCCATGATTCTCTATGGGTGCTAGAGGTGGGCACTTCCTCTATCTCATCTTCTTGGTCCTCTTCGTTGTCTTTGGAAGTACTGTGCTTTTTTTGTTGCGTCGGTCCTCCATCTGGTGGTGGTGGTGTTGGCTCTTGGGGAGGAGGGATGGCAATAGATGATGCCATTTTTAAAATAAATAGCAGTTTTGCTGATATTCTTCCAAGTATGTGCTCTGTACTAGATTGTTAATGGATAATGAGAAAGAATAAGAGTAGGAGCTCTGCAAGGGTACATTTTGAGCTTGAAAATTGCTGGCCAGCAGAAAGTGGAGTTCTGAACTGTCCGCAAAGCACGGACCCGATAGTGAAGTGTAGACACTTTCGTGAACACATCATCATGCCGCGTGTGTGCGCATCGTCACATGAGTCTGTCCAGAAAGTCTGCGATGACGTCAGAAGTTTGCAGACGTCAACGGTCACAAACACAGTGGAAAAAGTTGCAACATGTGTATAGAAGTGTTAAAAATTATGGTAAACGGTGGGAAATGGCAGAGTTTTAAAGAGTTTTAAGGTGTAACTTTCTAAATTGGACAAAAATGTTGCTATATTGGGCTAAGTATGGTATTAGTAAGTTGTAGGAAATTAGCATGCACTGGTAAAAAGCCATGAAATTCACTGAAAAAAATATGTTAAAAGAACGTTATGGTTAAGTTGCACTAATAAAAAGTTATGAAATTAAATGAAAAAACTTTGTTACAGGAATGTTGGTTACAAGTAAAACCAAAAAACTCCTGAAATTAGCCAGTATTGTAAACTAAGCAACCATAACTCGCTCCAACACTGTGCACTGCTAAAACTAACACCCAGGACATCAACAATGACATCACAAATTCTATTGATGACATCACTGATGACATCAAATATCTGGGCCACTTGTTTTTGTACACCGCATATCTAGGCCAGTTGGTTTTGTTCACTGACTGTCAGAATATTAAAATTCAAAAGGTGCTATATAACTAGACATTAGCATTGTCGTATGTTCTTAAAGTACTTTCCTTAGGCGTTGGTCTCAGCTCATGGTGCACATACATGGAGCAATAAGCTGGCCTCCAACACACAATTCAGTTGTATACATGAAGATAAACTTTAATGTTATTAATATTTTCTGGTGATGATGTTTCTTTCTTCCTTTCTTTAGTTTTCCTGTATGATTTGTATGCATTGTGGGTCTTCATATGTATTGTTTGTACGAGCACAAGTGGGCAGTAAGTCTTGAAAAGGTAGCTATGTATTACATGTTTACAATACATTACTCAAAACTCTGATAAGTTAGCATTCAATATTTTACTATCCAATATTACAAGATTAATAATATTGTACTTCTATGGTGCATGCTGCAGCTATTGCCTATGTTTATGTATGATTAGGTTCCTGTATTAACAACAGCACTGCAACACAATTCTTGGTTTAGATGTGTACATTCTTTAATAGATTCTGTAGTTCTTGATAGGTCTCCTTATCATCCCCGATGTCTTGTTACCGATATTAAACACAATACCTTGTAGGGACCTTTCATCAAAATTAATTTCAGATGCAATGTGAAATTCACCCTTTCCCCCTTCCAATCTCCCCATCTCCACCCTTGCCCGCAATCTTGGCCTCCACATTGACTCCCCCCTCTCCTTATCCAACCACATTTCTCTCACCTCTCGTGCCTGTCGGCACCACCTCTTCAACATCTGCAAGATCCGCTCCTCTCCCACCTTCCACGCTTCTAAACTCTTAATCTCCTCCCTTATTTTCTCCCGCCTCTTCTACTGCTCCTCTCTCCTCTTTGGACTCCCAGTCTCTCACCCGACTCCCCTAAAATCCATCTACCACTCCTCTATCTGTACTCTATGTCTTCTTGGCTCTCGAGATTCTATTTCTACCTCACTCTCTCAACTCGGCTGGCTCCCCTTCCTCTCACAACTAAATTTCAATTCCCATGTCTTGTCTACAAATCTCTCCATGATCTCGCCCCCTATCTCTCTTCCCTCCTCTCATTTTACTCTCCCTTGTGCTCTCTCCCCTCAGCTGATCTCTACCTTCTCACTGTACCCTCTGCCCCATGTACCTTCTCACTGGAACTCCCTACCTCTTTCTATCTGCTCCACCCCTACCTACTCATCCTTCCACTCCTCTCTGAAAGCCCTTCTTCTCCACTTCCCCCTGACTCTCCTTCCCTACCTGTCTCCCCCCAAACCCTCCACCCCCCTCCCATCCCTCCTCTTCCCCCTCCTCCCGCTGTCCTCAAATCAGACATTGAAACCATCAGGGTGTGCTGGAGGTCACCTGCCCCCTTCCCTTCCCCTCTCCCCTTCCTCCCGCTCCCGCTGACCTCAAATCATACACTGAAACCTTCCTTACCTACCTCCTCTCCCCTCCCCTCACCACCCCCCTTCCCTTCCTCTTAAGTAAATTGTTCTACATACTGTATCACTGGTTTGTTTCATGTTTATTGTACCTTGTTGTTATACTGTAAAGCGCCTTGGATTAAAGTGCTATATAAACTTAATAAACATACAATAACATAACATAATGTCATCAGTGATGTCATCAATGACATTTGTGATGTCATCTTTGATGGCCTGGGTGTTAGTCTTAGCAGTGCACGGTGGTGGCACAAGTTATGGTTGCTTAGCTTATTATAACTGGCGAATTTCAAGGGTTTTTTCAGTTTTACTTGTAACCATAACGTCCCTTTAACGGCGTTTTTTCATTGATATACATTACACGGCCCGCAGTAGTGGCATGTAGTTATGGTAAAGTTGCTAAACACATAGGAAGCACACTTTTTCGGCAGCCTATAACTTTGCTTCCCTTGGAGGAATCCTCACCAAACTTTGCAAAAAATAGTATATGGGCGGCTCTGAATTCTTTCGCCAAGTTGGGTGAAGTTTCGTGCAGGGGGCAAAGTTATAGACTGAATGGGCAAAAACCTTGTGCATGGCTACAGGCCGAACAGCTGGACGGATGTTCACTAAATTTGCATCAGGATCGGGGGCTTGGGTCAGAAAGCGTGCTTTTGTGTGTTTGGTGGAAATCCGACCAGTAGTTTTGTTGCAAAGAAGGGAAATTTACGTTTACCTGTTCGCTCCGGGGGGCCAAAGTGTCATTGTCCTGTGGAATGTTGTGATGTCGGCAAACAGTGGACGCGGCCGGTGGTTGTCTGGAGGGAAGCGTGCTGTGCATTAAACATTTTGGGAAACGTCACCATGGTGTATCGGAGGATAGTGCAGCGGCAGAAGGGGTTGAACTTGATTTGCTGGATCGGGTGGGTGAAAGAGGGTGAAGCTAAGAATTTGGCAATTTGTTGTGCTGTAGCCTAGGGCTGCTGGTGGTCATGTTGAGTGTGTGCGTTAGCAGTGTTTTATGGGGGTGTGTTTGTGGCGACATGTTGCCATGCTTGTCTGCCTTGCGGGTGTGGGTATGGTGTAGGCTTTCCAGTGCATGTTCACTGGAAGCAGGCCTCCCCTTGCACCCAAGGGCGTACAGCGTGCAGAATAACCCTGTAATGCAATGCATTCATGCATGGGAGAGCACTGAGGCAATTTGCGGGTAGGTGAGGAGGCCACTACCTTCTGTGGTGACGGCATGGCCACTGCCTTGCGAATGGGGAGTGGATTGCAGATGCTGGAAAAAAATGGAGAATGGGTGACATGCTCACATGGAAGGATTTTTTACCATCACCGTTTTCCTATATGGCCCATGCACGGAGCTAATCACGTATACGTCATTGGCGGGTAGCTGCAGAGGTGACTATCATATTTTGGTTAGTGCAGACAGACTGCAGTGGGGATGGGGAGTGCATTGGATACACTATGAGTATATTTCCAGTCGGTTTACTATGTTGTGTTGTGCCTACAAAGTCCCTACTGGCTTGTGTGCATGGCTAGGGCCCTTGCACCTAACAGTGCGGGAATTGGTTGGAAGTAGGTGTGAGAAAGTTGTCATGTGTGGGTCCGTTAGTGTGTTAGTGTACGCATACCTATCTGTAGGCAGGGAAG
Organism: Ambystoma mexicanum; assembly: GCA_002915635.3. NCBI lineage: Eukaryota > Metazoa > Chordata > Amphibia > Caudata > Ambystomatidae > Ambystoma > Ambystoma mexicanum. The sequence continues at coordinate 903,090,381 of CM030321.1, read as the reverse complement.
GTATGTGGTCACATGTTGCCATACATGCCTGCAATGACTCCTAGTGGATGTGCAAGGATTAGGCTTTTGGCTACATGAGCGAAGGCCGCATGTACCCAAGAGGCTAGGGATTGCTGGCACCCTTGCTTCAAGGAAGGCCATTATGCCATTGAGACATGAAAGAATTTTCACCAAGACACTTTAGCGATATGGACCATTCACATAGCTATTAACAAATACTACATAGGTGGTTAGGTACACAGGGGACTATCATATTTTGGTCAGTGCATGCAGACTGAATTCCGGATGGGGAGAGGATTGGAGATAATATGAGGATATTTGCAGTGGGTGTTCTATGTTGTGTTGTGCCTGCAAAGCCCCTACTGCCTTGTGTGCATGGCTACGGGCCTTGGCCCTAACAGTGTGGGCACTGTTTGGAAATAGGTGTGAAAATGTTGCCTTGTTTGGGTCCATTAGTGTACCCATAAGTACGTGTAGTGAGAAAAGGTGCGTGGCCACGTTCCCATGCATTCCTTTATTGCCTTCCAGTGGGTGTGTACTAGGATTAGGGTCTCAGGGGAATGGGCGGAGGCTGTAGGGCTTGGCATGTACCCAAGATCGTAGGTCTTCAGCACAACACCTGCAATGCAATGCAGGCATGTATGGTACCACTGTGATAATGGTGTGTAAATTGGACACATACATACAAAGAGTGCATTGCCGTTGCGTGTGCTCATTTGCATAAGTTATTATACCCATACATTCTGACATCCCACTGTTGGCTAGGGGTGCCAGTGGTTATGTTGCCATTGTGGTTTACTATTGTGTTGTGGCGGTGGGTAGGGGTGTCGGTGGCTGTGGTACGTTTGTCAAGTATGGTGTGGGGTGCAATGGTCCCATGCATGCCTCCATTGACTTGGAGTGATTGTGGGGAAGGCCTAGGGTTTTGGATGAATGGGCAGAGGCCGTAGGCTGCCGCATGTACCCACAAGGTTAGGGCTTGGCCACAGCCTTGCCTCAGGGGGGTAGTAAGGCATTGGCACATGAAAGGATTTAGTACCATCACGGTTTTTCGATATGGACCTTTTATGCAGCTACTCAATTATATTGCATTGAGGGGTAGCTGCAGATGCGGTAATCATTGTTTGTTGCATGTAGGTAGACTCCATTTGGGATGACTAGTGCATGGGAGGCAACATGAGGGTAACTGCAGTCGATGTATTATGCTGTGTTGTGCCTGGAAAGGTGTACTGGCTTGTGTGCATGGCTAGGGGCCTTGGACCTTAACAGTCTGGCCACTGTTGGGAAGTAGGTTGGAGAATGCAGCCTTGTTTGAGTCCGTTAGTGTATGAATATGTACCGGCAGTCAGGGAAGCTATGTGGGCACATGGTAGCATGCAGGCCTGTATTGCCTTCCAGTGGGTCTGTTAAAGGACTAGGTTCTTGGGTGCATGTGTGGAGCTCATAGTCCTCCGCCCATGCACGCAAGAGTCTAAGAATTGGCCATAGCATTGGTTCAGGGAGGGCACTCAGACACTGGCACATGGAAGGAATTTCTAACCATCACAGTTTTGCAAAATGGACCTTTTACGCAAGTACTCACATACACTTCATTAGTGGGCAGCTGCGGAGGGGACTATTCTTTTTTGGTGAGTGCCGGATGACTCCATTGGGGATGGGGAGTGCATTGGAGGAAATATGAGAATATTTGCAGTCGGTGTGGTATGTTGTGTTGTCTCTGCAAAACCCCTACTGGCTTGAGTGCATGGCAAGGGCAGTTGGATGAAACAGGCTGGCCACTGGTTGGAAGTAGGTTTCAGAATGTTGCCTTGGTTGGGTTCCTTACTGTACCCATACGTACCTGTGGACAGGAAAGGTATGTGGTCACATGTTCCCTTGCAGGGTGTGTGGCGAAGAACTAGGCTGTTGAGCACAAACCCACAACGCAGTGCTGCCATCTATGAGGGTACTGTGATGTTGGTATGTGGATTGCACTTATTACTACTATACTTGTGACATACAATTGACTTTTAAATATGTAAGTGTCGTAAAGTACGTGCCTTTGCAGAATCACTCTGTAGGACATGTTGGAGTTCCAACAGCAGCATTGGTGAGAGAAGACATCATTTGCGTTAGGAATGGTGTGGCCGTGAACAGAACCTTGCTTAAGGGAGAGTAGTCAGAAAGTGGGATATGAAAGGATTTTTTTACTGCTTAATTTTTGCAACATGGCCCATGTATGCAGCTATTGACATATAAATGATTGTTGGGTAGGTGCGCAGGCGACTATCTTCAGAGCCCATTGGGGGTGGGGAGTGTATTTCAAATGACATAGGGATTTTTGTAATCGGTGTACCATACTGTGTTAGGAGTGGCAAGCCCATACTGCTGTGTATGCATGGCTGCGGCCATTTCACCTAACAGTCTGGACAGTGGTTGGAAGTAGGTTTCATAATGTTGCCTTGTTTGGGTCCATGCTTGTACTGAAATGCAAGTTCAGCGTACACTGTTGGAAATATGTATGTCTCCTGTGGGTGACCATTATTACAGAGTAGTTTTGGAGGACATTTTGTAGTTGGTACAGCAGTAGAGGCGGCATGAAGTGGGTGCACTTTCATATGGTGTACATCATTGGCCTTTCTTGCCAGTCATGGACTGAGATGCCACCATTTATGTTTCGTATGGTTTGCCTCTCATAATACCCTGTTTTTTGAGAGTGGAGGAAGATATTGCAAATGACACGAGTTAATAAGCATTACACATGTAAAATATGGATAATGTACAGATGAACCCACGTACATTTGTAGCCCACATCATCAATGCCATTAAGTACAGCCATATACAGGATGGCAGGCCATCTTATTGTTAGCCCCGTTTTGTGTACTTTTTGAGATGGCGAACGAACACAGTTGGCACTTCTACTGTGTGCAATTGTAATACATGCATCGTTTCCATTACCTATACGGGTGTGCGGCATACACCATCGCAGCAGTCACTGGCGTCAGTCACTTTACTTGTGGACAGTAGTTCCTCACGGCGTGCACTCCAGGTATTTTCTTTATGTGCGTGTCAAGCGCAGCGCACTCTGTCATGTGAGCACCTGGCTCCGGAAAGGAACAACATAAACAAAAGCAAAAGCAGACATGGGCACCCAGACCATACGGCTTCAGAACATACTCATACTTTAGTAACACCACAGTGAATTGTTAGAAGTGCTTTATTTTGATACTGAATGTTAACGACAACGTGTACATCGGCTGCATTCACCGCTCTTTTATTTCACAAAGAAAATCCAGTGAGCAATGCTGTCTGTGCACTTCTGTACTTCTGTTGTTGTCTAGGAAAGTGGGAAAAGGAGTACGTAGTGGTGCTTGGTGGGCCATGTGGAAAAACACATTTTCTTTGAAAGGTAGACAAAGTAGCAGCTGGTGGCTCTGGGATGCCTTACAGGATAAAGCTTTGCAGGTTGGTTCGTATTCCCTGAACTGCAAATGGACATACCGGGCCATATTGGTAGGCCCAGATAATAACAACAGAGAAGAAGTAGTTTATGGTAATTCCAATGGTTGGTCCACCACCCGTCCATTGGAAGTTGGAAGGTGTGGCACGCGCAGTAAGGTGCAACATATCTGAGAAGAAAGAGGAATAAGAGTAGATGTAAGTAGCCGCTATTAGTGGCAGTGTAGAGGACAAGAGCTTGCGCGAGGGATGTCGTAATAGCTGGCGGCCGCATGGACCATGTATTGTGTGTTAGTGAGTAGCGTGATATGTTAACACAGCACTTTGCTGTCTGTTTTGTAGGTGATACTGTGATTGTACAGCTTCACACAAGCAAACTGTCTTGGAAACTTTGCCACCAGACGCTTTTTTGATTGGTTTCCTTTTTATAAAACATGACAGTGGTAGCGAGGGTTGTTCGACCCACAGCACAATATGTTTGTGTGTCTGCAAAGAAAGTAATACAACAAGAACAGTAATGGGGGTCACCTCGGATTGCTGAAGCTGCATTGCTAAGAAGTGAGTCCATGAAATGTGAGCTGTCGATGTTTGTGTGCCGGGTGACCGCTTCGTGCACCTGTGGCCATTATAAAATTCAGTGCACTGAGGGTGCGTAGACCTAGCAATTGTGTGAAAATGCATAGAAATGGCAAAACAGGGAATGTAGCACTGCACGAGTGAGCACAACTTGCGTTCCCTTTTTGTCTTCACATGTATGTCTGCATTTGGAGGGGGTGGGGAAGAATGCCAGCAAAAGGAAGTACAATCACAGTTGCAATGTGCGGGGAATGGTGGAGAAATGGCACTGTAATGGCACGTCCTTACTGCCATTACAAAGCTCCATTCAATGTGTACAGAGAAAGTGTGCAGTAGAGTAAATGTAGAAATATGCACACAGAAGAGCAGTGTAATACATTTTGTTGGCAATAAGCATGTGATGTGAAGTTGTACTTACATAACTTTGTCAAATTCCATGCTTGTATTGGGTGGGCGTATGAGATTGTTGCAGACTACCTTTGGGGCCCATAGGCAGAGCAACTGCAGTGTAAGTTATGTATCCTTTTTTACTATACTTCCATACAATGGGCCTCATTACCACCCTGGCGCTAAACCATGGTGCAATTAGCACCATGGTCCATGCCGGGGTCCGCCATGGTGAATGGCGGAATTACCGCCCCATTCCAAGGTTGGTGGGGCGGTAATTCCCCATTCACCATGGGCCCTTCCCCATTCCCATTTTTGCCCCATAGGGCTCAATGGGAATGGGGAAGGCGCTAAGTACGGTGCCGCAAATTGCGTCACCGTACTTAGCACCAAGGTTCCTTTGCGGCACCCTACTTTAACGGCTGGTAAAACCAGCCGTTAAGGTCGGGTCCCGCAAAGGGACCTCGTAATTAGGCGCTAAGTGTTTAACGGCGCCACAGCCTTTTACGCCGCTGTTGAACACTTAGCGCCTGGGTCGTAATGAGGCCCAATGTCTGACCTTGGAGCTAAACATGCTTCCCCCTCAAGGCTGTTTTACAATGACCATGTGTCCTATTAAAGGAGAGGTATGTTAGGGTTCGATTTCCAGGGATGATGCTGAAAAAAAAAGGAATCAGGCGACAACGTGTTTCGATAGTAGCATGCATTTAAGAATGTTGTTAGTGTCATTACGATGAAGGTAGTACGACGTACAAGTAGAGATGGTGCTGTGAATGCACAGATGGCAACATACATAAAATGTGCTTTTACAGTACCTAAAGAGCAGTTATATGTGCAGTGTGTTACGAGGCAATGGTGGACAATGGCATACTGTGTGTTCGCTGCCTCAGAATACGTGGGTGGGTGGCCCATTTTACGGAGTTTGGTGTTGTGCAGTATGAACCTGTTAGGGGCTTCCGGTCAGCAAAGGAAAGGAGTTAGTGTTTACATTTATCAAACATTGTAAGGGTGTTATGGTGTTGAAATGTTGTTTATTTTATTCAATAAGAAAGGGAAACAGAAGTATGAAAACTTAAACAGTAACACTGTGGTAGTAATATGGCTACCAAGCTAAAAACCAGGCATTGCAGTGAAATATGTGTTGGATAGCTTTTTGTGAAGTGGTGTACATACCAATGAAAATTACCTAATGGTGTACACAGTGCCAGAGGAAAACAAGGAGCCAAATGCTGCAGCAGTTACGGTAGTTAATTGAAGATGTATGGATGGATTCATCAAGTTGTATTGTTGTGATTGTGATAGATTGGCGGGTAGGTTACTGTAGTGTTGTGCATTAAGAAATATGCATTATAATAGGCTTAGGTGACAGTGTACATAGGAAATAGGTTATGTATTGTGTGGAAGAAATGGCAGCCAATGTGAACTGCAGTGGCTAATGGTGTAGGTGGCTGTGTTATGTGTGTGGTTAGGGCTACATGGATCTATGTCTGTATGCGTAGTTGTACAGTGCAGCGACAATTGTGGGCATGGTGTACAATGTTGAGTTACTTTGTGGACCCTCATAACTAGTACTTCATAAGTACTGTGCTTTGAACCAGTGTACTGTGCAATGAGCACAGTTCCTGTGTTGCTTTGCATAATCATTGGGTCTGTGAGAAAATAAAATCCATGCAGGATTGAAAGAAAACCTTCCAAACGTCTGTGCTACTATTGTGCACAATGAATGATAGTTATGTTTGCAGTGGTTACAGCACTTTTTAAGGTGTACTTTTGAAGTAGGAGGAAATGTAATGGTTTACGATTTCTGACCTATATATGTTAGTAGGATGGGTGGCGTTATATAGCTGGTGTCATTTTGTAAATGTTTACCAGCTTCCTTATTGTACAACGATGTGTTTATGGGTATGGTTGCTACTGTTGGTTTGCAAGTATTGCCCATTGTACTGTGTTAGTGCAGAATTCTGATGGTAGTTATGTACCTGTTGGTGTGCTGTAACTGCTCATCCTTTGCAAGTGTTTCACTATTTGTTTGTAGCACAGTAGTTGTTGAAGGTTGAGTTGGGTTGTTTTAATGCTGCAAATAACATTATCGTATTCTGGTTACATTTGGATACCAGGTGGTGTATTTTAACTGTTTACAGTGTCCCACTCATAAAGGGAACGTTTAGAAGCTTGTGCATTCCTGTTGCTCTTTGGACATCTGTGTACGTTCTGAAGTGATAGTGTACCATTATAGATTTACATTGTGATAGGGCCATATGTGTTGGAGTGTATGACTATTCTTGGAGAGCAGGTGGCTGATTTGCGTACATGGTGGGCCAGAGGTTACAGAGGATAGTTTTGAACCCTCATACTTAGTACTTCCTCTTCCACGTATCCTGTGGGAAATTTTGCTACTGTGATGTGTGTACACATATTGTTTGTGTGAGTGTATGGATTGGGTTCATTGGGGACAAAATTGTCCAACACACACTGCAGTGCATTTTGTCAATGGTTGCAATATGGAAAGTTGCTGTAGGTTGACAGTGTGGATGGGAAAACATTTTTCTTCCACTTATGAAGGTACTGTTTGGTGTTGGGGAGTAAGGTATATTAGGTTTGTACATCACTAAGTACATTTTGGCTTCAAGAATATTAAGTAGGAATTTGCAAGATTTGCAGGTAATCTCTGCTTTGGACTGATGGAAGTATCATTGCATTTCCACCATGAGCATTGCTTTCTAATGTATGCAGTATAGTGGCCTCCAATGGTTGAGTCGCCTGTGTGGTAGATTATGGCTACTGTTGTGAAGGTTTGCTTGCCAAGTGATACCTGTCCGTGTGGAAAGGTAGTACGTTTGCAATTGTTTTTGGTTCCATCAGCATTGTATCTTAGGAGCATTAATATTACATTTTCATTATGTGAGTGTATGTGTAGCGTTGAACGAATGTCAGAATTGCACGACGTACACAAAATGGTATGGTTTGCATTTTGCATCAGTTGCTGAAATGGAATGGAGTCACAGTTAGGTATTGAAACATACACAAAGCATTCATTAGGGACTTGTTCCTGAATGACATGGTTGCACAGAGTGCATGTATGTTTCCACATGTAGGAAATGTGAAAGATTTCATTTATGAGTATGTTTTTCCTTTCTAGTATTTGTAGTAAGTACATTAGAAATTCCTGTGGATCTTCTTGGCGGTTTAAAGTGAATTTCGCCATTCCAGCACTGTAGTCCAATTCTTGCCTTATTCCTGAAACACTGTAAATTGTGTCAGGATTACTTACTGCATTTCTGTGAAGGACGAGCATTTGCAAACTCGAATGGTCTACGCCATTTGAAATAAATGTTGTCAACAATTGGTGGTATTTGGAATAGAACATTCATTATTACATTTTCATAGCAATTATCACCTGTTGTACTGGAACATTTGAATGTGCCAGTTACTTCTGTGTCTGAGCACTTTGATGGAAGGGTACATGCTTTCTTTGCAGAGGCATTTTTATTTGTGGTTGAAGTTGGGTATTTTTTCTTTTTTATTCCTTTTGTATGTGCTTTGGTAGTTGATGTAGTATGAATCGTTTCAATTTCTTTGATGGTACTGTTGTCAAATCATTTACAACTTCTGAGTGAATGAGCTTTCTTTTGCAAACCTTTTGGTTTGTGAGGAATAGTGTACATTTTCAGATGGGGTGTGTACAGTACACGTAGTCTATTGTACTCTATGATGCAAGCAATGTGTGCACTGACTGTAGTTGCATCAAATTCACTAGATACGGTCCTTCCAGTGTACGTAGCCGTGACAGTGCTACGTAACTCATGCCTTCTTTAAACACTGTGCTGCCACTATCAAATAATGCTTGATCTAAGGTTAGACATTGCGATTTATGAATCGTTACTGCATAAGCTAGCAACCAAGAAAACTGTTCTCTGGGTACATAAATGTCTATGAAAAGAAGGAATCGTGCCGTTTGCATCCTATATTTTGACTTCTGAATGTTTGTCATACTTGATGTTTACAAACTGAATGCTGTTGCCCCGTGGGTATGTCTGGAAGCCAACAACTGTACCAAGTGCTCCATTAACTAAACCTTGCTCTATGTCAATGTTACACATTAGTATAACTCTACAGTTGACAAATAATTTTAACATGTTCTCCATACCAGCTGTTTTGGAGATAGAGTTTTCTAAGGTTTGTAGTTGTGCTATGCCTTGTTGACACATAGGTATTGTCATACCGTGTACGTCCAGTTTGTCTCGTGGCATGACTTTCCACTACTGGTTGTTTTTTTTTTGCAGCATTGTTGCATTAATTGTGCACGGCTTGCTAGAGTTGGCATTAAGCACATACAGCTGACATTTTTCTGAGCTAATTGTTCCATCACATCAGTAACACATGTGTTATGCCCATATAGCTCATGGATGCGCTTAGTATTGAGGGTAGTTGTGCCTCCTTTAACAGTACACCAATCCATATGTTTTTTTAAAAATGTTGGGCTAGGCGAGGTCTGCAGACTGACACATGTTTTGAGTTAGTTCTCTGTATTGGAAATGTTGCCAGAGATTTACATTCCTGATACTTCTAAGACTTTTACGGCACTCTTTGCGTCCTGAGGTTTTGAAGATAGGTTCACATTTGATGGGTGTTAATTGAAGAAGATCTCCGAAAACAATGACATGTTTTCCTCCAACGAGTTCTTCGTAGTCTGTTTTGAGGACCTCCTGTAATCTGAGGTGAATCAACACCAACATTAGGTTGGAGACCATGCTCACCTCATCTATTAGGAGCATTTCATTTGTTTCAAAACCCTGCGTAGCTCCATAGCAGATGCTGCTGAAAGTTTATACACTCTAATTTGTTTCTGTGTTCTACTGGAAGGAGTAGTAATCGGTGTAGAGTGACTCCACCTATGTTCTAGGCAGCCAAACCTATAGGGGTGGTTACAACAGCAGAAGGGTTGTTGTTTGTTAATTGTTGGAGGTATTTACTGATCATTTTTATTGAGAATGTTTTACCTGACCCAGCTTCACCACTTACATACAGCAGTACAGGTTTGTAGTTGTCACAGGTGCAAGTTTTACTTTCATTCTGTATACCATGTTCAATGGTTTCACTTACTACGAGAAACATGGTACGCTGTTCATTGTTTTGTTGGGATTTTAGTACCGCAAACTCTTCTGCAGAGTGCTCATACTGAAGTATAGTGGAGGATACTTCCGTCATGGCTAATTCTGCCTCATCTGCTATGAGTGGCTGTCAAGTGGTTCTTGACTGCCTGTTTGAGAAGGTTCACTGCTCTCAGAAGTGTCTACATTTAGTTGTGCTTGAAGTTCTTCTTCTTGTTGGCATTCATTGTCCAATATGGTTTTGTACTGTGTAAAGTTTTCATCTGTAATTGTACTTTCACTGGCATTGAAAGCATCCTCATAGGAGGTGTGGGTGGACAATATATCTTCTTTTTTTCTCTATGGTTTGAAAATTTGCAGTAGAGCCATGTAGCACAGTTCTTTGTGTTGAGGAGTTTTTAATGACAACTTCATATGATTAATTAGGCTGCATTTGGTAAGATTCACCAGGCTGCCTTCACAACTTTCCACTCTGTGTCTACCTTTTTCCTCATTTGGTTTAATGTTTTTTTTGTATGTAAAGTTTTGGGCTATCTGGTACAGGCAGAAGGCTTCTAAAGTAATACTCCTGTTCTGGTAGTATGTGTCCAATAAGTTGTTCTTCAAAATGTCCTGGCTGTTGGGATCACTTTTGGCTATTGTGTGTTTGTCTTTGTAAAATGTAAGTACTCTTTTTCTGGATGCAGCAGGCCCAACGCTTAGCCACACTATGTTGTCAGATTTGCCATATAAGGCGGTACTGGTTAAAAGGTCAGCAGCTTCATAGCTGCCACATTCTCTATGGGACAGCCTTTTAATGCCAAAGCTGTACAATTTCTGTGCCAGTGTTTTGTCAGAAGAAATGTCATCCCAGAGGTCTTTGAGCTCTGTTTTCTCTGCTTTGGTTAAGTAGGCAGTGACATATTGTGCAACTGTAGTGGACTTGTCTGCAATGTACTGTACATCAACATTGGCATTCCATAGGAGTGCATTAATTGCATTGTAATCATTGATGTACTTTGATGCTTCGCTCCTTTTTATGCAGTATGTGTTCTTAGGAGATGTTGCTTTCAGACTGTGTCAAACCGAAGACATGAAGCCGTTTACTTGGCCTGTAGTTGAAACTGTTCTAGGGAAAACAAAGCAGCATTTGGTGTAGCATTTGTCTCTGTTCTTATATTTGCATCGACAATACTTGCCATACTTGTGTCTTTGGAATTGCAAAATTTGTGCTCGTAGGTCACTTTGTGTACTTTCCAAAGTGATTTCAAAAGGGACATATTTATGAATGAACTGCAAAACAGTTTCATCACTCTCCTCACCAATTTAAGGAGCAGCTGGACTTTTAGAATAGTACAGTTTGTAAACTAGATTTCTGACTATTGAATGGTGGGTTGCTAACATTTTGATACAGTGGAAGGTGCTTTTGCAAGCAGGTCCAGAAATACAGGCTAAAGAATGTCTTTGTGTTCCAGTGTAGGTGCGCACTGTACAGGAGTCCATAGTTTGTCATATTTTCTTTTGTCGTTGCCTTTGACATACTGATTGAGGAATTACTGCACAGATTTGATTAAGCATTGGCAAACGTTACACATTGATGTGCAAGGCCATTTGTAGGTGATGCGCATTGCTTTGGTGGAATGGACAGTGACATCTAAGTTTGATGGGGATATTTCTGAAAGCAGTGTTTCCTCTTCTTGTATGGTATTGTGTATTTCATACCCTCGTCCACTCCGATGTAAGGCAGTTTGGTTTGTTAGTTCTTGTTTGTATGATTATTCATTGAAGTATGGCTCTGTGTTGGTGGTGTGACTCCACTCACCTGTGCAGATGTGGGCAAAGGTATCTAGGCTGACATTGCGTTTCTTTCGAAAGTAGTGCTTGAAATGTACCAATTAATGTTGTTAGTGGTTTCATTCTGTTCAAAGTTACTATAAACAATTTCCGTTTCACGCTCACTGCACTCTCTACAAGAGCTTCTAGGAGGACTTTTCTGTGGTAGATTTTAGATTGAGCGTGATTTCTGCCCTCTATTTGTAAGGTTCTGAAGGACTCTGTGGTGGAACATTTTATGTAAAATTATGTTTTTTAAATGCTTGCTTATGGTTACATTACAATGTGTATGTGCTCTCTTAGCAGTAGTGTGTGTTGAACTGTAACTTAGTGGTTTTCTTTTCATTCTCACATTTTGACAGATCAACTACACTGTCTTTACAGGTAGATGCATCCGTTTTCCTTAATGACTGAATTACCACATCTTCAACTTTCTGTTCATGTTCATCTTGCAGTGGATGGCTACTTTCTGTGTTTTTAGGATGTGTGGCTCTCTTTCTTCGTTGCTTTCTATATAGTTGCAGTTTGGTAGGCACTGTGTAGTCACTGTTGGCGAAGAAAGGGAAGTGTGGGTGTGCAAAGTTTCAAATATATATGTGTGCAAAGTGCATGAGTGGGTGAATAGGAAGGTAGGCATTTAATTGGAAGTGTGTTACTGTGCAGTGGTGTCTAACATTTGGTTGGGGACAGTATCTTACTATGTGGGGATTACTGGTGGTGACATAACAAACACTGAGCACCTGTAGAGGTGTCAATAGTAACAATGAAGTACATACTGGTGGATGGCTACACATCTATATGCTACAATACAAAAATAGTGTACTGTTCCAGTAAGACATACAACAGTATGATGGTATTATACTTACTTTGTTGCTTGTTGACAATAGGTTTATTGCCGGCTGTATTTTGAAGTGCACACTCCAGTGGCTTTCCGGAGAGAGGTGGGTACTGCACCTGTATAAGAAGATGGGTAACAAAACATGTCGGCTAATAGCATAGTGCTTACATTTGTGCAATACATTTTTCAAATGTATAGGGGGATATCTTGGCAGGAAGAGGAAGTGTGTGTGGTGTAAATGGAAGGCTTACGATGTGAACGCGCACTTGGGAGCATAAGCATGTTTGTTAGGGGGTAGGAGGGTGATTTTGCAGTGTGTTGTATGAAGTGTTATC
>CM030321.1:902943403-903077864 GCA_002915635.3 Ambystoma mexicanum | reverse complement strand
ATTTGTTTGTAGCACAGTAGTTGTTGAAGGTTGAGTTGGGTTGTTTTAATGCTGCAAATAACATTATCGTATTCTGGTTACATTTGGATACCAGGTGGTGTATTTTAACTGTTTACAGTGTCCCACTCATAAAGGGAACGTTTAGAAGCTTGTGCATTCCTGTTGCTCTTTGGACATCTGTGTACGTTCTGAAGTGATAGTGTACCATTATAGATTTACATTGTGATAGGGCCATATGTGTTGGAGTGTATGACTATTCTTGGAGAGCAGGTGGCTGATTTGCGTACATGGTGGGCCAGAGGTTACAGAGGATAGTTTTGAACCCTCATACTTAGTACTTCCTCTTCCACGTATCCTGTGGGAAATTTTGCTACTGTGATGTGTGTACACATATTGTTTGTGTGAGTGTATGGATTGGGTTCATTGGGGACAAAATTGTCCAACACACACTGCAGTGCATTTTGTCAATGGTTGCAATATGGAAAGTTGCTGTAGGTTGACAGTGTGGATGGGAAAACATTTTTCTTCCACTTATGAAGGTACTGTTTGGTGTTGGGGAGTAAGGTATATTAGGTTTGTACATCACTAAGTACATTTTGGCTTCAAGAATATTAAGTAGGAATTTGCAAGATTTGCAGGTAATCTCTGCTTTGGACTGATGGAAGTATCATTGCATTTCCACCATGAGCATTGCTTTCTAATGTATGCAGTATAGTGGCCTCCAATGGTTGAGTCGCCTGTGTGGTAGATTATGGCTACTGTTGTGAAGGTTTTGCTTGCCAAGTGATACCTGTCCGTGTGGAAAGGTAGTACGTTTGCAATTGTTTTTGGTTCCATCAGCATTGTATCTTAGGAGCATTAATATTACATTTTCATTATGTGAGTGTATGTGTAGCGTTGAACGAATGTCAGAATTGCACGACGTACACAAAATGGTATGGTTTGCATTTTGCATCAGTTGCTGAAATGGAATGGAGTCACAGTTAGGTATTGAAACATACACAAAGCATTCATTAGGGACTTGTTCCTGAATGACATGGTTGCACAGAGTGCATGTATGTTTCCACATGTAGGAAATGTGAAAGATTTCATTTATGAGTATGTTTTTCCTTTCTAGTATTTGTAGTAAGTACATTAGAAATTCCTGTGGATCTTCTTGGCGGTTTAAAGTGAATTTCGCCATTCCAGCACTGTAGTCCAATTCTTGCCTTATTCCTGAAACACTGTAAATTGTGTCAGGATTACTTACTGCATTTCTGTGAAGGACGAGCATTTGCAAACTCGAATGGTCTACGCCATTGAAATAAATGTTGTCAACAATTGGTGGTATTTGGAATAGAACATTCATTATTACATTTTCATAGCAATTATCACCTGTTGTACTGGAACATTTGAATGTGCCAGTTACTTCTGTGTCTGAGCACTTTGATGGAAGGGTACATGCTTTCTTTGCAGAGGCATTTTTATTTGTGGTTGAAGTTGGGTATTTTTTTTCTTTTTTATTCCATTTGTATGTGGCTTTGGTAGTTGATGTACTATGAATCGCTTTCAATTTCTTTGATGGTACTGTTGTCAAATCATTTACAACTTCTGAGTGAATGAGCTTTCTTTTGCAAACCTTTTGGTTTGTGAGGAATAGTGTACATTTTCAGATGGGGTGTGTACAGTACACGTAGTCTATTGTACTCTATGATGCAAGCAATGTGTGCACTGACTGTAGTTGCATCAAAATTCACTAGATACGGTCCTTCCAGTGTACGTAGCCGTGACAGTGCTACGTAACTCATGCCTTCTTTAAACACTGTGCTGCCACTATCAAATAATGCTTGATCTAAGGTTAGACATTGCGATTTATGAATCGTTACTGCATAAGCTAGCAACCAAGAAAACTGTTCTCTGGGTACATAAATGTCTATGAAAAGAAGGAATCGTGCCGTTTGCATCCTATATTTTTGACTTCTGAATGTTTGTCATACTTGATGTTTACAAACTGAATGCTGTTGCCCCGTGGGTATGTCTGGAAGCCAACAACTGTACCAAGTGCTCCATTAACTAAACCTTGCTCTATGTCAATGTTACACATTAGTATAACTCTACAGTTGACAAATAATTTTAACATGTTCTCCATACCAGCTGTTTTGGAGATAGAGTTTTCTAAGGTTTGTAGTTGTGCTATGCCTTGTTGACACATAGGTATTGTCATACCGTGTACGTCCAGTTTGTCTGTGGCATGACTTTCCACTACTGGTTGTTTTTTCTTTTTGCAGCATTGTTGCATTTAATTGTGCACGGCTTGCTAGAGTTGGCATTAAGCCCATACAGCTGACATTTTTCTGAGCTAATTGTTCCATCACATCAGTAACACATGTGTTATGCCCATATAGCTCATGGATGCGCTTAGTATTGAGGGTAGTTGTGCCTCCTTTAACAGTACACCAATCCATATGTTTTTTTAAAAATGTTGGGCTAGGCGAGGTCTGCAGACTGACACATGTTTTGAGTTAGTTCTCTGTATTGGAAATGTTGCCAGAGATTTACATTCCTGATACTTCTAAGACTTTTACGGCACTCTTTGCGTCCTGAGGTTTTGAAGATAGGTTCACATTGATGGGTGTTAATTGAAGAAGATCTCCGAAAACAATGACATGTTTTCCTCCAACGAGTTCTTCGTAGTCTGTTTTGAGGACCTCCTGTAATCTGAGGTGAATCAACACCAACATTAGGTTGGAGACCATGCTCACCTCATCTATTAGGAGCATTTCATTTGTTTCAAAACCCTGCGTAGCTCCATAGCAGATGCTGCTGAAAGTTTATACACTCTAATTTGTTTCTGTGTTCTACTGGAAGGAGTAGTAATCGGTGTAGAGTGACTCCACCTATGTTCTAGGCAGCCAAACCTATAGGGGTGGTTACAACAGCAGAAGGGTTGTTGTTTGTTAATTGTTGGAGGTATTTACTGATCATTTTTATTGAGAATGTTTTACCTGACCCAGCTTCACCACTTACATACAGCAGTACAGGTTTGTAGTTGTCACAGGTGCAAGTTTTACTTTCATTCTGTATACCATGTTCAATGGTTTCACTTACTACGAGAAACATGGTACGCTGTTCATTGTTTTGTTGGGATTTTAGTACCGCAAACTCTTCTGCAGAGTGCTCATACTGAAGTATAGTGGAGGATACTTCCGTCATGGCTAATTCTGCCTCATCTGCTATGAGTGGCTGTCCAAGTGGTTCTTGACTGCCTGTTTGAGAAGGTTCACTGCTCTCAGAAGTGTCTACATTTAGTTGTGCTTGAAGTTCTTCTTCTTGTTGGCATTCATTGTCCAATATGGTTTTGTACTGTGTAAAGTTTTCATCTGTAATTGTACTTTCACTGGCATTGAAAGCATCCTCATAGGAGGTGTGGGTGGACAATATATCTTCTTTTTTTCTCTATGGTTTGAAAATTTGCAGTAGAGCCATGTAGCACAGTTCTTTGTGTTGAGGAGTTTTTAATGACAACTTCATATGATTAATTAGGCTGCATTTGGTAAGATTCACCAGGCTGCCTTCACAACTTTCCACTCTGTGTCTACCTTTTTCCTCATTTGGTTTAATGTTATTTTTGTATGTAAAGTTTTGGGCTATCTGGTACAGGCAGAAGGCTTCTAAAGTAATACTCCTGTTCTGGTAGTATGTGTCCAATAAGTTGTTCTTCAAATGTCCTGGCTGTTGGGATCACTTTTGGCTATTGTGTGTTTGTCTTTGTAAAATGTAAGTACTCTTTTTCTGGATGCAGCAGGCCCAACGCTTAGCCACACTATGTTGTCAGATTTGCCATATAAGGCGGTACTGGTTAAAAGGTCAGCAGCTTCATAGCTGCCACATTCTCTATGGGACAGCCTTTTAATGCCAAAGCTGTACAATTTCTGTGCCAGTGTTTTGTCAGAAGAAATGTCATCCCAGAGGTCTTTGAGCTCTGTTTTCTCTGCTTTGGTTAAGTAGGCAGTGACATATTGTGCAACTGTAGTGGACTTGTCTGCAATGTACTGTACATCAACATTGGCATTCCATAGGAGTGCATTAATTGCATTGTAATCATTGATGTACTTTGATGCTTCGCTCCTTTTTATGCAGTATGTGTTCTTAGGAGATGTTGCTTTCAGACTGTGTCAAACCGAAGACATGAAGCCGTTTACTTGGCCTGTAGTTGAAACTGTTCTAGGGAAAACAAAGCAGCATTTGGTGTAGCATTTGTCTCTGTTCTTATATTTGCATCGACAATACTTGCCATACTTGTGTCTTTGGAATTGCAAAATTTGTGCTCGTAGGTCACTTTGTGTACTTTCCAAAGTGATTTCAAAAGGGACATATTTATGAATGAACTGCAAAACAGTTTCATCACTCTCCTCACCAATTTAAGGAGCAGCTGGACTTTTAGAATAGTACAGTTTGTAAACTAGATTTCTGACTATTGAATGGTGGGTTGCTAACATTTTGATACAGTGGAAGGTGCTTTTGCAAGCAGGTCCAGAAATACAGGCTAAAGAATGTCTTTGTGTTCCAGTGTAGGTGCGCACTGTACAGGAGTCCATAGTTTGTCATATTTTTCTTTTGTCGTTGCCTTTGACATACTGATTGAGGAATTACTGCACAGATTTGATTAAGCATTGGCAAACGTTACACATTGATGTGCAAGGCCATTTGTAGGTGATGCGCATTGCTTTGGTGGAATGGACAGTGACATCTAAGTTTGATGGGGATATTTCTGAAAGCAGTGTTTCCTCTTCTTGTATGGTATTGTGTATTTCATACCCTCGTCCACTCCGATGTAAGGCAGTTTGGTTTGTTAGTTCTTGTTTGTATGATTATTCATTGAAGTATGGCTCTGTGTTGGTGGTGTGACTCCACTCACCTGTGCAGATGTGGGCAAAGGTATCTAGGCTGACATTGCGTTTCTTTCGAAGTAGTGCTTGAAATGTACCAATTAATGTTGTTAGTGGTTTCATTCTGTTCAAAGTTACTATAAACAATTTCCGTTTCACGCTCACTGCACTCTCTACAAGAGCTTCTAGGAGGACTTTTCTGTGGTAGATTTTAGGATTGAGCGTGATTTCTGCCCTCTATTTGTAAGGTTCTGAAGGACTCTGTGGTGGAACATTTTATGTAAAATTATGTTTTTTAAATGCTTGCTTATGGTTACATTACAATGTGTATGTGCTCTCTTAGCAGTAGTGTGTGTTGAACTGTACTTAGTGGTTTTCTTTTCATTCTCACATTTTGACAGATCAACTACACTGTCTTTACAGGTAGATGCATCCGTTTTCCTTAATGACTGAATTACCACATCTTCAACTTTCTGTTCATGTTCATCTTGCAGTGGATGGCTACTTTCTGTGTTTTTAGGATGTGTGGCTCTCTTTCTTCGTTGCTTTCTATATAGTTGCAGTTTGGTAGGCACTGTGTAGTCACTGTTGGCGAAGAAAGGGAAGTGTGGGTGTGCAAAGTTTCAAATATATATGTGTGCAAAGTGCATGAGTGGGTGAATAGGAAGGTAGGCATTTAATTGGAAGTGTGTTACTGTGCAGTGGGTGTCTAACATTTGGTTGGGGACAGTATCTTACTATGTGGGGATTACTGGTGGTGACATAACAAACACTGAGCACCTGTAGAGGTGTCAATAGTAACAATGAAGTACATACTGGTGGATGGCTACACATCTATATGCTACAATACAAAAATAGTGTACTGTTCCAGTAAGACATACAACAGTATGATGGTATTATACTTACTTTGTTGCTTGTTGACAATAGGTTTATTGCCGGCTGTATTTTGAAGTGCACACTCCAGTGGCTTTCCGGAGAGAGGTGGGTACTGCACCTGTATAAGAAGATGGTAACAAAACATGTCGGCTAATAGCATAGTGCTTACATTTGTGCAATACATTTTTCAAATGTATAGGGGGATATCTTGGCAGGAAGAGGAAGTGTGTGTGTGTAAATGGAAGGCTTACGATGTGAACGCGCACTTGGGAGCATAAGCATGTTTGTTAGGGGGTAGGAGGGTGATTTTGCAGTGTGTTGTATGAAGTGTTATCAAACATGTGTGTGTATTAGATTAGGCCTATTTACTTTCAAAATGCAGTACTTTGCATTGTGGAAGGATGATAAAATGATGCAGAAAAAATGTGGAAAGCAGAATGTGTTTCCGCGTGCATTTGCAAGTAATTTTCGGCATATGTATACTTGCTACATGAGTGCAGGCATTGCTTCTGGGGTTTAATTTCCTTATGCACATTTATGAATGTTACTGTTATAAATGCACACGTACATTTTTTCCAGGGTGGCAGCAATGGAAATGGGACGCTGCAAGAATTGGGATTGGTCAATATGATTTCCTGGGTGTGGTGTCTAGCAACAGATTGTGCCAGAGTTCCTGTTTGTGCCAGTTTGGTTACGCTCGCTCATCCAGACATTATTATTGTTCATTGTGGAGGGAACAGTTTATTACCGGCATTTCATTGCAATTTACAATGAAGTAGACTTTTTGGCAACTCATGAACATTTTTCCAACATCACACATAATTTTTTTCGCATTGCCTAGAGACAGATGCGGCTGCCTTCTTCCTCGTGTGGCCCACAAATGGAGAAAGCGCGGCGCAATTTCAACAAGGCTGTTTGTGCTTTTTTGCACGACATTGGCATGTTCTTCTTCCACAATGAAAACCTTACATTTCGTAGTAGCAACATTTTTCGTTCAGATGGAGTTCATCTGATTGATGTTGGCAATTAGCTATTTCTGTGTAATATCCAAAATACAGTGCAACGCTTCCTGCAAGTCTAGGAAGCATTTTCCCTGTGATTGTTCACCACTTCCAATGTTGCAAACACAAACAGCACAAAAAGGCTCTTTTCAGAGCCACAACTTCGTTTTGCAAATGCATACTATGCTTTTGACGGAGTCCCGCCGCCCATTATTGCCATGTCTGTACGCGGCGCTCATAGGCTGTGCCACCGGTTGCATGCTTTCATTCAACTTCTATTTTTGAATAGTTGAAGGTGGCTCTGAAAAGAGCCCCCACTCCTCCTCTGGTTGTGTAGCATTTTTCATGTTATTATAAGACACTCTCCAAAAGCTAGCAATGGACAGGAGATTTGGCAAAGGGTACCAACCACAGGCATAAGAAATTGTATGTGGAGAGCAGAAGATGTGCAGTGCACCTCACTTGGGTAGCGGGCACTCTTTGTCATGCTTCCGACCAAAAGCTCAAAGGCACTTTGACAATGTTCCCCCTACACAGTACCGCATCGCAGTATATGCACAATACAGTGAGCTTTGAAAGGTATGGGTCTGTTTCAGTGCGTATGTCCTCCAAGGCTGCTTGTGGGACACAGTGGCCCACTGGAGTGCCCCTAGTGGTGGAAGGAGTACATGCAGAGGATGATGTAGGGGAAAATAACCTACTGACTGCTTGGAAGGGGACAACACTCCGAACAGCTGACAGGTGGTTCACTTTCAGGTGCCGCTGCATAGAGATGGTGCAGTAGCTGTACAAGCCATGTATTCCGGGACTGAGTGCTACGTTGCACCCAGTGCAGTGTACCTAGTTTGCACAAGATTTTGGCACATCTCCAACAGTCCTAAACAGTTTCCACACCCATGACTCACGTTGGCTGCAGGCAATGGGCATTCCTTGTACTTTATTCTTGTTTCCTTTTCGATGTCCCTCCACATTATGACACCTGTTCCCTTGCTCAGGACCTTCAGAAGGAGGTGTTGGTGTTGAGGGTGTGGTTGCTCCTGAGTCAGAGGTAGTAGCAGCAGCTGTGGTGGCCATTACTTGGACCAATGTGTATCGCTGCTGTTCTCTGGAAAGCCAAACAGGGATTGCAGAACACTTGTGGGGTGTGCCCTTTTATAGGACTGTTGTGGAGCACATGCAACCGCAAAGTGGGTCTAAGTCTTTTCCTACAATATCTACATGCAGAAGGAAGAGTGTAGGATCTCTATAAGGGTGCTCTCTCACTGTAACACTCCATACATTGCGGTGTGCACGGACCTGGCTCATGTCTGCCAACTAAGGGACAACGCGTAGCGTTGTTCTGTTACCATGGTGACCTTGCCATTGTTCTCCATTTGGACGCCTGTCTGCCGGACATATATTGACCGTAATACTTTGTGGCCACATGCATAGCTCTCCTATGGATACTCTTCCCATCCCGGATTACTTAAATGTAAGGCACACGTGCATTGAACATTTCCAAATTAGCTTGGTGTCAGCATGATACAGTAGGCGGAATATTTATGTGCAAAGGTACTCACAGGACGTATGTGCGCGCCTCCACCTACAAAAAGTACATCACATGTTTCTTTGCATATCTTGACCAGGGACGGTGTTACCAGGCATCATCGGACGACATGTGCATGTGCACAGTTCTACGACCGCCACACGTGCAGTTCTGCAACTACTTACAGGCGGTTCTGTGCATGCAAACATACGGCCCATTCTAGCATCCTACAGGTGCTTTCATTGTGATTGCGCATAGGGAAGCCAGGTTCGGCGGCCGTACGTCTCTTGCATTTTCCTCACTTGCAATCATCCCCACTATTGCTGTGCCTTTCACACTTACAATGGCCTTCCTAAAGCAAAGGAAAAGGCACATATACAATCATTACACATTAACATATCAATCTCTATTAGCACACAATAATAGCCACTATGCGGAAAGGGAATGGGGACCAGAAACAGATACATATACTGGGGAGTTTGCCATTTCAAGAAGGTGCTGCTGAGGGGAAGAAGGGATTGAGGTCTCATCGAAGCGTCTCTCATGACACGCAATTTGCAGGGATGGGGGTTGGGAAATGGGGAAGGTGGGCATGTGCAAGTCAGGCAGTGATATCTTATTTTCCCCATAATATGTTCTTCCATAACATTTTTCAAGGTGGCAAATTGGAGGAGCGCTTCATCCATTTTGGCGTGCAGTCGATCTACTTTTATATGTCCAGCGCTCACTTCAGTTTTGGTGGCCGTATGTTGCTGTGCAAAAAGTGCCGCTTCTGCTCTACTCTTTTGCATTTCCGTATGGTCTGTTAAAGGAAAACAAATGTGATTAATGTTCATGAAGGAGTATATTATAATTGTCTTAATCTTGCCACCGCGTTCCCTACCTATGGGGTTACTATGCTGACTCATTTTGTCATGCAGGAAATTCTCCTCCAGCCATTCTAGGGTGCTTGCCCTTGCAGTAACTGTTTCCCTTTTCACAGTGTGGCGGATACCAATGGGGCTATCGTCCTCACTTATTTCTTCATGCGGAAAAATGTCCTCCAGCTATTCTAGGGTGGCAGCCATTGCTGCGCACAAACAGAAAACATCATGCTTTCCTACTATTCTACACTACCGGACCAGTGCAATTACAACATAAACCTTTGTGTACTCACCACATTGCAGTGCACGTTTGTACCTCTGCCTCTTCATCCTTTGTTGGATTGTGAATCAGGTGTGCATTAACATTGATGAGGCCAAAGTCACTTCTCTTGTTGGTGCTTTCCATTATGCTGCATACCCTATGCCTTTGCGCTCTTTTTTTGCGAAAGAGCAGACTTTGTACAGCTACTGCATTTTCCCTTCCCATTCACACACTTGCTGCTGTTTAGATATGTTGTTTGTCTTTACTGCATGTTACCACTTTTTATGACCACCCCTCCCTTTCTTGGCACGTTGGACTCCACCTGATGTCCGCAAACAGATGCAGTGTTCCCAACCACTGTGGCTATTACTACAGAGCCACCGGCTTCAGTATGCTGGTCAGTACATGTATACAAAGTAAGCGTAAACTGTAAAAAACTAATGGAATTCAGTGAAAGAAACATTACTAAAGGGACGCTATAGTTCAGTTGTGTTACTAAAACCCTATCTCCTTTCCTAAAAAAACTTTGATAAAACACTGTTATGGTTAAGGCACCCTGCTAAAAACGTATGAATTCACTAACAAAAAACATTGTTAAAGGGACGTTATGGTTCAGTTGCGTTACTGAAAACATTTCCCCTTTCTTGAAAAATGTAACCTAAAGCAACGTTCTGGTTAAAGTTCCCTACTAAAAACCTATGAAATTCACTAACAAAAAACTTTGTTAAAGGGATGTTATGGTTAAGTTGTGCTACTCAAAACATTTCCCCTTTCTTGAAATAACTTACCTAAAGCAACATTCTGGTTAAAGTCCCCTACTAAAAACCTATCAAATTCACTAACAAAAAATGTTAAAAGGACATCATAGTTAAGTTGCACTACTAAAAAACCTATGAAATTCAATGAAAAACGTTTGTACAGGGACGTTATGGTTACAGGTAAAACACAAAAAATTTGCCAGTTATGGTAAGCTAAGCAACCATAACTCGAGCCACCACCATGCACTGCTACGACTAACACCCATTACATCAAAGATGACATCACAAATGTCATTGATGACATCACTGATGACATCACATGTGGATTTACTTTTCATGGAAACTCTCTACAAAGGAGTCTTATTATAATGTGGTCAAAAAACTGTCAGGGTCATTGGGGTAAATATCATGCGCTACGTAGTTCATTAAGCAATGCATTGCTATAAACACCATTGTATTAGAGAGTTCTTTCCAGTATAGGAACCTACTCATGTAGAAACATAGGCATTGTGTGCAGCATACACTATAGAGGTGGAATACTCATTATGTTACTATACTGGATAGTAAAATAATAAATGTTTCGTATTACAGTTTTCTGTACTGTGAAACATGTAATAAGTAGGTAATGAAGAGGCACTTACTACATAATTGTATTACTACAGACAAAGCATAAAGAGACAACAAGGCATACAAATATGACTATATACAGGGAAACTAAAGTGAGAGAGTGTTCATAGCCTAAATTATTATTTTCATGCACAGAAATGATTGCTGCGTTTCAAGCCTGTTACTTTCCCTATGTATATGTATCATGTGAAGTGACTGGACCCTAGGGAAAGTAGTGTAAGAACATCTCAGAAGGGTAAGGTCTACAAACACAGTACCTTTTGGATGTTTAGTTCCTGACTGTCAGTGAGGAAAACCACCTGGCCTACATATGTCAGTGCACAAAAAAAGAGAGAGCAAGACATGTGATGTCATCAGTGATGTCATCAGTGACATTTGTGATGTTATCTTTGATTTCATGGGTGTTAGTCTTAGCAGTGCACAGCAAGCAAGGTTTTTTCCTATTATGTCTATGGAACCTACAACTTTTCCCCCCTGTGACGAAACCTCACCAAATTTAGCATAAAGATTCAGAGAGGGCCACATACTTTTATTGAAATGTTTGGTGAGAATTTGTCCAGGGAGAGCTATAAACCACCCAAAAAGTGGTCTTCCTATGAGTTGAGCAACTTAACCATAACTACATGGCTGCTTTATGCAACACAATCCAGTCATTATTAGTGTATCATATTGTGAGTCTCTCTAATAACAACAGTGTTTACAATGATCATAAAATACAAGCATCTAATTTTTCATAAAATATACAATTGGGTTAAAATAAGCATAGGCATACTAATCAATATCTTGCAATTTCATACACAATGTTAAAATTTCTAATATATTAATATGCCCCAATAAGGTTTAAAGATCTTCTATGTAGCCAGTACTCTCTGAGAGCTCTAAGAGAACATTTATTTTGCCTTTTGCAAATTGCATTCTGGCATTTGAAGTCTCCTAATCAAGAATGAGGGGTGAGGGGGAATGCCACAATTGTACACTTTTTGCCTAGCATGGTTCTATAAGGATTTATATATTTGAATGACACTATGGTATGTGTACTTTTCAAACTATCTTTAGAAAGCACAGTAATGTTGAATTCCAGACATGGCAGTGAGGAGGGGAAATGATGAGAGGGCAAGTAAGTCATGAGTCTTTGCCTAGGATGGGGCAAGAGAGGTAGCAATCCTGGACAATAGTGCAGATATTGTTCCCTGATTGTGGCTGCTTTACAGGGCACAATTAAAAGACATATGTGGGTGGACAGTGTAATTTTTTTTCAGAGGGCGAATACATCCCCTTGGGTTTTTTTGAGGTTGGCAAGCTTGCTCAAGTATTAGGCTATCAGGATTTTACTCAGGTTGTCATGTTCCCCATGCAGACGCTTAGCCACAAGACCACAAGCACTTCTGATATTGGGATTTTGTTTTCATGGGAATATTTCTCAAAGGATTGCTGGGTTTAAGAGGTGAGCACCTTTTATTCGTTGCCAGCTTTTGAAACATTTCCTCTCACAGTTTAGATTTCTTCTAAGGTGGCAGTGTAGAGGAGGTCCCAGGAATGGCCTGCACCCCTGCCCCTCATTTTGAGGTACCAGGAGAGTACTCACCAAGGTATGTGACGTATGAGGAACAAATGAACCAACAAAGAGCTGCACTGGGGCTCTGCCCAGTGTACATCAGAAGATCCATACCTGTTGAAGCGCCCATAACCAGACAACCCTGGGCAGCACTGTACCCTATCAGACAGCCGTACCAGCCGCTGATATGAAACGAAGAAAACATACAGACGGTCCACGAAGAGACCCAAAGAGCCTTAATGGAAGGCCAGTGGAAATGACACAAGGGCCTGGACAGACTCGCGAATGAACGAAAACAGCCATCGAAGATAGCACGCCAGTGCGACTCCATTTTGTAAAAGCAGAAATGTACCCAGGCTGCCAGAGGCCTAACAGGCCAAGTTTCATAAACCCAGCCAGAGGCAAGAGAAGGAGCGGAATTGAAACTCAATAAAGAGTGGCTCATGCCTAGGAAATCGAGGTCATCCAGAGAAGGGGAGGAGAGCGTCAGCTAACGAGACTCAGACTTCAGAGCGTACCAGCCTGCCCCGTGAAGGTGAAGATAATGGGGGGCCCATGCAGGTGGCGAGGCCGAAACAGAATTAAATACACTAAAAGCTGGAAACTGAAGCAGATTCATGGTGAACTAGCACATGATCAGCCAGGCGCGAGGAGGTACCACCGCCTGATGTCACCCAGAACCCGAGGATGCCATAACTTTTCCTGATAAGAGGCTACAGTTTCGAGGCCATACCCAGCCAACTAATTGACACATAGCCCAAGAATGTTATTGATGGAAGGGAGGCAGGGTGATACTTGGGACACCAGGCACCTGGGAGTCCATTCTGCACGCTGCTAATTAAAAGTGGAAATTTATGTCTAGGGTGTAACCTGCCCAATCACAATGGACCAAGTTATCTGGGGTCCTATATATCGTAGAACCAATGAGACGTCGTACTTGAAGTGACGTCTATCACGTGTGATGTAGAGGGAGGGGCGTAGACGCCCACCCGATAAGAATTATCCAATCCGCATGCTCTATTATCATATACAGATATAGCACCAATACTTAAGTTACCTTTCCTAACCAATTATATTGCATGACAAGTTGTGTAGAATTAGACGTCAATGATGACGAATATTGCCTATAAGAATTGCTGTTCAACTGAAGTTTGTGGAAGTTGGAGCGAGACAGGTGATCGCAACAATGCTGATTCCCATTTGTTTCCCTGTTTGATATACTTGTCATTAAACAGACTTCCCTTTGCCAAACTACCTCAGTATTGAGTCGTGTTGGAGTAAGGGAATCCTGCACCCCCATCCCTCACATGGTGCAGCTATCCTGTCTTACAAGTACTAGAGGGTGAGCACTGACCTATGGGCCCGTCGGTGAATTTCCCGCTCTCCTGTACAGCGGTCAATTGAAGTACATTTGTATATTTTACGTTAAGATATATATTCACTTACTCTGCGTATATTCATGGGTGCCATCTTTTGATTTTTGCTATGATGTCAAAAGTACCTGGGCATATGTTATTCTTGCAGCCGGTCATTTACTTCCCTTGTTTGTACTGCTTAACTGAAGTTAGTTGGGGTCAAGCAATGTAGCACAACCGTCACCAAGAGACCGGCCATAAAACAAGGGGCTTTTAGCACACTGCTTAACCAAAGTGTGTGATCCTTGACACATAATGTAATCTCACTGCACATTGCCTGAAACCATTGTGAGTTCTCAAAGCCTGCCATCTTTTATACAGAACAATGCCACTGTCAAAATGGGTCAAAATGATACGATAGGTTATTTATAACGCGCTTAATACCCAGAGGTTTCTAAGCGCAGACCCAGGGATTGAACCTGTGTTGCTCCATGTCATCTTGCTTCCAAGGCGAGCACGTTGCCCCTAAGCTATCCTCCTGAGACACGTGTGATTGATGAACGTCTTTGAGCAATGGTTGCAATAGGATGTATTTCAAGGTTAACCTCTCAAACCTGGGCATACGTTATTCTTGCAGCCGTTCATGAGAGATATTGACCTACCTATGCACGCATGAAACAATAAAATAATATTTGTGTGTTTACACTAGAAACAACAGTTATCCGTGATTGTTTGAAGTGGGCACATGAGAAAACACTGATAAACAGAGATTCTAAAATGTTTTGAAACTCTGGAAATACACCCCCAAAGAAAAAGAATAAACACTGAAAACAGAAAACCCTAATTATAATTATACCTGTGGCTATGGCAAAAATGTAATTAAAAAAATGTTTTTAGTAATGTTAACAGATACAGTGAGCTTGGGCGTTAAAGTGGATTGCAAGTGTTTTAAAATATACAGTGGGTACTACCAAAGGCCATCGCTACTGGCTATGGTCGAAGGCCATGTCTAGTTTTCCAGTTTGTGTTTTAAAACATACAGTGGGCATGACGGGCATGGCCAAAGGCCATGGCAAGTGGCCTGCAAGTGGTTTAAAATATGCAGTGGGCACGGCTGAAGACCATTGCCACTGGTCAGTGGGTTGCGTACATTGGGCACGGCCGAAGGCCATGGCCAGTGGGTTGCAAGTGTGTCAAAATATACAGTGAGTGGGCACTGCCAAACATCACTGAAGCCATCACTGGTGACATCACTAATTACATCATCTATGGCATCATTGATGACATCACTGATTACATTACAACACTAACCAGCCATGGCCAGTGCCCATGGCTTTTGGCCGTGCCCCTTTAGCCATTTAAAATGCTACCAAGCCACTGGTCATAGCCTCACTGTAGCTGTATAAATATCATTGTTTCCTTTTTGTTTCCTTTTTCCCCTTAACCGTGGCTATAATACCAATGCACTACATATAGCCATGATTATCTGTAGCTTCGGATAGCTGCGATTATCGGGAAAATGTCAAAACATGTTTTTCCTGGATCCCCACTCACTCACCAAGTGCCACTCTCCTCATGGCAAGGTCCCCCCTTCCAACAAGCTCCCATTTGCCTCCCTAGCACTCTCCCTTACCCCTCCAATACTCACTGTTCTGTATGTTGCACTTTCATTGCCGATCTCTTCTTCTCCGGTAGCCGCGGGTATCCCACTCAATATTCGCTGCTATGGGAAAACATTTGTGCTGCATACTCGGTCCCTAGTCCAACGCCAGCTCCCAAATTTCTCATAGTGCCCGCTCCAGCTCTAGTCTGATGCCATTTCACAGTTTTCCACCTCCAAATGCCAATTTTCTGCTTTTTGTTTTCCGCTATTGGTGGGTATAGCTGGGGCTAACTCTTTAAAAAAAAAAAGATAATATTTCTGCATAGCCTTGTGGAGAAGGGGCACCTCCTTCTCCACAAATATTTAAATAAATGACTGGCCAGAAAAACCCCAAACCCCAAAAGGATTGTGAGTCAATGCTCACTGTTTCAGACCTGGTCCGAATCCATCCAGCGGTTTTCACCGTGCTCTAGAGCAAACATTGCCCTTTTTTGTTTATGGGACAATGAATGGGGAGTAGGCCAAAAGTGCTTTAAAAATACTGGATGGAACACTGTGTATTGTAATTGAAGTTTACTTGTAAACTAATTGTTACAATTAAAAAAAAACTTAAAAAAAAGTGCTTTTTATTGTTTTCTTAATAACGTTCTTATTTTTTAACACATCTTTCCCAGACTTTCCAGTCTGGGGGAGAGGGATCGGGACTAGGAGGGACTGGCGTGCAAAATTGTCCACACAATTTCAGCTAAATCTATCACACTGTTCAAAAGTTAATAGCAATTCATTTTATTTTATTTCTTATGTAAATCATGACTCACCTATGATATAATATAATGATAGATATATATGTAATATAAGGCAGCGACCACCATTCTATAGTTAAGCTGAGCGGCTTGATCCATAGGAAATGCAAAAATTCTATTGCTAATAACTTTTGACTTTCAGGATGGATTTGGCTGATATTTGCCAAACAAAATGTTTGTCACGCCCTGGATGACTGGGAAAGATTTGTTTAGAAATGACAAAGGTATTAAGAAAGCAAAAAAACACAGTTTGTGGACTACTCACATTCATTGAAAAAGTCCACATTTTGTCAGGCCGAAGTGCAAAAACTGCTGCACGGAATTGGACCAAATTAGAAACAATTCGGGCATGAAGGGTTGACTCGATGTTCAGGACAGGTTTGGCGGAAATCCATCCAGGAGATTTCAAAATATTCAACAGGGGAGGGGGTGCCCCCTGCTCCTGAGAAAATAGCTATATCTCCCATGGTGCTTTTCAGCAGAGAGGCTGAGAGACATTCCAGAAATGAAAAGCACAAATGTTTTGCCAACATTCTATTGGTAATAACTTTTGTGAGGTACTGAATGGATTTTGATAACATTTTCAAAAAAAAGGTATGTCAATGGCCCTCCCGAATTATGAGCTTTAGGAACAATATGTAATAAAATGAAAACGTTCTAAAGAAAGCAAAACACAGTTTTCAGGCCATTTGTTTTCAGAAAGAGAAAAAGTACCGTTTTTGAAAAGCATTTGCATGAAAAACACTGGTCAGATTTGTACCAAATAAGAAACAACTTGGGTACAAAGTGTTGACTTAATTTCCTGGACTGTTTGCGTTAAATCCATTGAGTAGTTTTACAAATATGCAACAGAGAACGGAGTGCCCCTGCTCCTTGGTGAGCAGAGGTTTAGGAGGGCACCATGGTTAATGAAACCGGAAACACTTCTGGGAAGTTAGCCAGGACAATTCAAGGCAGCTTGGAGAGCAGCCAAGGCTAAGTCTAAGGAGTAGCGGCGGTGATCTGAGGTCTTGGATGGGTACACACAGCAGTAGGACAAGAATTACCCCTAGACAGTAGCATATCAAAAATATACAATTTATTATGCCCAGGAAATAACAAAAGTGAATAAAGAAAAATACAGTTATATCACTACTTCACACTATGTACAATATAAGTACAGTCACTTTTAGTCAATGTGGTGAAGTGTGGATTCCTGCCAAAACCTGTAAGGAGGGAAAGCAATCAAACGTTATCACATTGGCAAACTCCAGAGATGGATAACCAGGACATGATATGATATTACATTTTTAATGTTCCTGCACACCAATGTCTCTTGTCTCGATTGCAGGACAAAGAAGTCACTGATGCAGCTGGTCTCAGAACACTTGAAGAAAGGCAGGAAAGTCACTAGCAGTGACCGCTACTGTCGCACAGTGACAGAGGGGCTCCCAAGTCTCACGGTCTGATGCACCCTTCTCTCTTGCGGGCTAAAGTGGCTGAGGTGATGACATTTGAGAAGAAGATGCTTTGCAGTGTGAACTAGGACCCCTCCTCATATCCACAAGTCCAGTGACTGCTCGCACCCAGCTGGCCAGCTAGGAGATCTGACCCACTCATGCACGCCAGCAGTTGTCCAATCAGGGACCACTGTTCACAACAGACATCCTGGCACCAGCAGTGTGGATTGGGACCAGACAATCCCAGATCACTTCCTGAGTACCTACACACGTGACATGCATTAGCCTGTGGAAAGCAGAGGCTTTCATGGGTGAATACATGCCCAATTAAGGACTTCCCAAGACCTCATGGCACGGCCATTACGGGCACCGGCCACAGTCATGAGCCAAACACGCTAAGAGTGGTGTGGCTTGTTAAAAGTTCATAAAAATACATGAAAACACTTTGGATTTCACCAGTCTACTCCTAGGCACATTGTCCAGTTACCAAACATTCCTTAGTGGAGAACCCCATTGCTCTGTAATGTACTTTGCGCAATGAAATACAGTTGCCAAAAGTGGCAACAAAGTCATAAGACTAAGAGAAACAAAGTTTCTCAGAACTGAATGTCTGAAGGACATGTCAGTTTCCTCATAAGGATGAGCAAAAGACTGGTGGCCTGCAGCCAGAGGATGTGCTCCAATAGCAAAAGTCAGGACAAGAGTCTGAAACAAAAGCATAAAGTTTTGGGGTGTCCACAAATATAGAAGTAAAATAGCAGTAAGTGAAATTTTACTTAACAATGCTTTGCAGCAGAGAGGATGAGAGGCTTCTGAGAAATGAAAAGCCACCATTGTTTTTTGTTGCTCGATGCAAGTGCTTCCCCCGATATTACTGGGACAAACCGCAAATGAAAGAACTCAAAATACTATTTGGAGGACGAAAAACGGAGGCATGTGCATTTACAGTCTTTACCTTGTGTTGGAGTGCGAGGGAGAAACCGATGCCTCAGCCGTATATGGACTACAATTCCTGAAATTTCTGCATGGGTGATTGTAGGGCCAGGCTCCCATTGTTCGCATATAGACAGCTATGAATTAGAGGAAGCAGCTCTGAATCTAACAGCAACGTGTGCATTGCGTTCGAAGTGCGCAAATCGCGTTTCTGTCCCGCTGTCAACCAGTGGCTGGATGGCTGGAGGGTCGGAGATACAAGCGAACCTGGTGACTTCACCCCTGATAGCCATGGAGGCTTGGTGCTGAACAGTCGACAAACTTAGTAAGTGCCGTTACTCTACAACTTCTGAGATATATGCACCGATTGTTAAAACTCATTCATGTGAGTTGGGCAGGTGGGAGGGCAAGCGACCCATCGTGAATGCTAAAGAACATTCCATTACTCTGAATAATAGTAAAAAGAATCCCAACGTTTTTCACAAAAATGGGACAAGTGGACATTAATCCCACATTGATAGATCATGTCAAGTCAACCTTGATTTATTTGATTCTCAATGCAATTGGAGTCGAAATTTTAGAGGATCCTGAGAATATTGACATTTTGTTAAATCCAGGATGGGCAAAAATGGCTTCTAACAAGTTGCCTTCGGTGGAACTGCCTCCACTACCTGACACGGCTTCTTCTGATATTATTGACATTAAAGATAAAGTGGCTCCTACCATATCACATATGGTGGGAAAAAGCGCCACATTTCAGGTGTTCCTCAAAAGAACTAAAGACAATGACATCAGCATGTTGCATACACCATATTCTCCTTTATTAAAATATACCGTCGGAGACTCCCTGCCTGGAACATGGCTTGGCATTGCACCGGGAGAGCATGGAGAAGAGGTCATGTTGGCATCTGTAACCATCCCCGTCTTAATAACCAGTATGCATCCTTGTGGCGGTACGTAGGTGGCGGAAGCAACACTGAGCTCTATGACTGATTCAGTTAAAAACAATTCAATATCTTCTACTTCCAAATTACAAGCATTAGACTTCCTCCTTACTTCCCTTGTGAAACATTGTGATCGCCTATACGAGGAAGTCAGGTCTCACGCGCTTCTACTCACTGACTTCAATAACCTCTTGCTATATACCAGATAATATTTCCTGCAATAATCTCTACCTTAATATTATAAATAATGTATCTAATTTGAAGGAAGCAGGGAAACCATCATTGGTAGAATCAACTGCGTAGATATTCACACATCGATCCTCTTTAAGTCTACGGTCAAATATCTGTTATGGGTGCAGCAGCACGCAGCGAATACCGCCCAGTTTGGATACGCGTACGCCACGACCACTTCTACAATGTTCGAGCATTGAAAACTATGCAAAGATGAAACACCAATGCTAACGAAAACGTCTCCTCCCTTATAAATAGACAAACGTATGCGCAAAAAACATGTTAATTTGAACCAAGTGAAGTTCAACCATACATGGAGTCTCGCCATTAATAACATATGCTCCGAACGAGGCCAAAAATCAAAAAGCTCAATTATTGACTTAACGGGCCCCCAGTGCAACTCCAAGAAGGGGTCTTCCATAAAATCGAAAAATTATATTAGAAACTATTGGAAACCAAGACCTTTGCACCTAAACAATGTGACCCAGTTTCCTCGGATTAATCAATTAATCTGAATGGGGTAGACCATCGATTCACATCCAAAGAGCCCTCTCTACCCTTTGATCACCTCTAATCAGGGAACCAGGAACGCGAGCATGAACAATTCCTTTGCTAAACAACTAGACAGACTTCCCAGTGCAATAGGCACACATAGTGAGAGTGGGTCTCTGCTTGTGGTAGACAAAGCTGTGCAGAATGAGAAAGATCTTATGCCTTTGGTAGGCATTACACACAATCAGAGAACTATGACTGTAGCAAATGTGTACAACTCCTCTGTTAAACAATTAGATAGCCTTTGCCGCCCCACAGGCACACATCGTGAGATTGAGTCTGTGCTTGTGGTAGTCAGGGCTCTGCAGACTGAGAATGATCTTATGCCTTTGGCAAGCCTGGCACGGCAGTATGAAAGAAATCTTGGAAATTCAAATGATGTAGAAACATTAGTTTGCAAACACAAGAAATTATGTTGGGTAACAATGACATAACACAATGAATGCAGGGCATGGTGTATTGTTCCAGAGTCTTTTCTATAAAAATGATTCTTGTAAATGTTTGCTTAACCTAATATACCATGTATATCCCCTATGCATGGTTACCACTAATGGTATGCAAATTGTTGACCAAATAGAGGAGGAAAATTGTCTAGGTTGTAAGGTATACTTTTTTCCCATTCTGTAAGATTGGCTATTTTATTATATGCCGCCGATTTTTTGAAAAACTGGGATACGAAAGTAGAAGTTTTGTACATGTGTCTACTGCTAGGAGGTGGACTTTGAATGAATATACCAAACGAAACTCAACCCCAAGGACGACTAGGGGACTAATTACCATAGACTTAGAGGGCATAGGGCCAGAAAGCAGAACACACGGACAGGTTAACAGTCGTGGCACTTCAAGAGCACTGTTCTTTGGCTGATGGAATGATAGCGTCTCAGAGAACTTTGATGGCACACATTTGAATAGTTTTGAGAAACATGTTTTGACTCCCCTGGGATGCTCCCTTTTTGCAAATAGGAGTAAACCGAATGTTGCTTCTATTAGGCCTTCTGATAACTGTCTCGTCCTTTCCAATCTTTGATTTCCTTTAAAATGGCTCCGGTAGGCAATAAGGATGCCATGCCTCCGTCCTACACTGTTAACCATAGCCCTGATTCAGTTTCTTTCTGCATACAGTGGAATGGCACTCGCTCAATGGGAGATTTTAAAGGTTGTGCCAACATTGCAAATTTGACTGGGGAAGACAGACCCTTTGTATGTAGGCGAACCTGTCTATTTCGTTTGCGGTAATGAAGCATTTCCATGGTTGCCCAGCGATTGGCAGGGAACCTGTTATTTAGGGATCCTGTTACCTGGGGTGTTTATAGCTAGTACAAGAGAAGTTTCAAAGGCTTGTCCACGGCGGGATGAGCATGGTGATACCCCGGCACAAGTATTGGGAGACATAGCAAAATCAGTTGTGCCATTTTGGGTGCAGATAGCAAATTCAGAAGATATTAGAAAACTAGCGTGAGTACTGGAGAGAACCATCAACCGGACCACGCATATACTCTACAATATGACATTAGAGGAGAAAGCAATGAGATTAGTAGCACTCCAAAATCGAATGGCATTAGATGTCATTCTAGCTGAGCGTGGTGGAGTATGCAAATTAGTGGGGTCCGCTTGCTGTGTTTTTGTACCAGATTCCTCCCCATCTATCTTCAAGGCAATACAAAATCTGCACGTCCTTAGTTCTGAAGTGCATGTTCCCAAGGGAAACTGGGATCTAAGCGCTTGGTTCTGGGACTTCTTGCGATCTTGGGGTTGGAAGGTACTTTCGGTCTTATTTATTATTTTGGGAATTCTGTTGTTTCTTTGTTGCTGTATTCAGTGTCTGCCTGGTATGTGTTCGATGCTAGGGGGATGCTGCGCGCAAGCGATAGGTTCGATAGGACATAAAATGTATGCCCCAGATAAGACTGCCAAAGAATACGTATTGAAGGATATTTTAGCAAAAGACCTGATGGAAATAGATATTTCAGATAGTGATTCAGGGTACATGGATAATGATGCATGGAGTTATTTGCAAGGAGACCCAAAGTAATTTTTGGCACTTGGCATAGGCCAAATGGAGGGTTTGTCGGTATAGAAAGTATAT
Organism: Ambystoma mexicanum; assembly: GCA_002915635.3. Lineage (NCBI taxonomy): Eukaryota > Metazoa > Chordata > Amphibia > Caudata > Ambystomatidae > Ambystoma > Ambystoma mexicanum. Next base: position 903,055,583 of record CM030321.1, on the reverse strand, counting down.
CATGCCTCCTATTGTAATAAATATATTAATATTGGCCTACGCCAAGCTGCTCGAAAGTCGCTTGCGAGATCTGTGCTGCAAGGTCCTGACCTTTAATCTATGTAGGCCACCATTTTAGGTCAAACCGCCATTTTAGGATTCGTTGTGGAAAAGTCACCCTGTGAGCTAAAATCGTGGACGATGTAATTGCAAAATACAACATGGCCGTCTTGACCTCTGTACATAGCTAATGTGTAAGCTGCCTGCAGGCCACTTGTTGAGGTCATGAACTGAGACCTCGTCCTTCGTTGACCTATGTGTAAAGGGATCACTCGCGCAATGAAACTAATCCACTAGCATATATTGAAGATAATGTGTTTGCATACTGAACGAAGAACATCTGTCTTACTACATTGCATTTATGTTTAAGAAGGCCTGCATGCGAAACATTAGAATACACAGTTAATGCATACGCTTGTTGTTACATGTATTAAAGACAAACAAGTTAAATGCGGTTATTTGAGACTCGGCACGAAACCCTAGAATTGGTGATGTATAAAGTAGAATATTAACCCGAAGTGGGGCTGGACATAGTGCCCACAAAATGTATAAAAGCGAATGCATTCTAATGTACAGTCTCTCACTGAACACACTGAACCATGCTGGAGTTCGTTGTGTTGTACTGAGGACTGATAGCTATCTGACTTTGCATTGTTTTTGTAGTTGAATTCAGTATAGAGAATAAAGTACTTTGTATGTTCCTTTGTAACCCGTGTTCGGTGTATTTCCTTTTGTGGTACTCAGCCTCGATATTTTATTTCTGTTTTCTGTTGCCAGGCGTAATGGCACCTGCTCGCAGAGTTCTCACAGGAGAACAGGCACCATTGTCCTATGGGACTACATGGGAATGGGGACTAACAAAATTACCTGTGCGCCTGACTTCCCAGCCACCGGACTCAGAATAGCCCGGTGGCACCGGGAAGTCAGGTGCCAGTATTTATTTTTTTACGGGTCTGGCGGCAACCCGCCGATAGCACTGGCAGGGTTACCGCCGTACCTGTAATGAGGCCCAATGAGTCTAATGCACCCATATCATAGTCAACTATATTGAGAGCCCATCTTAATTGCTGTTCACTTATTTATAGATCTCTTTACTAAATACATGAAATATGGGCTCAGCCGTATCAGGGCAACTTCAATAATAAAGTCTGAAATCCAAAAGTCATACTCAAATACATAATCATCTCAACATGATAACCACACATATCAGGCAATGTTTTTTTTTTACCATATACATTTCATCAAATCAATTTTGCTTACAATTAGAGTCATGTTTGACAACATCCATCTACGGATCTATTTCCAAGATTTTCTTGATCAATAATCACCAACCATATATGTGGTTAAACTTCGTGTATTAGATACTTCACACCATACTTGACAAGAAACATGTAAAATAGAATTCTTGGTTCATTCCTTTTGGATTTAAGGCATCTAGCCGCTCTATCCAAAAAGCTCTTTTTGGTGAAGTAAGTTAATAAAATGTTTGACCTCGTATTGGTTACTTTACTTGTTCTAGAATGATAAATCTCATCTGTGCTATTGTATGGTGTGCTGCATCAAAATGTTGCACTACTGGCAAATGTGTTTGATGGTGTTTTAATATGGGTTAAATTGTAAGATTGTAAGGAACTAACCTCTATTGTCAAGCAGTGCAAATAGACTTGTGTGCCAGGGCCCGACAGGATTTGAAAAATTCTCTTATGATATTAAATCCTGAAAAATGGGAGTTATACTACATTTTCTGTTTCCATCGATTAGTATCACCGGCAAATTATCAGAAAGCTGTACCTGAATATAAGAAAGGACAGCAAAACAACCCGAGCAGCTATCACACACTTGCAATGTTAGATGCACCCACAAAATTCTTTGCAAAGGTATTGCTAACAGAGACGGTTGCATGTTATATCAGATGTTGATACAGCCTCCCAATCAGCTGGGATTTTTTGTAAAAATGGATCTACACTCAACAACATCTTATTAGTAACCGCCATCATTGAAAGTGCCTTGCAAACCAAACAATCGATATATAGCTCACCGGGTTGAGCGCTCGCTGCTGCAATCTGAGCGTGATCTGCAGGTCACAGGTTTGAATCCCGGCAAGGCCTACTCAGCCTTTCATCCTTTAGAGGATAAATGAGTACCAATTTCGGTTGGGTGATATTCTATGTAAATATGTGCTCTGTAAAACGCTTTGGATAAAGCCGCTATATAAATAACACATTATTATCATTATCATTTGTCGACTTTAGTGCAGCTTTTGACACAGTAAATCATGCAAAACAGTGGAATAAGCTTGCTGCCTGGGGAATACCAGTTGGGTTTCGGCAGCTGATTCCAGTCTGCCGAAAATGGGCAATATAAAAGTACCCTGGTTAGGGTACGCATATGATCTTATATTGCTGAGTCAGACTCCTGGGGGTCTACATGGGATGACAAATCTCTGACAGCATTTGCAAAATCAAATTAACTTAGAATTAACACCACTAAGACCACAATTATCGTATTTAACGGCAATAGAACGGAGTCCCGAAAAAGATACCATTGGCACCTAGAGGGAAGCCCACTGAACACGTAGAATATTATATCTATTATGGGCAGCACCCTAGATTCCAAGCTTAGATGGGAAAAACAACTGGACTAGCTAGAGGTGCACCTTAAACAACAGGTTGTTGACATCAATCTATTAAAGCGTAACAAGGCCAGCTATTCCCTAGCTTCTGTTATAAAAGTCTATGAAATTAAAATTCTCCCAAAACTAAGCTATGGAGCATCGGTTTGGGAAAAGAAGATTATCGAGGTATTACGGAGCCTGGAGAACCACTCAGTCAGGGCATTACTATACGTACACATGGGATTACCAATAGAATTCCCAGTTAAGGAGTTTCAAATAAAATCAGTGTTCACGGCGGCCGCAGTACAGTACGCAAAATGCTACTGGAAGTTAAGCAACCCCGGTACCAAACCTTGGCCGTCCCAACTCGCATTAGAAGCTTAAAAACCGACACACTTTGGGAAAGCAAACTACATGCACTAATGTACTCGCTTTAGGAACACACTGGGAAGAAACTGTAGCCGTACAAATGACATTAGGGAAAGAGTGTATTAAAACATCACATAATGAGAATTTGTAGGGATCAACCTCTTCAGGAAGAGCAATAGTCAAGATTGCATTAATGGTCTAATGACACCTGGCCAACATTTGGACATATATTTCATTATTTCCCAATTCTTATACATGGAATGAATAATTGAGGCTCAAGTTTAACATAGTCAACACACTCTCGGTACTTGGACCACGCTACAGGCTTGGTAACTTGTAGCGTTGTTTAGGGTGTGTGGCTTGAGAATTCAAGAAATGGCTCGCCACTTACTTTGCAATGGCCCAATTTTTCCATGAGGAGCGTAAAAGAGCTTTGAGAATGGCAAGGTGAGCTGATCTCCTAGCCCCTGATTCCCTAGGGATATTGAACCAACAAATAGAGGAAATTACCAACCATTGCTATATCATCTAACCAAATTATGACTGCAAATCAAATCGAGGCATGATGTTTTGAAAAAAGAATAAGGTGACCTGTAATAAATTATAGCAATCCCTTTTCCTATCTGGAAACAGATTCCAGTCGAGAAAAAGTTATGTTTGTAAGATCAAGAGATAGTGAAGTGAATGGTAGGCAATTAGCATTAGAGAGGGTGTATTCATCATATCAACTCTTTATGCCTGATTCATGGAATTATTTGCGTGTAAAACAGGAATTTACGTGCTATTCTGCCCGCAAATTCCCATTCATCAAACAGGGATTTGCGGGAACAATAGCACGCAAATCCCTGTTTTACGCACAAATAATGATATGACGAATACACCCTCTCTAATTCTAATTGCCTACCATTCACTTCATTGTCTCTTGATCTTAAAAACATGAAGTCTTCTCGACTGGAATCTGTTTCCAGATAGGAAAATTGATTGCTCTAGTGGGCCCAAAAGAAAACCATTGGTACAACATGCACAGTGTCCACGGCAGAAGGCAGTGATAGGGTGTAATGGATAGGAGAGGCCCATGGAGAAGGCAATTGAGGGGAGTGAGGCATACCATGGAAAGGGGAGGGGGCACTTGGTGACCGCCTGTGAGGATAGGGAAGAGTTTGGGATTTTTGAGCATTATCAGGGGAATACAAGCGTAATACTGTGGGCGTGAGTAGTTCAATGCCGCAGTATGTGTAGTTTCATGCCATTTTCCGGGGAATATTGGCGGAAATCAGCGTGAATGGGGAGAGAGTGAATAAAAAGTCATTTCACACCTGCAGTGATCACATCTCTTAGGCAGGGAGTAATGGATCACTATGCTGAAGGTCTTGGCTAGTGGGTCCTAGTGAAACCTATTGATGAAACATGTACAATGGCCATGCCCAAAGCCCATGGCTAGATGGCCCAAAGAGACCTACTGGTGCAACATGTACAGTGGCCATGGCTGAAGGCCATGGCTAATGGGCTAAGAAGAAACTTATTGGTGCAACATGTACAGTGGCAGAAGGACATGGCTAGTGGGCCCCAAAGAAACCTATCAGTGCAATATATATAGTGTCCGCAACTGAAGACCTTGGCCACTGGCCATGGACAAAGGCCGTAGATAGTGGGCCGTAAAGAAACCTATTTGTGCAAAATGTACAGTGGCCATGGTTGAAGGCCACGGCTAATGGGTCCCCTAGAAACTATAGTATGAAAAAACCCTTGAGATTCTGTGAAAAAACTTTAGTGAGGTGAGGGTTAATGTGATCAGATTTAACGTGAAAAATACATAGCAACAAAACCTTTGAAATTCTTTGAAAAAAACCTTGGTTAAGAGAAAGTTAAGGGATCAGATTTAAGGCAACAAAACCCCAGAACTTCAGAAATGCATTTCCAGCAAGTCCACCGTCACTATGCACCTTCTGTTGCACAGCGTATACCCTTGTTGAAACACAACTTTCCTGAAAATTACATTGTTGTTTCCCTGTTTGCTTTTGAAGTCAGAATGTTCAGAATGCAGTCAATATAAGAAGTTATTCACTGAACTATGAAAATTCTGATTGGTTGAGAGGAGGTCTAACGGTTTCCATGTGCTAACCCAGAATAGTCTGAGTACCCTTGTGCATCTAGTTTCTGGTGATAGTCTTTCAATCCTTCTATTTCAATGAACCAGCCATCCCCTATCTCTCTCTCTCTCTCTCTCTCTCGCTCTCTTTCTCTCTCTCTCCCTCTCTCTCTCTTTCCCTTTTTCTCTCTCTGCCTTTCACGCCGATTTTTTTTCCCTCCCTCTCCTGGTCTTCCCACTTTTCTCATTTCTCCCAACTCCACTTCCATACTGATCGTACTCCTCCTTACACTACTCCTACCTCTGTTCTTCTCCACCCTCCTCTCTCTCTGCCTCTCTACTCTCCGCTTTTCTACTTCTTAACTCTTCTATCTCCACACCAGCTGAACATGCCTGCTGACTGATTGTGCTGTCTTTTTATGACTGCCCCCTTCCTGCCTAGAAAGTTATCTGTGTTCACATTGCAGTCCGCTGCTTCCCTGGGGCAGTTTCTTTCTGCCTAGTCCCAACTCTTCTACTCTCCTCGCGAGCTGAATCTTCCCCAGAAAGTTTTCATAAGGGCCTCTAGACCTACCCCCTTTTCCATCTCCATCTCCTTCTGTGGCATGTGGTCTGTGGTCACTGTAGTTGTTTGTCCATAGACATTTGTTTTGGGAGTGTTTCATGGTCTCCCGTAGATCTGTGTCAATCTCTGCTTGTTCCAACCCTGCCTCTGCTACTCCCCAGCTCCCATGCCTGTAGCATTCCAGGGCAGCCTGTAGTGGGTGACTGGCCTCCGATTCAGCCCCCGAATGAGGAGGCCTATTCCATTCCCACTTTGGTAACTAGCCTGTGTCTGCTGTTGAAGACTGGCTCTTGCGTATTGTACCCTGGTGCATTGTGGTACTTGTAGTTTTTCCTTGTAAGCAGCTTCTCCACTGGCCCTATTATCTATCCCGGGGTTATGCAGAGTCTGGCTGGTACAGGTTGATCACTGTCATGTCTCAGGAACCATCTGCAAAATGAGAAATAGTGACCTGGCCAGAACAGAGGCTGCTAGGCATCGGGAAGAGACATACACCCCATAACGTACATGTGAGGCGCCATGCATATCCCACATGAGGTTGCCCTGGTAAGCCTCCTATCGCAGGTTGAGAGACTTCCCTGGCATGATTTGAAAGGGTCATCTGAAGGATCCTGTCATATTTCATCTATGTGTTTGTGTGTGTTCAGTGCAGGGTTGTTGAGTTTTTCCAGTGTTATGCTGGGGGTGGTGTGTCTGTGTGTCGTATGCATTTCTGGAAGTGATCTGTGTAAATGTAGTGGAGTGGTGGGACAGTGTGCGTACAGTTCTGATTGTAGTGTGTGTGTGTGTGTGGGTGCGTGTGTGTGTGTATGTGTGTGTGTTCTGTGATGAAGTGTTGTTGTAATGTGTCTGTTTTGTGTGCTTATGGGTGCAGTTTGAGTGTGTGTGTGTGTGAAGTGATGTTGGAATATCTGTGTATGTGCAGTGGAGTGGTGGGACAGTGTGTGTACAGTTCTGATTGTGGTGTTGTGTGTATGTCTGTGTGTTCTGTGATGACGTTTTGTTGGAATGTGTCTGTTTGTGTGTGCTTATGGGTGCACTATGAGTGTGTTTGTGTGAAGTGATGGGGATACATATCTGTACAGTGCAGAGGTGGTTTGTTTCCAGGAACAGAGCTTCAGTGCTGAGGATGATTGGCTTAAACATGCTGATACCTTGGCTAAGCCTAGTGTCTGTGTCTTTCTTGCTTTACCTTCACTGTGTGGCACCTTCTACCAGTTTTCTGATAATTCCTTGGCTCCAGAGCTGTACTCAGATACTTGTATTTTTTCCTGACTCTCAAGGCTTCCTGGGGCGACTACATCCTGCACTGTATGGCGGCACCTTCTACCAGTTTTCTGATCATTCCTAGGCTCCAGAGCTGTGCTCACATACTTTTATTGTTTCTTGACTCTCAAGACTTCCTGAGGTGACTACTTCCTGCACTGCGTGGACACCTTCTACCAGTTTTCTGAACATTCCTTTGCTCCAGAGCTGTGCTCAGATACTTGTGTTGTTTCCTGACTCTCAAGGCTTCCTGGAGCGATGTTAGGCAGAATCATATGCAGTACCCTTTGGGAACACCACAGGGAACACCACATACACTTAAGGTTACAAGTGTAAGTACAATTTCACCTTTGGTACAAGCCTGTACTACGCAGTAAAGTGGTAGCGATGGCTGAGCAGCCAGATTTATCCTAAGATAAAGTTATGTTATGTTATGTTAAGTTATGTTATCTGAACTTATAGAGCGCACGGTTGCCCAAGGGCATAATGGCGCTGGAGAGGAAAACTGCTTGCAGAAAGGGAGAACCAGTGAGAATAGAGGGCTAGAATAAGATGGTCTTAAGAGCTCTTCTAAAACCAAGATGGTTGGAAGTACTTCTGAGTGACAGTGGAAGATTATTCCAGAGTTTGGCAGCTGCAATGGAAAAAGCTGTGCCGCCAACCCTTTCACGGTTAAACCTTGGAACAATAAGTAGGTTAGTGGTGGAGGAGCGTAAGTCACGTGATATAGCGAAAGAATTTGGATTGCAGAAACTCAGCTCGTTGGCCATGGACCGCACAGTGGACAGTACACAGCGACTTAAAATGGACACGCTGGGCCACCGGAAGCCAATTGAGTCGATGGAGCACTGGCGAAATGTGAGCGCCGTAGGGAGAGCCAGTGGCTAACCTGCCCGCCAGGTTCTGCATGCGCTGAAGCCGCTGTGTAAGGCCGATCGGTTGCGACAGGTATAAAGAGTTGCAGTAATCCAACTGCGAAAGGACTAACGCAGTCACCACAGTGGGGGTGCATGGCTTCCGGTATCATGGGTAAGACCCTCTTGAGGACCCTGATCTGATGTTGGGCAGACTGGCACACAGCAGTAACTTGGTTGGACATAGAGAGGGAGCCAGAGAGAATGACCCCCAGATTTTTCACTTTGCTAACTGAGCTGGGAAGAGGACCTAGAGAGGTGGGCCAGAAAGCAGAGATCCACAGTGAGGGGTCCGAAGGACAACCCACCACCATTACCTCCGTCTTATCGCCGTTAAGTTTAAGCCAATTCTGGTCCATCCAGTCACCAACCGCCCTCAAACAGTCATGAAGACATGACGAGACCTCAGCCTGATCTTGATCTAGACGGATCAGGATTTGAGTGTCGTCAGCATAAGAATAACAGTTGAGTCCGTAGGAGCGAATAAGGCAGACCAATGCCCAGATATAGATATTGAACAGGATCGGGGAGAGTGAAGATCCCTGTGGGACACCGCAAGTGAGGGGGCAGGAAGAAAAAAGAAAAGGGGGCATGGCAAGAGTCTGTGTACGATCTGAGAAAAAGGAGGTAAACCACGAAAGGACTGGGCAGATATCCCAATCTGTGCCAGGCGTGAGAGCAGAATGGGGTGGTCAACCGTGTCAAACGCAGCTGACAGATCCAACAGAATCAAAGCACCGACTCCACCCGCATCAACTAACCTGGACATGTCGTCTTGTAAAGAAACAAGCACACTTTCCGTACACCTCCCTGGCCTAAAACCAGCCTGAGCAGGGTTGAAGATTTTAGAAGATTACAGAAAAGAAGATAAAAGAGGGGTGATAAGAGATTCCAAGAGTTTGGACAGGAAGGGAAGCAGAGAGATAGGACGGAAATTGGCGGGATTGTGGGATCAAGTGAGGGATTCTTGAGAAGGGGGATGACCCACGCAGATTTTAGCTCCGAAGAAACCAATCCTGACTGGCAATAATTATTTATGGCGGCAGTAATATCTGCTAGTATGGCAGGTGCGATCTTCTTCATAGTGAGCAGTACAAGAAGTTACACAAAGGACAACAATTACTATGATTCAAGCAAAAACTGAGTCAAGGTTTCTGAGTAAAAGAATATACATTTATTTACACCATCAGTTATAAAACAGTTCACTATTATAAAGCAGCAGAAAATCACAGCCTTAATACACTACAACAACACCCAACCAATTCTAGACAAGTTAAGCTCAAAATGAAGTGTGAGCAAAATGGCACTCCAGTAATTTAAAAATGGGAGGAAAGACAAGGTTATCAAAAATCAACAGCACCAACAAGTCATAGGCAGGCCAATATAGAAAAGGCTACTACAACTAGGATTCAAGTCAATAGGCCTGGGCCAATGTTAATGGTTCAGAGTCTTTGCAGAGGATCAAACAGTTCAGAGTAATTCGCGATTAAGTCTTTGCCAAGAGTTCAAAACAAAGTTGGTTGGAGGAAAAGTTATTCCAAAGAATAGAGAGGGACAAGCCTTCAAAGAGGCGAAAGATTTCAAACACTTTCACCGCGGTCAGACAGAAAGAACGGCCGGATTTGCACAGTGCCTTAAATGGAGAAGAATGCCGTAGCTGAGGCATTTGTTCCTGGCAGCTCCTGCAGGCTCACGGTTCCTGAAGAGACTGTCGTGGTGACAAGGAGGAGGACGTATGGAGGGTCCTGCACTGCCCAGGGAAGAAGCCAGCAGCTGAGCAAAACGTTGAATAAATGGTGCCCTCCTTAAAACCCAAACAGGTTCCGTGCCTCCTGGCTATCCGGTTCACTGCATCGATGCACAGCAAATTCGACCAGGAGAGGGAGGCCGGCGTTTGGCAAGCTCGTTGGTCCCAGCAAGCTCAATGGAAGAAGATTCCTTGCAGATCTTCTCTGTCATCGAAGTTTCAGGCGATTCGGACCTGCAGCAGGGCTTCACCGGGAGGTCCAGTAGTTGCAGCAGTCGTCTTCCTTCAGCTTCTCTTCGGTTCTCTCGATCCAGTGGCGAATCTGCCTTCCGGTTACAGAGACTGGCTTTTTATGCACCAAATCCCTTATTCACACAACCTGGCTGTCAATCACACAGCAGGGTGGCTGTCCTGGCAGGACAGCCACCTAGCCAATCAAACTAGAGTGCGAGTTGGAGACCAAGGAGACCCTGTGCAGGGGCATCAAACCCCTCCTTCCCATCCTCTCCACCCAGACACTCAGACACTTAAGGAGTGGAGTGCAGAAGCCCGCCAAAGGACGGTGAACAAAGGAACCAAACCTAGTTTGGCGCGCAGAGTAAAACATGAGAAAGACCTTTACAAAAAGAAATGGTGAATAAACCCAACCGGAACCAAATAGAAATAAAAGGGGTCCAGAGGGTTGGAGTTTGAGACTACCACCATAGCCGCTAACGTTACCAAGGCTATTTTCATAGCTCACAGTAGAATAAAAATTATAGATACCACTGCCACCAGCCAAATCTTAGAGAAAGGGGAACATAAAAATGTCCCATGAGAATCAGACAAAAAGGGATAACTATTAACTCTTCCAGTACTCTATTGGAAGATAGGTTGTACTGGGTCTGTAAATTTAAAAAGAGTAGTAAAGTCAAATGCAACTTTACATGGTCTGGGAGACAGTAGTCAGTCCCAGAAGATGGAGTTAAAGTGGGAAGTCTGAAAAGACAACCCTGTGTCATTGCACTAAAGATGCTGTGTGACACACAGTAAAAAGAGGATGCCTATGGAGTGGGTGAGACTCCATAGTCCATGAGCAAAAACAATGTACAACACACAGCAAAACACATGTAAGAGTGGGAAAAAAGGCTCACACTCTTACCAGGTGAAACAATTGAACCCTAGAAATCCAGCAAAGCTGCTGAGGGTCTCAACAGGTTAGGGAAATTAGCCATTCTGGAGAATTCTCCCTAACAAGCGACTACTTCCTGCACTGTATGGCACTTTCTACCAGTTTTCTGATCATTCCTTGGCTCCAGAGCTGTGCTCAGATACATGTATTGTTCCCTGACTCTAATGGCCTCCTGGAGTGACTACTTCCTGCACTGCAGCCTGCTCTGCTGCTGTTGTCTGTGGAGGCTTTGGCTCTCTTGATTATAAGTGAAAGAGAATGATGTGCCAAATTATTCATAAGGCTGTCGGTTTGGGCCCTTTTTTGAGTGTATTATTAATATCACTGCATGGTACATGTGCACAGTTTTGAACTGAAGGTTCAAAGATAGAAGTATCCATAAAAGAGGTTCCTTTCTGACCACTTCCCAGGTGGAAGCGTAGGAGCAGCCTACTTTTCCACTACTACTACTCAAGGAACCTGATTCACTTTCACTGAACCCATGGGGCTATTGACACTCATCCTTCTCTTCACATTTAAATAATGAATGCATCGAAAGCAGAGCTGGCATATTTGGTTTCCCCGGCCCTTCTTCACTCCCTTTCTCATATGTATCCACACTGGAGCACTCCCAACCCCCACCACCACCTCCTCTGCCAAACATCTTGGTATGGTCTTCAATGCTTTCCTTTCCTTCCCTCCTCAGGTTTAAGAGCTTAAACAAATCCCAAATAACTGTGTTTTCCTATATGCATCTCCCTCTTCTTAACATTCCTCAAAGACCCAAAGTAATGTCTGCCATTGCCACCTATTGGATGTTTTACTGTAACAATCTCTTCCTGGGTCTCCCAAAATGCCCTACCCATCTCCTTCACATCATGCAGATTAAGACCCCCATGTTGATCCTTGGTCTGAAATGTTGGACTCACAGCTACCCAGCTTTGAATTCCACCCACTGGCTCCCCATGGACGCCCACATCAGCTACAAGACTCTTTTTCTTGTCTACTGAAACTATTAGGACTCTGTGCCAGTACAGTTACACACAAGACCAAGAAATACTACCCCGCTGGACTCCATGACACATTCCGTCAAGGCTTTCAAGAAAGAGATGAACTGTGCAGACCTTTGGATGGCACAGGGGCAATTCTCTGGAACGATCTCTGTTCATCCTTAGATCTGAAGAAAACCAACAACCACCTCTGGGTCGGGAAGAAACCAATGACCTTCTTGCTTCAAAAGACAGTTGCCTTTGACCTATGAACTAGTTCTCTACTAATGTGTAATGACAGATGTCATCTCTGACATGATCAGCCGTCTGATTTATTGCATCCTTGATGCACCTGTGATCATTGCCCTTGTGCTGTTGGCACTTACCTGCACTGGCACTACCCCCAGCTGTTAGATCCTTACTCCCTTGTATGGATCCCTTGCAATCTGCTTCCCCTCACTGTGTACTTCCCCCAATGACTTGTAAATCACTCAGTTGCTTCCTGAAGCTAGGTAGGCGCTCAATAAATAGTTTATTTATGATAATAATACCTTGTTATTGATACAGAATGTTCCAAGGACTGTGAACAATCACATGCTGAATGTCCGTCCCATCCCTGGCCAGGGCATCACAAAGAGAACAAACGGGCAGAGAACCCCTTAAAAATCTTCACTCAAATAACAATAACCCTTATTGAAATTAATCTCCGAAGGTGCATAATTTTGGAAGAGAGTTCTTGTTATCTTTGCTCAGAATGTAATTATTAAATAAGCACTTATGTTATGTAATGTCACCACGGGTTTTTGTAGTGGGGCTGCTGTCAATTGCATGGCTTCTTGGCGCTTTTGTTACTGCATGAAATAAGGGTGTGTTTGTGGGAGGGTTAGTGGAAGGAAAGTGGGGCGATCAAAGGTTGCCAGGTTAGCCTCATATATAGTTCAATGTTGCATTACACATGGTCAGATTCTGCTGAACATTTGCAAAACCCCATGGGAAAAAGTCCAAATCTGTGGAGAAAGTCACTGTGAGTGACAAATGGTAGAAGATATACATTTCACTTCCTCTATTTAATAAACCAACAATAACACTGAATGCTTTCAACTCAGATAATTGTATTTATTACTCAAATGATTGCACTATTAGAAAGGCAAGCAATTTAAATCTTTCCATTGGGCATGTATGTATTTGTTTGTTTATGTTCAGGAGGCACAGTGCTCTTTTGATCACAAAGTAACATACAATAGATTAGAAATCAGGTTGTACGGGAAGCGGTGAGCTTCTTACAATGGCGTGAGTTTGAGGGACATTCTGACCAGGTTGTGGAGGGGAGTAACTGGAACAGTCACCGGGGACAATACATAAGTAGACATACATAGATTAAGGACAACCAACATTTGACATTTTTAAGTGCAGGTTGGCGGTACAGCAGAAGTGCTCAGGATGTGACCATGGTGGGTGAAGTGCTTGAGTGGAGGCAGAGGAAGTGAGGGACAGAGCCAGGTTACAGGTGAGGAAACATTTTTAGCTAGCAGGCAGATTAGTGGTAGTTTAAGAGGGTAGCTCAGAGATAAGAAGGTAGGCTTTTAGTTTGGTTTTGAACAAATCCACGTGGACTGTTAGGCAACGCAATGCAGAAGTCGAATACAGAAACAGGAGGCCTCATCACGACTTGGGCGGTAACGGTAACGCTATTAGCGCGGGCGGTATTAGCCCTACTGCCGAACTCCCCGGCGCTAATAGCGCCGGATCACGAGTTTGGCGGTAATGTAAGTCCCCATTCCCCACTGAGCCCATTCGGGAATGCCCCATTCCCCATTGGGCTCAATGGGGAATCTTTGCGCTAATACCACCGGCGGTTATAGCGCAAATTTTCGACGGATTTCCCCCCAGCTCAGAGCTGGGTTGATATCCGCCAAAGCCCTGATTCGGCAGACCCTTAAATCCGGCGGTAATAGCGCTACCGCCGGATTTAAGGGTTACCGCCGAAGTCGTGATGAGGCCCAGGGTAACTCAAACAGAAGTCTGTTTGTAAGGGGATAATTACCAACCACAAGGCAAGCTTATATATTGCTGACTGAGATAGTTGCATGCAGGATATGGAAAAGAAACTAAACAACGTTTTGGAAAGGTGTGGCTGACGCATGCGTTGTGTTAATTTATGAAGTTCCCAGAGAATAGGACAATGTTTCACAATGTGATTTGTTTGATTTAAAGAACAATGCTCCCAACTAGGCCCTTTAGGCATGTTTTTCACATGCAGTTCCCTATTCCCTTCATTCTGGGACTTTGATAACTACAAGTCACAGAATGCAAGCAAACCATGATTAACTTCGGGTCTACATGGGAGCTCTGACATTGCTAAACCAAAATAAATGCATTTTGAAAAGATGTGCCTGACTGATGCTTTATAATGCACTGAGTTCCATAATGCTGAAAGGAAACTCCTTACTTATGATTTACCTGATCAATTAAGAGTTTATTGTGTGCACATGTGTGCACTTTACAACTCCTAACAATGCATATGCATACAGAAACTGACATCAAAGTCAGTCCTTGGTTGGATAGGTTTTCGTACGTATATTAAGTGTAACTCTACATTTACTGAATGACCGTCATGTACGTGTACAGTTCGTATAAAAGGTGTACATTTATACTGCTGATGTCTTATACAGTGCCTATATATATATTCACTGAAAAACGTTGTTAAAGGGACGTTATGTTTAAGTTGCACCAATAAAAACTTATGAAATTCCATTAAAAAAACATTGTTAAAGGGACGTCACAGTTACAAGTAAAACCGAAAAACCTCAGAAATTCGCCAGGTATGGTAAACTAAGTAACCATTTCTCACACCACCACCGTGCACTGCTAAGACTAATACCCAGGACATCACAAATGTAATTGATGACATCACATATCTTGGCCACTTGTTTTTGTTCACTGACATATCTAGGCCAGGTGGTTTTGTCCACTAACAGTCAGAATATTAAAATTCAAAAGGTGCTATATATCTAGACGTTAACCTTGTCATATGTTCTTAAAGTACTATCCTTAGGGTTTAGTCTCAGCTCATGGTGCACATACACGGGGCAATAAGCAGGCCTCAAACACACAATTCATTAGTATACATGAAGATACACTTTAATGTAATTAACATGTTCTGATGATGCTGTTTCTTTCTTCCTTACTTTGGTTTCCCTGTATTTGCCTCTGAATTGTATGCATTGTGTGTCTTCATATGTATTGTTTGTACTAGCACAAGCGTGTAGGAAGTCTTGAATTGTTAGCTAATTATTAGATGTTTAACATTATTCTGATAAGGTAGCATTCATTATTTTACTACCCAAAATTGCAAGATTATAAATATTGTTTTTTTGTTGCATGCTGTAGCCATTGCCTATGTTTATGTATGATTAGGTTCCTGTATTAACAACAACACTCCAAAACAATGTTGTTTAGATGAGTACATTCTTTAATAGAATAAGTAGTTCATGCTAGGTCTCCCGATCACCGCTGACATCTTGTTACCAACATTATAAGCACAACCCCTTGTAGGAACTTTTCATCAAAATTAATCTCACATGTGATGTCATCAGTGATGTCATCTATGACATTTGTGATGCCATCTTTGATATCCTGGGTGTTAGTATTAGCAGTGCACGGTGGAGGGGCAAGTTATGGTTGATTAGCTTACCATAACAGGCACATTTCTGAGGTTTTTCGCTTTTACTTGTAACCATAACATCCCTTTAACAAAAATGTTTCATTGTATTTTGTAGGTTTTTATTAATGCAACTTAACCATAACGTCCCTTTAACAACAAAAAGAATTCTGTGAATCTTATGAGTTTTTACCAGTGCATGCTATTTTCCTACAACTTTCTAATATCATACGTCCCCAATATAGCAACATTTGTGTCCAATTTACAAAGTTTCACCTTAAAACTCTGCCATTCACCACCTTCTAGCATCATTTTTAAAACTGATATCCACTTTTTGCAAATGTTTCCACTATTTTTGCATCCGTCGACATCTGCAAACGTCTGACATCATTGCGGACCTTCCGGACAGTGCCACGTGACCATGCTCTCGCGTGCGGCATAATGACATGTCGGCGAAAGCGTCCGCACTTCGCAATCGGGTCGGTGCTTCGAGGACAGTTCGGAACTGCATTTTCAACTGATCAAGGAACTTTCAAGCTTAAAACGTACCCTTGCAGAGCTCCTACACCTATTCTTACTCATTATCCATTAACAATCTAGTACAAAGCACATACTTGGAAGAATATTAGCAAAACTGCTATTTATCTTAGAAATGGCATCAGCTATTGCCATCCCTCCTCCCCAAGAGCCACCACCACCACCAGCTAGAGGACCTACACAACAACAAAAGCGCAGTTCTTCCAAAGACAATGAAGAGGACCAAGAACATGAGTTAGAGGAAATGCCTGCCTCTGACACCCAGAGAGAATCATGGGTGTGGCAGTTCTTTACCACTGTTGGGAATGTACCAAAGGCTAAAGCTACCAAAGTGAAATACACTCAGTTCAACTTTGTACTCAGTCGCAGACTACCTGGACAGTACTCCTACAGGACCACCTACATGCACTACCAGACCAACTTCAACCACTGCAATGCTCTCTGAAAGGTTGTTCCTTTCTTTGCAAGTAGTAGGCTGTCTTCCTACACCTCATCTCCCTCAACCAATACTGTAACCACACAGCCTACTTCTGTGGGACACCAAATCCCAAGTATATCTAGATCTGAAATGTTTTTTCAAAGTTTTATGTAGCTTTGTCAAATGGCACCACATTTATAAGCTTGTACACTACTTTGGGACCCCCTCTCATTGTGTTCCCTCTTGACAAAATAGCTCCACACTTTCCAAAACCATTCAAAATCAGGTCTAGAATAGAACTCCAAAATGTTATGCAGTTTCATTGAGTGGCGCCAAGGTTATAAGCTATCAAAAAACTGCTTTTCACCATCCCTGTAATGCAGAACCAGGCATAGATGTCCCCGAACATCTGAACTGTTCAAGAACATCACATGACTGCACAAGAGCGCCTGGACTGTTCACACACTTCGGGGATGAAAAACACCTGTTTTATTGCTTCTTATGGCCATATTCTATCCCATCCTCCTCACCCCTAAACTCCCCAGAGATTGTTTGATGAGTTTGACAAGTGCAATTTTGTGTTTTTTAATAGGATTTTACTGCGATGTTCGCGGACACTGGCAGATGTCCTCGAATCCAATACGGTGGGCGTTTCCAAAATTCTGATGCACTTCACGCTCTTCACCATCCAATCAGTTGGCGCATCTGATGTCTGCGACCATCACGTCGACCTCTGGGCGAATCGGGGGCCCGCCCGCGGACCGAACAGGGAAGTGAGTCCGCTTACCGAACCCTGATATCACTAATTATTTGTACCTACTTTTGGGCCATTTAAAAAATAACTACTGGACGGATTTACACCGAATTTACAAAAGCACGCTTTTGGGACCAACCCGCCGCTCCTGCTGCAAATCTGGTAACAATCCATCCAGTGGTTTGGGCTGTAGAAGTGTGCAACATTTTCTTTCCATTGTGTTTGTGAAAAAAAACAGAAATGTTGCTACCTGCCCTACAACTTTGCCCCCCCTTGACCAAACTTGACAGAAGAATTCATACAGGGCCATTTACTGTTTTGCAAAGTTTGGTAAGGATCCATTGAGGCAGAGCAAAGTTATAAGCCATCCAATGAGTGCTCTTCCTATGAGGCTATGAGTTGAGCAATTTAACCATAACTACCGTGCCGCTACTGCAGGCCCTGTAATATACAATCTGCCATTAAAGTGAATATGCTCTTTATTGGTTCTAAAACCGCTTCACCAGTGTTAGTAATGGCTTATTGTTTTTAAAATGTATTCTTTATAATAAAATAGTGACACTAATCAAGTACTACCCAAAGTCTTAGGGCATATTTCTTTCTCCAAGACGTTTTTTGAGCAAAATAAACTTTAGATGGCAGGCTATAGACACGAGCATCATTAGATGTTGACATAATTAAAGTGAGAATTAACTTGTATGTGAGTTTTCCTTACATATAATAGGCATTTAGGTGTTTTACATTATGTAGATGTACGTCCTGACTTTGATGTCAGTTTTCATATCTATATTAACATACATTCATGAAATATAGATGTTCTACACGTACATGTGCAGTTCATATAAAAGATGCATATTCATTATGTGCATGCATGACATATACATTCATTTAAAAAAAATGTGCATCTCAGAATTGTCCAGCGCGGTTATTGCATTTTTTTCAATGTTTTTTTTTCAATGGACAAATCCCAGATAAGATCTAGGTGCATGCTAAAATCTTGAATATCATAGCTGCTATTTTTGATATATTTACGCTGCATTTATTTTTCTCTATAAGAAAATGTCACATTAAAACATTTCAAAATGAAATCAAACCAACACGTTTTTTGTGCATGAAGCCGTCCATGACATGTTGCAGAAATGTTCCATGTAGCGACGACTACCTCTAATTTTGTCTGCATTTTTCTTGGAAATGTTTAAAAGTTTGTAAGACATTTTATTTTCTGAAACTCCATAGGCAATCTCACTCAACCTTACATATGCCATGCACTCGTGCAATGGCATAATGCAAATCAACAATTAAAATAGCATACTTTCACATGTACAGACATAATGTGTAAATGTACACACAAAAGCCAATGCACACACCGACATATAAACATGAACATGGACTAGCACACATGCATGCAAATATACATACACATGTACAACCAAGCAAATACACACACATGCGCTCACACATACTCTGTTAGGGATTTACGGGTGGCTTGCGATGAACAAAGGGAAAGGCTATGTGATGACAATGGAATGTGGCCTGGCCAGTCATGGCAGAATAACGTTCAGTGTTGCATTTTAGCATGTGTTTTTACCTGGCCTGCAGAGACTGCCAGAAATAAATACAATAGAGGTGATATGGGGCAGATGAAAGCCTCCCTGGAGGGCGCCTATAAACCATCTACAAAGGAGAAGCTGACAGGCAGCGACCGCAGGTCCTGCAGAACAATGCTCACCACAGAAAAATGCATGCACACGTTACATCATCTCCACAAAGGTATGCCTGTGATCTTGGGGTGGCATGGTACAGCCACCAACGTGGTATGGATGGCCAAAGATCATACAATACAGAAATAAGTACAAAAAAAATACAGTATTGTGCTGTGCAACATGGGAATGCAAAAAGCATGCACACAGTACACCCTCTCCACAAAGGTATGCCTGTGATCTTGGAGTGGCATGGTACAGCCACCAACGTGGTATGGACGGCCAAAGAACATACAGTAGAGAAACAAGTATAAAAAACATACAGTACTGTGCTGTGCAACATGGGAATGCAAAATACATGCACACAGTACACCCTCTCCGCAAAGGTATGCCTGTGATCTTGGGGTGGCATGGTACAGCCACCAACGTGGTAGGGATGGCCAAAGATCATACAATACAGAAATAAGTACAACAAAAACATACAGTATTGTGCTGTGCAACATGGGAATGCAAAAAGCATGCACACAGTACACCCTCTCCACAAAGGTATGCCTGTGATCTTGGGGTGGCATGGTACAACCACCAACGTGGTATGGACGGCCAAAGAACATACAGTAGAGAAACAGTATAAAAAACATACAGTACTGTGCTGTGCAACATGGGAATGCAAAATACATGCACACAGTACATCATCTCCGCAAAGGTATGCCTGTGATCTTGGAGTGGCATGGTACAGCCACCAACGTGGTAGGGAAGGCAAAGAGCATGCAGTGTCGAATCAGTGCATTGCATAGTACAGAAACAAGCACAACAAAATACAGTACTGTGCTGTGCAACATGGCAATGCAAAATTGATGTACTTATAACAACGACCTTTACTATTAATAGTAGCTTATTATACAGACATGGGGCCATTGCATCAGTTCTCAAATTGAGAAAACGCTTAACTAATATGGAATAGCACAAAAACATTTTGTCCCAATCCGTATTATCCAAAAACCTTTTAAACTAGAGCAAAATGATGCTGACTGTTTTTTAGTACTATGTATTCTGCCTAGCATGAAAAATAGGTTTACTACCATTTATTTGTGTTACCTGCAAACAGTAAAATAAATAGTCGGTTTCATTTTTGCCCTAGTGAAGACATTTTGAAATACTTGTATTGGGGCAAAACCTGTTTGCTTCATTCCCTCTTACACTAGCAGCATTTGCTTTTTGTTGTTGTTGTACAAAGGTAAAATATTGGTAACGTGGCCCCAGATAGTTTATTTCCTATAGCCAATCAGAAGACAGTACCATGACAACATGCATTACCACTGTTATTTAATACATACCTTTGTCCACTTATCAGATTTGATCAAGTAGCCCGACTAGTAAAATCTGTGTTCCATCATCTTCTAATGATTAAGGCACTCTTCCCCTATCTAGAACATCCTCACTGAACCCTAGTGCTAATTGCAGCCGAAGGTCTGCTGATAGCCCCTGAACTCTGGGAGCATGGTGTTCCTGCTATGTTATGTTATCCAATATGTATAAAGCGCCCATCACCACTGTAGTTGTCTCTTGGAACCTGGCCTTGTCTAAAATGTGGCATATTGTGACCCTGTCAGGGTGTCGGCAGATCTTAGTTTGTGGAAAGGAGGGTGGGTTTAAGAAGGATGTGTTAGGTAAGAGAAATTAGACAATGGAATGAACAAAATCAGAGATAAAAAAGAACTGGGATGAGTTTGAGTGGATATAGTTGTGGAAGAAGGGAGGCCTGTTTCTCAAATCTGTTATTGGTAATTAGTACCCGGCGCAGATTTTGTTTTTGCTCGCAAACAAACCGATTGGTTCGTTTGTGAGCCTTACTTGATGGTAAGTCCTTTCATGGTGTTGAGTGACCCTTGTGCCTTTTTTTATTTTTATTTTGTTCGGCCACCATGGAAAGGGAGAAGGGACTCCTTCTCCATGTGGTCCCTTCTCCCCTTCCATGGTGGCCATTTTCTTTGTTTACTATGGCCGCTACACAAAGAGAAAATGGACTACATTTTCCTGTCTGTTGTGGCAATTTTTGTAACTTATTTTTGCAGTGGCGAAATGCAACGGCTCTGGCAGCTGAAAAGAACCCACCATTAGTACCCCGGTCTAACGGGCCGGGGTATTAATGGAAATAAGCCCCTCAACTGCGGACCATCTCGGGGCTTATTGCCTAAGCATGAGTGTAGGACTCTGTGAAGCACATCTCGGTTTGGAGCAGAGTTTTATTGGGATGGCAAGATCTAGATCCGATGAAGCATTGGTCTACATGTAGTTAGTTGGTGAGTGGTTGCGTGATGGACTTGAGAGTTGCCCAAGCAGGCCCCAGTAGTATGGAGGCTTTCACCAGATTAGTGTATAATCACTCTTCATTGGCTGCCAGCAGAGAAATGTATTCAGTTAGAGATCCTGTGTTTGTCCCACTGGGCCTGTTGCAGTCTTGGCCCATTCCAGTTCTCTGTTAGATACCTTTGTACCTCTACTGTGGGCTTTGTGCTCATAAATCAGATTTAAAAGAGCAGCCAGGGGAGGGAGGTCCATCTCATATCTCAACCCTTTACTCTGGAATAAAGACCCATAAAAGATTAGGGCTGTCAAACATCATTTAGCACCCACGAAGCAATTAAAAAACCTGGATATTTAAAGCATATGATGTAGACGCTTCTTTCAGACCCAAGAACACGCTTGTGGCATACGTTACACTTTAAAATTAAGTTAAGTAAAATAAAAAAGAGGATCATTTACGAGCAAATGAGTACATTAATCTAAACCAAATCGTCCAAAAAATACTGGCAGTATTAAATAATGATATGATATGATATGGCATTTATAGCGTGCCTATACAGAAGTGTTTCAAGGTGCGACGAGGCAAGGGAGGGGGAACAGAGGGAAGACAGACAGTGATCCTACTAGGCCAGGTGTCATTCAGATCACGCAAGTGCATGGGAAGGGGGAAGGAGGAGAGTGCGGAGGAGGGGACAGTGCAGTACATGGGATGGAAGAATAAATAACAATAAGTAGAAGTACGGCCAGCAGGTGGCAAGGGTAAGTGCAGACAACATGTGTCAAGTGCTGGTAGTGGGACTGTAGGGATACAGAAAACAGACCCCAAGTGAGGGGGTTGCCATGAAGTCAGTGCAGGTGTGCGACTGGCGGGGGAGGCGACCTGACCCGAGATCAGAAGGTGGCCAGGTAACCAGTGCAGTTTTGGTTTTAGCCAGGAAGTCAGCAGGGGAGAGGAGGAGAAAAAGCAGAAGCAAAGAAAAAGGTTTTGAGGTGCTTCCGGAACCGGTGATGATTCTCCTCAAGTTCCAGGGAGGCAGGCAGGCTGTTCCAGAGGGTGGCCCCAGCCAAAGAAAGAGATCTACCACCAACTCATTGTTTGGAGAAGCAACTGACCCTGAGGGAGTTGGAGGCGGATGAGCGAAGAGCTCGAGAAGGAAGATATTTAGGAAGAGAGAGTTGAAGGCATTGAGGCCCCAAACCCCAGAAGGCCTTGTGGACAATGCAGAGGGTTTTGAACTTAATCCTCACAGCCACTGGGAGCCAGTGCAGAGATTTCAGTCCTGGAGAGATAAAATCCCTGGGCTTGAGGCCAAGGACAAGTCTCGCAGTCCTGTTCTGGATGAGTTGCAGTGGGCATAGAGTAGTAGCAGGCAGATTTAGAAAGAGGCTGTTACAATAGTCCAGACTAGAGAGAACGAGAGCTCTGGAGACAGTGAGCTTCAGGGGGAAGGAGAGGAAAGTAAGGATACCTCAAAGGAGGTGCAGCTGGTAGTGTGACTTCTTAGAGACATCAGAGGTGTGATGAGAGAGGGAGAGTGTGGAGTCGAAGATGACCACACGGTTTTTAGCCTCACAGGTGGGAGCAAGAAGAGGGCCAAGAGAGGCCGGCCAAGTTCAATTGTTATGTGATGTTTCAACCAACTCACCCGTTTGTAGTTACTGTGCTCCAACTGTATATGGCAGATCTGTAACTGCCACTCATTGTGTACTGCTCGCTCTTCCGCTGTTATATCAAGCTCAATAAATAAAGTTAAAAAAGAGAGGCCGGCCAGAGAGTGACAGGAAAGGAGGGAAAGGTTGGAGCAGGTGTGTCCATGAGGAGAATCTCGGTCTTACTGGCATTAAGGCAGAGATCATTGACTGCACACCACTCCTGTATGGCGGACAGGCAGTCATAGATGAGAGAGGGAGCAGAGGTGGCTGAGGGTAGCCTGAAAATTAGCTGAGTGTAATCTGCATAACACTGGAAGTTGGGGCAGAGCGCAGCAATGCAGTGGGCAAGAAGTGCCAGGTATTGGTTGAAAAGCCAGGGAGAGAGATTAGACCCCTGGGTAACACCACAGGTAGAGATAGAGATAGAGGAGAGGAAGGACCCAAGTTGAACCTGGGAGAGTCGATCAGAGAGAAAAGAAGTCAGCCATGTCAGGGCCTGACCGGTGATTCCCAGGTTATTGTGGAGACGGTTGAGCAGGATGGCATGGTTGACATTGTCAAAGGCAGAAGAGAGATCAAGTAAGATGAGGACACAGAGGGTGTTGGAATCAGGGTTGGAGAGCAGGTCTTCACAGATGTTAAGGAGTGCATTTTCTGTGCTTCTGGCAGCTCTGAAGCCAGACTGATGGTCATGGAGATAGCCAACAGATTCAGTGTGGAGATTGAGCTGGGAGATGGCCAGCTTTTCCAAGAGTTTGCCCAGGAAAGGAGTCATGGAGATTGGGCAATAGTTAGCTGGGCAGGATGGCAGAATAAATAAACGAAAGCAAATTAACAGTATTAAATTAATGGAACATAAATATGGGAAGAGATTAAATAATGTTTCCTCCTTGTTCTAGTTGTACCCAGCATAATATATGTTGATCTAGCATCCACACTTATTTGTGCTTTAAATGGCCTCATCACGGGTTGGGTGGAGCGGTAGAAATGTGGCAGTAACGCTATTACTGCCACATTACTGCTCCGCCAATCCCAAGTTTGGGCAGAAAGCTGGCGATTTACCTCTCCATCTCCAGCTTTCTGTCCATTTTTGACGCTACTACCGCCGGCGCTATTGCCGCCAGCAGTAATAGCACCGAAAAGCCCCATAGAGTGGACTCTAAATAATGGGGAATTACAGCACCACTGCAACTCGGGATTCGGTGCAAATTGCGCCGTAGGGATTTGCGGTAATGCTAATAGCGTTTGCGGTATCCTGAAGCAAATACCGCTGGGATACCACCAAGGCCCTATTGACTGTAAAGAACTATCCATTCATTGTCAATGGTTTGCTTTCCAGTCGATCTGTTGTTCCTTCCTTTCAGTGCTACATGGAATATCCAACAATGTTCTCTTCTGTTTGTTCATTGAGGTCTCTTTGGGAATCCCTAAATCATGTCCTTTTTCATCCAGGATGTTGAATTCAGAGCTTCCCAGGGTCCATGTCCCATACATTTAGTGGCCACTGACTGCTGGTGGAGGTTAGGTGCACACAAAGAGGAGGTGCCAACACACCCCCAGGAAGCGCAGCACTAAAAATCCCATCCATAGCGTGGTGCAAAGAGTGGTAGAAAGGGCAGTCAGTGCTAGACGATGAGTGTGTGTGGAATTCTGGCATACACAAGCAGGAGGCAGACAACACCCTTAAGAAGCACTGCCGTGAAAACCAGCATGCAGCGCAAAGCGCAACGTGAATGGAGGCGGGAAGGGCACCAGAAGTCCATGGCTTGTCATTGCTCGTCATGGAAATGTTTGTAGCACATTTGAATTGTGACCTCTGATTTATGGATCTGCCTTCTTAAGCTTCATCATTGGGAGTGGGAATCATCTAACATACCAATGTGGCATTGGACTCTCTGTTCAGCCATTTCTTTGGATCTATGAGCAACAACTCTGTAAGTCAAAGGTTTCTACAATTGTTTATTAACATATTCATTTATCATTGACTAGATTTAAAAGGAAACGTATCAGTCCTCAGGACAAAAGAAATAAGAGCAAGAGACCAGCAAAGGGTCATTATATTAAAGCATATTTTAAAAAGGACAGGTTCGAGACGACCTATGCCTAGATGAGAAGAATGGCAAAGGAAGGGGATAGAACATGGGTGCAGCTGATCCCACTGCGATTTCTTATCCCCCACTTCTTAATAACCTCAATGTACTGACTGACCCCTCACCCTCTCAGTCTGCGGGTGATTGTACAGTGATTGACATTACTCCGAACTTGCAGAATTTCACATGCACGAAGAACGGGGATGTGACAGAAGATATTTTAACTACTCTGTCCAACAAGCAGAACAGGCCTTTAATGGATACTATTATCAACTCAATAAAAGCCTGATAGATTGGACATTAACTTAATGTTTAACTGTAATCCTGAAGACCTATTAGACATAGCTCTAACATTAAACGTTCCAAACAAAGGGAAAAATGGTAAACCCACTCTTGCGGAAAAGTCACTCAGGTCTTCCAGTAGAGTAGATGAAAATGCTTATAATGCTTTTAAATCTAAATATTGTTCTATACCAAATATCCATCCACAATTGCCAGAACCACATATAACCCCAGAAACACAAGCTAAAGAAATGTTTAAGCTGCTGTTCATTATGGAAACTAACTGGCATAACCTGAGGGAAAGACTACATACAATTGAACGGGCAATTCTCAATCACCTCCTGAAAACCCCCAATGGACATTCAAGTAAATCAATTGGGATCCAAGTGCCAGTCAGCAACCAAGAATGGATACAGAACTGTGCGAAATTTAGAGCAAGTGATAAAGCACGGAGGATAATAACTTACAATTGATTTTAAAAATCTTTAGGATCCATTTCTGGATCAGCTGTCAATCATACATTATTATCGTCCACCACCTCACTGACCAAAGAAATTACTTTCCCAGATAGTGCCTTGTAGACATCACATGACTATGGTAAGAGATATTAGGGATTTCAACCTTCAACAATCAATTCAACATTCACTTCAAACAATTTGGCTGCCCCTGCTTTGGTGGATAGACTTTTGTTACCTCTGAAAGTAAATTCTGTAATGCTTGATCTAGGTGTTGGAATTTCTTTGACCTGTAGAAGTAAAGAAGATGCATCCGCTCTTATCGGGAAATCTTCTCATTGGTTAACAAATAACTTAAAATCTTAATCATCTCCACATTTGGTATTTTGATGGCGTGCAGGGTGAGTTGGCTTGGTCCTTTACAAAGAGCTGTGGAGAAGGTGTGATAATACAATCTTTTTCTTCGCGTATGATAGTAAGCTGTATTAAAAATGTTGTGAGAACAGGCTTAATAAACTCATGAAATATTAAGATATGGGCCCCAAGTAAGCACTATTCACACACACAGGGGATGTTGTGTAATGTTTATCAGGATTGCAAACCTGCTGTTGGACAGTTCAATCGGTCCCAATCAAGATGTTCTGAGAGGGAAATGATAAATGTGAGATTTTCCCAAAAAGCACAACTTGCAAAAGTCCCTGGTATTGAGTTCCTGTTTGGATAATAATCAAAAATATGGATTGGCGAATAATAACATGCTTATGGAGAAGACATGTAAGGTATAGGCTATTCTTAGTGGAGGACCCATAGATTTTAATATCTCCATTAAGAAAATATATGAAGTTCTTACTTCAGTGAAAGACATCGAGTGACTGCATGATCCGCCAAGTGACTGAACAATGGACCTATTGAATTCTCAAGAGCTTAATTTTAGCTCTTCACCACTGGCAAAGGGTTTGTAAAGTAAGTTGAATTCTTGGAACATAGCGGGTCTAGGTCTAAAGTTACACCTTGATTTGAAAAAGTTAGGATGGATTATGATGTATTTTTTCTCCAGGAAACTTGTCCATCATTGTCT
Organism: Ambystoma mexicanum; assembly: GCA_002915635.3. Taxonomy (NCBI): domain Eukaryota; kingdom Metazoa; phylum Chordata; class Amphibia; order Caudata; family Ambystomatidae; genus Ambystoma; species Ambystoma mexicanum. The sequence continues at coordinate 903,028,909 of CM030321.1, read as the reverse complement.
CTATCTTGAGAGGGTCTTATTACACTTGCTTAGCGGGCTAAGGAACATAGAAGAAGATGAACCTCAGGTTGTCTATGTATCTGGGTTTCAATTAATTTGTATTGTGAGATTGATTTAATCGATGATGCTCTCCCTAATCTATTTTGTATTAGATTGTCTGCCCCCCATAATGTAATACTATGTGAAATGAATCCGTGGAAGCACCAGGACTCAGAGGCAACAGTACAGTATGGACTTAGCGGAGAGCATACACAATTGTTTAACGTTAAGAGATGGGTACAACAAGGCTGAATTTTGGACTCTCTCTCTTGTTTAATCTTAATATGAATACCTTGAGGCTGGCATGAAAATTGGATCTGTTGAACTAGCAATTATTGATGGGAAAACAGTGTTTCTTCCTATGTTGATGTAGTGGTTCTTACATCACAAACCCCAAATGCTTTCCAAATTCTGATTAATAAATGCACAGACTTCATGTCGAAATGCCATTCACTAGCTAATGTCTCCAAAACAAATGTTTTAGTGGTGAGATCTAAACGGATTTGTTCCAAAGGTTTTACATTAAATGGGTCAAAACTAGATGAGAAACTGTATATGGGAAAGGATTCTGCACTCTCTTACCACTTTTAAGATCTGGATGATTTAGAACGTCTAATCCTGCATTATTGTACTTACAGCTGTTACCAGATGCAGCAGTTGCTTGGGTGGTTGAGCGGCTCTTTCAAGTGTCTTAAAGAAATAGAAAAAGTGTAGCCAAGCACAAGGAATCACATTTCACTAATATTCATTTCATGTGTTCATAGTGTATCAATCTGATTACATCTGTTTTTAGTTGGACATGATCAATTATTTCCATGCTTTTATTACAGTGTATCACTCTGTTATTCTGTGATTTCTATTGCTCTGCATTATGTAGACTCCCTGCACTTTGATGGATTTTGCCAAAATAAATTATGCATTGATGAATTCCAATACTCTGTGGTTATGTCTTTGTTAGGAAGTTCAGCACTTTCATGTTTGCTGGTTCCATCTTTGATTCTGATGCTTGTGCATGTCAAGTGTGATCAGCATTACTCCATGGGGTAAGAGTCGTTTTGGTAAGTCTATAACATAGATATCAGAGATAACTTAACCTATATCTTTTCAGAATATTTTCAAGGAACTCTTGCAGTTTTAAAATGAAAGCACACCAAATTGTGCCCGGGTTGTGTTGTTCGAATACTAGAGTGTGGATGTACAATGTTCACCAAGCAGGGTTATACGTGGAAGTTAAACATAGGTCTGGCATTGCATAGGTGTAACCTGTGGTCATTGCCTCCTGACAATCTTTCTGTATGTAACTTGGTGATGTTGGCATGTAGATGGGAGACAAATCATTGGTCCTGCTTGGACGTTTGGATGGTATGCTCTCACTTGAACTGCACCCAACGGTCCTCAATATTCTTCTGTTGTAACCCTTCCTTGGATACTTTTATCATGAACCCTCACTGTTGATATATATATATATATATATATATATATATATATATATTGGGTGCGTTGTACCAAACCTTATTCGGCAGTACAGGCTTAAAAGCAAAAAGTGTGCAACTAGTTACCAGGTTAATACATACGCCAAAATGCGCAAAAGGTAAAAGAAATATATATAATAAAACTGGTCATCCCATGAGAGTTAATACAACATGTTAAGATTGGGTAATTAAAGCATAGGTGTTGTAATCATCACATCTATTATAGTACATTGCATGCATAAAAATGTATACATTAATAAATAAGCAGTAGATTCATTAGGAATATCCAGAAATTCAAGTAGCAGCCCATTCACATCTTCTCAACCAGGCTCGGAACACACATTTTGCAAGAAAGAATACAGCGTTAGTCAGAGCTTTTACACAGATCCAGTGCAGATTTGGTCGGCCTGACATTTTCTAGCCTAAATGACAGGGTTAGATAAGAAGATCTCAAGTCCTTGTATCCCACGTAAAGCAATAAAAAGTGTGTTATGGTCTCCTGTGTTCCTTGCAAACCGGGCACTGGGCATCATTGGTGGGCGTCCACTTGGCTGTGAATGAGGTCCATTTCAGTGTGTTATCACATAGTTGAAATAAAAAAGCACAAGCATATCCTGGGGTTATCCTGTCTAGATATTGTCCAAATCCCCACACTTGTTTAGTTTTGAGATACACATGACCAGTGCTCAGCTTCAGGCAGGCTTGCTTCATATTGGTGATAATAACATCAGTACATGCCCTTTTGAACTATAATTTAGCAAGGTCTCATTCCTTTGGATGGGCCCAAAGATGAAACAGGTCCAGCCTCGTGAGCTCCAGACGAACAAACTTAAACCAGGGTAATTGACCGGATCCAGACAGGCTTAAAAAACTTTCCAGAGCAGCTCTAAATTTCCCAGTTCTGGAGTAGTCCAAATACTTTAGTTGCTTAAACCTCTGTGATTGGGTGGAGATTGCATTCCCAATGGAGGCTGGCCAAGGGTGCGCCGTAGGGGTGCATTATCAGAGGTCTCCGAAAGTTATTCTAAGTGGCGCTCGTGGACGGAGCTTTACAGTGACCCAATAGCTCGCTCCATATAGACCAGCTTCCACAGCCTGAGTCCTGTACAGATGTGCAGCCGGGGTCACAGCTCCTCTACCATGACTGTAGAAGAAGCATTGAATTCCCCCACTGTACTTATCTAGGGTCGCTGTAGCTTTAAGCTGCTGGCGGGACCAAAGGAGATTGTCAGTTAGTCTAATCCCCAAATAATCATATGTGCTCACCTGCTCCAGTACGTTACCATCAAATAAGATGTTACGCTTATGTTTTCTTGCTGACCTAGTTCCCAAACACCATTAATTTGGTCTTGTCGGTGTTGAGCACCAGATGTAATTCCGTGCACTTTCTAAGAAAGACAGCCAGACTATGCTTTTGACCCATGGGAGTTGTAGACAGGATTTACGCATCGTCTGCAAAGAACTGCATGGGAAACCTGACACTTGCCAGTTTGGGGGGTTGAGGCAATGTTCTAGAAGATCCTCAATGATCTAATCGATGTAGAGGCAAATCAATAGGGTGGCCAACACACAATCTTGTCGTACCCCCTCTCAACCACAAAGTTCTTAGTTGCCCCACCCCCAAACCCCACCAGACCCAGTCCTTGTTTTCAGTGAATAGGGATTGAATCTTGGCTAATAGGTACCCCGGAATCCCTCTGCTTGCTGGGTCTCCCATAGGAAGCGGCGACAGACACATGAAATGCTCTACGTATCTTAACAAAAATGACATATACCTTAACATGTCTGAGGGAAACATGCTTGTCCAGGATCAGACCCAACCTAAAATACGGATGCACTGTACTTATGCCACTTTGGAAGACCGTCTGTAAATGGTTGATTTTATCACTCTCACCACCCCAAATCTGGAGGCGGGTAAGTAGAACTTTTCGCTAACACTTTGCCAACAGCATCCAGCAGGGAGATGGGTCTATAGCTCCCTGGTAGCATCTTATCACCCGTTTTAAAAATTGGCAAAAGTACTGCCAATCGCCATGATTACGGAACTCTCCCGATGGTTGCCACAGATTTAAAAACAGGAGAGAACAAAGGTGCCCACATCGCTTTCTCAGTAATGAAGAAGTCAGGGATTTCAGATGGACCTGGGGCCTTCCCCGCTCCAAGCCCATCAATTGCCTCCTCCCCCTCCTTAATCAAAAAAGGGCAAACATCACACCCTGGCTGGTCGATACTGCATCCCAGGCGAGCCTCCAAAGGATCCCACAGTTGGATCTTGCACAATTTGCAAAAGTGAAGATGCCAATTATCCGGTCAAGTGTTGCATTTTACAGGTTCCGGGGTGTTCAGGTCCTTCCCCAGTATTCATTTCTGCAACATATGATTTGACATGTGTTCCACTCAAAAGGTTTCTGTGAAATCCATCGCGATTTGAAATACAATTGTAACCTTTGTCTTGAATATTGGACCATGTTTTCGTTGTGAATTGGGTTGAGAATATTCCGTAAATGCCAGTTTTACTGCCCTGCTTTCATTAGTCGGAGGCCTTTCATGGATTTGTTTGTAGGAGTTGATAAAACATGAAAAAAGGTTTTCATCCTGGTTTGCTTTTTGGTTTGGCATATAATGGAGAGCATGTGCGATAAATGTGTGTATTCGGAAACAGTAAGGTCCATGTCCAGGGGGTGTTTTGATTTAATTTCCTTTTGATGCAGCAACATTAGCAGAATGTTACTGCCTTATATAAAATCGGACACAATTGAAACAAAAATGGGCACGCCCTAAATACGACTGTCACACGAACCTAAGCGTGGCAAACGATACAGTGGTGTTCGCGTCCTAAGCAGTGCTGTAAAGACCATCCAAGTTTGAGTCGGGACAACCATATAATATAGGCACCGAAGGCCTATGCAGCCTGTTGCTGGGGATACACACAAAAGAGAAAACAAGTTATGGACCTTGCAGTACACAATCAGATCATCCCGTTGAGGGTGGGGCGCACCATAACCAGTGTTTGTTGTCCTGGTGAAGGCCACAACAAGTCAGGGGAAACCAGGTTGGACTACAGAGGCTGAAACACATAGGGCCTCATTCTGAGGCTGGCGCAAAGGGATACTGGGCACCGGTAATGACAGCGGTGCCGGTAATCCCTTTGCGCCCTATTCTGAGGTCCCTTAGCAGGTCCCTCCCTTAACGCCTGGTTTTACCAGGCGTTATGGACGGGACCCGTTAAGGGATACCGGGGTCAATAACTGTACCGCAATTTGCCTTCCCCCTTCCTATTGAGGCCTACGGGGGCTCAAATGGGAATGGGGAATGGCTTTTACAATGGGGACTTACCGGTCCCGCCAAGGTCGGACTGGACCGGTAAGTCCCCATTAAACGAGGGCGGACATGGTCCCGTTATTGGAGCTAGTCATGGCGCTAATAGCGCTAATAGCGCCATGACTAGCACCAACCTCCTAATGAGGCCCATAGTGTTGACAAGTTCTTTCTTTTCAGGATTATGGATGTTTAATGTACATCTGTAATGAAAATGTTTCCCGATCACAAAGTAGTTGTCCTCTGTGATAAAATTTGGAACATATAATGGAACAGCTTTTAATTCATGTGTATACCATATCTGCTTAATCTCTTATCAAAGTTAGAAAGTGAGTTCTGCAGGGAATGCCATTGCATTTTCTATAAGTGAGGATTTGAACTGCATTGATGTTATGCACTTTCTAACCCCTCACTCAGAAGAAGAATATAGAATACTGCTTAAGGTTTTATCTGCATGATCTGAACCTTTTTTTAGAATAACCTAAGCGTCAATTTGTTTTTTAAATGGCACATGAAATGTCAATTTGCCTTTTTGATGTACTGTAGATGAATAACATGCTATATATTGTCTATCATTGCTGATGTCAGAACCCTCTATACCACCAAACAAAAGCATACCCACAAATGAGAAAGTGTCTTAGACTTTGGGCCTCATCACGAGTTGGGCGGTAGCTCTTAAATGCAGCGGTCATGCTATTACTGCAGCATTTAAGGGTCCGCCTAAACATGAGTATGGTGTGTTTATCCCCAGCTCAGAGCTGGGGGTAAACACGCTGGAAAAATGTTGATTTTTTGTGCAATTACCACATGGTAATACCACCAGCGGTAATTGTGCCGCAAATTCCCCAATGGGTCCAATGGACCAAATGGGGAATGGGGAATTAAATTTAAAGCTCAACCCGTGATCCACCAGTAATACCGCCAGACGGGTGGTCGGTAACGCAACTACAGTTGGGCTGTATCCTAGTCGGGCTACCGCCCAACTCGAGATGAGGCCCAGTGTATTTCTAGGTCCTGTGACTTGTGTTTACTTATCTAATATTAAATCTCTGCTTGCTTGCTTGCAGTGTTACTTGTTTCAGTAGGTTTTGTAATCTAATGAAATTCTGTTTTAGGTAGCTCAACTTCTGCTGTTAGGGCAGGTGGTTCTTTTGAATGTGCTAGAGAAACAGCCCCTTTATCACAGCATCTAGAGGGTTATTTTGCTCTGGCCTGTAAATAGCACAAAGTTGGGCACTCTGAGGGTGTAGACAAAGGAGACTGATAAGGAGGGGTCATCTTGTAGGTTGCAAACATTTATTAAATCAATAAAGAAACCTATCTCTCCCGACTTCTACGGGGCTTGCCCTGCCTCAACCTAGGAAAACTGGTGAGATGTCATAATGTCCATCCAAATTAAATGGTCTCGGTCCTCCTTCAGAAACCAACTGATCTAACCCTAACACTATACACATAAGTCTACCTAAAGTGAAGTTCCTGGTTCCTTTACCAGGAGAATGACTCTGGTGCCTTGCTTCCGTCTTATAGTAGAAGTAACTCCTTCAATGTTCAATCACAACGGAACAGGGGAATGACTGCTTTCTCCTGGTCCTTCTATAAATGTTCTCGAGAATGGTCTTTGAGCAGTCTTGCAGAAAACCTGGATTAGTCTCTTTAACTCCTTCCAGGAAGTAAACAAACTCATAGCCTTATCTGGCTTCCATTTACCACTCTGGTGAGGGAGATGGCTCCTGTTCCACTCTACTTGAGGAGCAGTATTTGGTAGACCATTGCAATGAGGGAGATGACTCCCGACACAGTCTGCTTCCTCAGTGGTATTGGGTTGACCACTCCGACGAGGGAGATGGCTCCGGATGCTATCTGCTTGGACAGTGGTATTTGCTGACCACTGCGATGAGGGAGATGATTCCCGATAAACTCTGCTAGAGCACTGGTATTTGGCTGACCACTGCAATGAGGGAGATGATTCCCGATAAACTCTGCTTGAGCACTGGTATTTGGCTGAGCACTGCGACAAATACACTCTGCTTGAGCAGTGATCTTTGGCTGACCACTGCAACGAGGGAAATGATGCCTGATGCACTCTGCGTGAGCAGTGGTTTTGGCTCGGCCACTGCAACAAGGGAAATAACTCCTGATGAACTCTGGCTCAATGTTATGGTTCGGGTTGCCACCACTGTGACGAGGGAAATAACTCCTGATGCACTCTGGCTCAATGTTATGGTTCGGGTTGTCACCACTGTGATGAGGGAGATAACTCCTAATGCACAGTGCCTTCTTCGTTTGGCTTCCCTTACCCCTCATTCTCTTCCCGCCATTCCCATTACCTTGTTCTCTGTTGAGACACAGCTTTGGTTTTTCCCATGGTCGCTCGTTCTTTCCTCTACATTTTCTGACACTGTGCGCCTCCGCAGCAGGCCCCCGCTAGTGGTCTCGGCACTGTTTCCAGACCTTATGGTCCACCTTTCTGTAGTTGTGCCACCAGCTCGATTGCCTCTTCCTTCTGGTGAGTTGGCACCCAGCCAGCTCCTGTGACATTTTAGCAGCATCCCGTTCTTTGCAGCATCTGCCTTAAGGAACAGCTTCTCTGCGTCTCTCGTCCTCCCGTTTGATTCTCCAGGGAAGGGTGTGCATGCTGCTGGCTTCCAATATTAGAGCTCCCTAGTCTGTTCTTGCTTTCTACTTTGTATTGTTTACTCCGACTTCGTGTAACATCAAAACCATCTTGTAAAGTCTCTTTGGCACTCTTCTAGAAAAAAGCAGTCAGATTCCAAAGGACTCCAGAACATCTCTTTCTGCATTAAAATTCAATGGGGCAAAGAGGCTCTTGTATTTGTTAGTGAATGGTGTGGTGGACTAGGGCATGGCAATCCACTCTCCCACTCTACCTCACAAATATTTAAAAATTGCAAAGAGAGATAAATGAGGCACAAATCATGTGCAATCTATTTATACAAAGTGTTTATGCCTCGTTTACAACTCCAGGTGCAACCAAAACATACCCTTCCTGTATTTCGTTGAAGGGTTTAGTCCAGTAGTCCAATACTGTGCCTTGCAACATGTGTATTCACTTAATGGGATACCAACCTTCTGCTCATCTACTGCTAAGCACGTATCTTGGTGATCAGCATCAGGCATGCCAGTGTTTAATCTTCTCGTTTAGTCTTCTTTTCTCGCTTAATTGGAGTCTAATCACTGGTTTCTTTCTTCCGCTATTCCTTTTGTTCTTTTCGGGTCATGTTGCATTTAATCACTGTTTAATATTGGCTTGGAGGGTGGAAGACAGTTTCAGGGGGTAAGAGTGAAGAGCAGTAATTAGATTAGTGAAGTAGGATGATCAAGTTGAGTCCAAGACCATAATTAAGTGAAGGGGGCATGTAGACGAGGAGGGGAATCGGCACACAGCTTTTGTTCGACTTGCGCATAACATTTGCACCAGTTGTGAGGGACGATCCAGGTTAGGGGTGAGGTATAGATGGAGTGATGTCTCGAGAGGGATCGTGCTTCATAGAGGTGCAGCTGAGATCCAGGTTAAAGTTTGAGAAAGCCTAGTCTATGATGGAGATCTGTGGGAGGAGGTAGAGATAGAAAGGAGGGCCTTGTTTCACCCAGATATGGGGAAACGGTGTTTTAAATTTGTGATTGGAGAGTTGGGAGCCTGGGAGAGTAGGTGAGGAACATAAATAATATAGTGATGGAGAGAGGATTTAGATGGGGAGCGGAGTTTGAAGGGTCAATACTGAGATCAAATGCATTAAGTTGGGTGGAGGGACAGACAAGGTTCAAAGACTTGCCTTGGGAGTGAGTTGTTGGGTACATTGTGGAGGGAGTTTCAGCAGTGGTCCGATGATCAGATGGGGCTGGCACTATGAGGGGTCGATAGTGAAATGAATTGCACTTAGTGGGAGGAGAGGCAGGCAAGGTAAAGAGAGTTGCCTTGGAAGTGAGTGGGTGGGTAGTTTGTGGAGGGTGTTTAGGGTGTGGTCGTAGCAGAGAGAGGTGAGTTCAAGTTGGGTTGCAGAAAGTTTGGGGAAGTTGAATTCACCTATGAGAACTACCGGGGCATAAGTGGGAATGAGGTCAAACAGCAGGCAACTATCAAGGGTAAGGAGATGAGAGGGTCTGAGGGCCATTGGATCAGGAGAATAGTGGGAATAGTGGATGGGTGAAGTATGGTAGCTGTGAACTGAAAGGAACAATTAGAAAGTCATAAGGTGCAAGGGGCAAAGGCGTTTACCTGGTTGGTCCTTAGTCCTACTCTCCCGCCTCTTTTGGGTGAATGATGTGGATGGCAGCAGAGGTGAGGGTCTTGCGGGAGCTGACAATCTTGGGTCCTTCCTATCTTCTATGTCCCTCTCTACCTGTGGTGTTCCCCAAGGGTCAAACCTCTCGCCCTGGCTTTTCAACCAATACCTGGAAACTCTTGCCTACTGCATTTCCATTTTCTGCTCAAATTTCCAGTGCTATGCTGATGACACCCACCTCATTTTCAGGCTTCCTTCAGCCACCCCCTCTCCTTCCCTCCTCTCTGACTGCCTAATCGCCATTCAAAATTGGTGTGCCGCCAATGATCTTTGTTTAAATGCCAACAAGATTTTTTACACCCTCTCCATCCTTTCCCCTCACTCTCTGGCCGGCCTCCCTTGGCCCTCCTCCTGCCCCTACCTGCGAGGCTAAGAACCTCGGGGTCATCTTTGACTCCACACTTTCCTTCTCTGCACACATCTCTGATGTCTGTAAAAAGTCAAACTTCTTACGGCACCTCCTTAGATGTACTCTTCCTTTCCTTTCCTTAGAAGCTCACTGTCTCCCAAGCTCTGATTCTCTCCAGGTTAGACTACTGTAACAGCCTCTTTCTAAATCTACCTGTCTCCACCCTGTACAAATAATCCAGAACAGGACTGCTAGACTTGTCCTTAGGGGTGTACCGAACTTCGGCTTCGAGTAAGTATTCGGCCGAATTCCGGTTGAAAAAAAGCTATTCGGCTCCAGACGAATAGTTTCTTGCTATTCGGCTCTTGCCGAATACTTTGACATTCTCATTTGAATACAATGCAACATGAACTCAGCAAGGCAAATATAGACCTCAGTTTAAAAAACTGAGTAGAATTAGACCAGACAAATTGCTATCACACAGCTGAAAAATATCTTATATTGTAATCTGCTCTTTAGAACATGTTTTGTAACAGATTCTTAGACATATAAGGTGCTCATCTTTTAGACTTAGCCTGCAACAATACAGGAAAATCTTTTCTTTTGGCAAATGTTTATATACAATGTGTACTTTTTTCAGTTGGAAAAGACAACTGTGCATAGATACTTTTAGTTCCTGCCATGTCACTTCCCATTGCGTAAGTCATAGTGTCCCTTTTCTTTCTTTAAGGACTTGAGTCCTGAGTTTAACATTATCTGATATTTCATCAGGAATGATAAGTTGCATATGTTTGTGGATTGGCGAGAAAGTGTGGCGAGGATAAGTGAAAAGTGAGCAGCATTTGTTTGGGTGGGGTGAATAGATGTGAGATGGAGTTCACACATTTCAGATTACCTCTTGACTTGTGTCCTGCCTGAGCGACATAAACCATTTTATACATTTCTATGTGAGCTGCAAAAAAGTTTTGAAACTAGACCGCATCAACTTTGCAACTGGATAGAGAATGCAATGCATCTGATTCACAAAGGCAGTCTTTTTGCATTTTTGAAGAGAAATAAAAGTATAGAATGCATTTAAAGTGTTGTTTTTTTGTTTTTTTAATAAGTGTGTTTTTTGAAGTTTGGAACATGATTTATTAAATAAAGCAACTATTCGGCTTCATATTCGGCTTCGGCCGGCTAGTTGCCAAACTATTCAGTATTCGACCGAATACTAAATATGCTATTCGGTACAGCCCTACTTTTCCTTTGGCCTTAAGCCCTGGGATCGTATCTCTCCAGCTCTGAAATCCCTTAATTGGCTCCCAGTGGATGCATGGATGAAATTTAAAACCCTCTGCATTGTCCACAAGACTTTCTGGGGCCTGGGTCCAAAATACCTTCAACTATCCCTCCGTTAATACCTCCCCTCTCAAGCTCTTCGCTCCTCTACTTCTAACTCCTCAGGGTCAGTCGTTTTTCAAAGAAACGAGCTGTGGGTAGATCTCTGTCTTCGACTGGGGCCTCCCTTTGGAACTGCCTCCCTGCCACCTTGAAACTTGAGAAGAATCACCTACGGTGCGGGAAGCTCCTCAAGTCCTTCCTCTTCGCATCCGCCTTTGCCCCTCTTCTCCCCTGATCTTCTGACCTTACTCACTGTACCAGGCAGGTCCCCAGAGGATGCCTCTGTCGCTGCTTCACCCGTTCATCTTTTAACATGAGAGAGGGAGAGAGGGAGAGAGCGAGAGAGCGAGAGAGCGAGAGAGAGAGAGAGAGAGAGAGAGAGAGAGAGAGATAGATAGATAGATAGATAGATATAGATGCATGCCGGGTACATCCAGTAGCATGTTGCCAATGTAACAAACATGATTACCTTATGTTTATATTAATACATTTTGATTTTTAGAAAAAAATCATGCAACGAAAATATCCACTTTGATCTGATATTTTTTCTAGAATAACTGATGCGTTTCACTGTTAGCGTCCAAGAACACACAGCTGTGTTCCTTAGCAATTCTTCATATTATTGCAATAGTGAACTGCTGTCAATCATGCCAGCGCCACCATGCTCTGCTCTCCATTATAGCATCATGTCTAACCAACCTTTGATCTAATCTCCACCAATAATTATCAAGGCTCTACCCCACCACTCTTTTTGTGCACAGCCATAGATGTCTTTATTTGTTAGAGTACCTGAGATTAATTTGCTTTCTTTATTTCTTTCTTGCTTTCTTTTTCCCTTTCCTTTTTGCTTTTGTTCTTGTTCTTTCTTTCTTTCTTTCTTTCTTTCTTTCTTTCTTTCTTTCTTTCTTTCTTTCTTTCTTTCTTTCTTTCTTTCTTTCTTTCTTTCTTTCTTCCCTTTCTTTCTTCCCCCTTTCTTTTTTGCTTTTGTTCTTTCTTTCTGCCATCATTTTCTCTTTTTTCTGTCTTTCCCTTCTTTCCCACCCTTTGCCTCAGTAGTTCTCCTGCCTCTTCGTCCTTACTTCTCCAATTCCCACCCCAAATGTCCTTTCATTCTGTTCCTTCTTTCTTTCTTTCTTTCTTTCTTTCTTTCTTTCTCCTTTTCTTTCTTCCCCTTTCTTTGTTGCTTTAGTCTTTATTTCTGCCATCATTTTCCTTCTTTCTTTCTTTCTTTCTTTCTTTCTTTCTTTCTTTCTTTCTTTCTTTCTTTCTTTCTTTCTTTCTTTCCTTCTTTTGCTTTCTTGTTTCTTTCTCCCTTCCTCCCTCTCCCCATTTCCTTCTTTTGTCCATTGTTTTTCTTTCTTTCTTGCTTACCTTTCCTTCGTTTTTTCTTTATTTTTGTCTTTCTTGTTTGCTTCCTTTCTTTCTGTGTCATATTCTTTCTTTCTTTCTTTCTTTCTTTCTTTCTTTCTTTTTCTTTCTTTCTTTCTTTCTTCTTTCTTTCTTTCTTTCTTTCTTTCTTTCTTTCTTTCTTTCCTCCTATTTCTCTCTCTTTCTTCCCTTCTTCCCCAGCCTTTACATAAGTGTTTCTCCTGCGTCTTCCTCTTGTCTTGTCCCATTTCCACCCCAAGCGTCCACCCTCCCTCTCTGCCTGCAGTTTGTCGTGTCCGCCACCCTCTCCGTCCCTTCTCTCTCTTCCTGTGCTCTTTGCCCGCAATAACCCGACTTCCCTCTGCTATGGAATTGTCCTCTCCCGCCCTGTCCTCCTCTAAAGCCCCTTTCAATTCTCCGAGGACTCCCTAATGGGAGGTCAAAAACCAAGTAGTGTGATGCAGAATTCATGGCGCTTCTGATGCGCGCGGACATCTTCATGTATTCTGCATGCACCTCTCACACCTTGAATAAATCATATGCTCTGCTTTGCCGCCCTAGTGCCTTCCTCGCCTCCTGTGCGGCGTCCTCTGACGGAGTCTGCCCTGACAGGATTGCCCGGGCCTCTTTCATAAGACATCTCAGACCAGACCCATTATAACTGAATAATTCAGAAGGGAAGTCGGGATTGCATTGCATAATGTTCGCGCTTCCAGCTCTGATACAAGTGCTACTTTCTTTACATCCACTGTCGCAAGCATGCCAGTCTCCACCCCCTCGAACCCCGCCCCCCGGGCACACACACACCCTTCCCTTGCCCATTCGTATCAGACTGGTGTATATCTCATGGGTCATTTCCGCGTCTAAAGCAGTTGCCATACTTCGATTGGCCACTGGATGTCACTACCGAGACAGCACATGTCTGCTCAGCCAATGCCCTACGCAGGCTAACCACTGGGTACCCTTGCTGCTGGGTCTCTGCTCGCTTCAAGATATCACACAGTGACAGCACAGCACCACACTCAGACTCACCATTTAGTCGTTTCAACTTCGAATCACCCGAATTTCAGGTGGTTTGAAAAGTTCGACCCAAGATCAAACTTATGAAAAGCTTGAACGGAATGATTGAGCCCACTGGTTATATAAAAAGCCATCTACTTAAACTTAATTGTAATTGGTTATGTGCAACGCGCTTAATACCCAGAGGTTTCTAAGCACGCACCTGGGGATTGAACCCATGCTGTTTTGCGTCGTCTTGCTTCCAAGGCAAGCGCTTTGCGACTGAGCTATCCTCCCGAAACTAATGCAGCCTTGGGTAGCTTTCGAAGAGGCAATTGGTTTTTGTGAAGGGATGCTTTGGGCTTTTGGGAAAGTTACAGAGTAGATGATTCGGAGGAAGGGTTGGGAGAGGTGGGGACGTTATATCGCCAGGATATGCGGCTGAAAAAACTCAGTGGGTGGGGGGGTGGATATAAGGGCTATTGGGGTGTGTGGAATAGGAACTAAATAATAGGAAAGGGGATTTTAGGGTAGGACCCCACAAATAAGAAATAAAAAATGTATGAGTTTTTTCAGCTGAAAATATTCTACAAAAAACACGCAGAAAAAAAACCTGGAGAGCTAGAACATAGAACCCACTTTTCCACCATTTACTACAAAGTACTGTTGGCTGCCGGCTGTGTTGTCTTTCTGCCCTGCTTCATTTGGACTTTGCCTGGATTTGGACTCCCTCTGCCTGTGTTGGCATGCGGCTCTTCGCCTCTTGGAGCGCGGCTGTTTAGCAAGGCAGGCACCCTCGCCTGGAGGACGTCCTTTCTGGTTACACCAGCGTGCCTGTCCCAAGGTGACTGTCTGCCTATTAACTTGGAATTGCTACCTTGTGTACTTTCCACGCTGTGTGCCTAACGAGCTGTGTGCCCTTCATCACTTCCTGGGCTGGGTTGTCTTACGGGCGGTGTGTTAACATTGGTTGTGTGTTTTCGTGGGCAGTCCCACGTTTGTTGTGAGTTTCAAGTCACCGCCCCTAACAACCCTCTTTCTTTTCTTGAAGGCGTTCCTGAATGAGGTGGACCCGCCCCCTGTGAAGTGTCACTCCCCTTCGAGCCTCGCTATAATCCGCCATCAGGCGCACCCGCGCCGCGCACTGCAAAGTACTTGCAAAGTACAGTTGGCTGCCGGCTGTGTTGTCTTTCTGCCCTGCTTCATTTGGACTTTGCCTGGATTTGGACTCCCTCTGCCTGTGTTGCCATGCGGCTCCTCGCCTCTTGGAGCGTGGCTGTTTAGCAAGGCAGGCGCCCTCGCCTGGAGGACGTCCTTTCTGGTTGCACCAGCATGCCTGTCCCAAGGTGACTGTCTGCCTATTAACTTGGAATTGCTACCTTGTGTACTTTCCAAGCTGTGTGCCTAACGGGCTGTGTGCCCTTCATCACTTCCTGTGCTGGGTTGTTTTACGGGCGGTGTGTTAACATTGGTTGTGTGTTTTCGTGGGCAGTCCCACGTTTGTTGTGAGTTACAAGTCACAGGCCCCTAACCACCCTCTTTCTTTTCCTGAAGGCGTTCCTGAATGAGGTGGACCCGCCCCCTGTGAAGTGTCACTCCCCTTCGAGCCTCGCTATAATCGCCATCAGGCGCACCAGCGCCGCACACTGCGAAGTACTTGCAAAGTACTGTTGGCTGCCGGCTGTGTTGTCTTTCTGCCCTGCTTCATTTGGACTTTGCCTGGATTTGGACTCCCTCTGCCTGTGTTGGCGTGCGGCTCCTCGCCTCTTGGAGTGTGGCTGTTTAGCAAGGCAGGCGCCCTCGCCTGGAGGACGTCCTTTCTGGTTACACCAGCGTGCCTGTCCCAAGGTGACTGTCTGCCTATTAACTTGGAATTGCTACCTTGTGTACTTTCCACGCTGTGTGCCTAACGGGCTGTGTGCCCTTCATCACTTCCTGGGCTGGGTTGTTTTACGGGCGGTGTGTTAACATTGGTTGTGTGTTTTCGTGGGCAGTCCCACGTTTGTTGTGAGTTTCAAGTCACAGGCCCCTAACCACCCTCTTTCTTTTCCTGAATGAGGTGGACCCGCCCCCTGTGAAGTGTCACTCCCCTTTGAGCCTCGCTATAATCCGCCATCAGGCGCACCCGCGCCGCGCACTGCAAAGTACTTGCAAAGTACTGTTGGCTGTTCGCGGGTCACGGGGCGCATTGAAGCGGCGGTGCGGTGCCTGTCGCACTTTACGTCTATCTGAGGGCGACCTTCTCTATGGGCTTCCCGAGGTACGCCAGTCAAGTGTGTTATTAGACCTCAACTGCCCCCTTGAGTGACACCAGGGAAGGTGTGTGCCTAGATTGGATGCACTGAGGGGCTAGTCTGTATTTCCCCTAGCTACCTTGGTCTTCTCTGCCCACAGGAGACTGCGGGCTTTATGCCTTTGATCCTGGGGGATTGGTGGGAATTTAAGGTTATTTTGAAGCATAGTGTGTCTCCTTCTTGAAGTGTCGTGTGACGCGCAACCCGAACACTCTTGGTTGCCTCTTGGTGCCACCTGAGATTTTGTTGTCCCCACATCACCCTCTTGGGGCCATCCCTCCTGACATATGGCGAATAGCAAAGTCTAACAATCTGTCCAATTGTTGTGTGGCATTCCATCTGCTCGTATTTTTTTTTCTTCTTTTTTGACTAGTGGAGGAAATTGAATTAATTTCTGTCACTCCTGAGGAAGGTGGTGTTCCCTTGACCCCCTGAATTGTGTCGCGTTTATACTAAGGGCTGTGGTTGTACCACTTGTACTTGTCGTGTGATTAGCTGTCTAGCATGAGCCCAATTCTTAGAAGTGGTTGCAAGACAGGTTCCTCTTCGAAGGCCAGCAAGAAACACGTGGGGAACAGAACTCTTAGCAGCTCTCTCCCTTTTGCCATCTATTATCAAAAAGTCCCTCTCAACTATGTCTAACTCTCAAGAGGAGAGTACTGCCGGGGCGGATCATGACGGGGTTTCTGAATGTAATGTCGTAGTGCCTCCGTCAGACAAATCTGTCCCTTTGCCTGGTCTTCCCAATGCCCTGGCTCTGCCAACTTTCTCTGTTCAGGAGGCCAATGATATTGATGGGGTGGTGGGTGAGGTAGACGTTTTTGTTCACGACTCAAGCTGCTCCCCGACCCATGCCCAGGGAGGCCTTCCCCACAATTTAGATACCTCAATGTTGGCACCTACTGTCGTCAGTGAATTAGCCAAAAGAGTGCGCCTTTCTCTTGGCCCCTCCTCTCCAGCTTCGAGCTCTTTTCCTTTTCGGGAACAAGTCCACTTTCACCTCCCACCAGAAAGAAGCACAAAAAAATGTGTCGAGCAAAGATATGAGTCAGCAATGACTCCGGTAAAAGGCTTGAAAGGGATCCGTGCTCCTCATTACGATAATTTCCAGGTTGATGAGGGGTTGCCAACAGGGACGTTCCTTCCAACTAGAATGGATCCTTTTTTCCTAGGGAACGAGGATGTTGATCTTCCCACTCCTAAAGTGGAAGCAAGATCGGCTTCTACTCCGGAAGATTCTTCTTCCATCACCCACCTAGATGAGTCTTTCAACTTTCTGGTCATCGCACGCATACTTAACGTGTTGGACAAGCGGCATGAGTTATCCCATTGTTCTATAAGGGAGATGCAGGGTTCGCTTGCATCCATAAAAGACAAGATGTCAAAATTAGAAGGCTTCATTCTAGCAGAAGATCAATCCAAATCCTTCTATCTGGCCCAATTCGAAATAATGCTGGCAAGTGCTATCACCACCTTGCGATCTCCCCTGGGTATCATTTCGACCTGTTCGCAAGGTTCCCAAACTGATTTTGGAATTCATCTTGCCTTCATGCCTCAAAGATCTTATTCGCAAGTAGTGCAGGGTGACAAGAGAGTCACATTGGACTACGGGGATTCCGAGGCCATTGATCTTTTTGAACTAGCCAAACTACAGCATGATCGGCTTTTGCAGGTGGAACAACTCCTTTATAAGATGGCTGGGACACCTCCCCTCCAGGACCCCCCTGCCTCCCCAGGCGAGAGTCCCGACGTTGTAGAGGAGAGTGTTGTTCCTCCGGATAGTCCTTTGGCGCTGATGGCTCTTATCGATGCCCAGGTCACTCTTCCCCCTGCGGTACCTGTCTTGCCGCTGGAAGCTGAGGAGGGTCCTGTGGAACACGATGGAAGGCATTTCATCTCTCGTAAAGCAAGGAAGTCTTTTCTAAGAGCTCAAAAACGTTTAAACCAGACAAAGGCCATGCAGAGAAAAGTAGCCCTCAACGGACCCTCAGGCAGGAAGGTGCAGGTGCCTCCTGAGTCCAGCTCATCAATAATTCCTAATAATGTCATCAATCATGATGATTTGGGTTTAGATCTGGGCGACCTTAATGAGGAAAGCAGAAAACATTTGCAGATTGCAGCCCTGAAAAGTGGCAATGTGCAGATCGCCTCCTGTGGTGCTCCTAGGACTCCAAAGGCAAAAACGCAACCGCTGCTTCACTGTTTTTTCCAAATATCGAATCAAAAAAAGTGCTTACTCGGCAGCCAGTTGGAACAATGGTGCCTCCTGTTGCAAGCCCCGTAACTGCCCCAGTGCCCTCAGAACCTCCACCTGGTGGTCAGGTGGCCGACTCTGTTTTCTTGCCAGCATCTGCTGCAGTAAGCCCTGTACGTACTCACTTGCCCACAGAACTGTCATCTGGAGGTCAGGAGGTTGATGCTGCAACTCTGGCAGGGGTTGCCATGGATAGTGAAGCGCAGGACGGCTCAGCCCAGCATCCCAATTCTGTCCAGGTGCCTTTGGATCTGATCCGGCCTGGTTTAGTTGAGAATCTGCAGCAGTGCCCACCCTCCGTAGCGGAGATCGCTAACGAGGCTTTGTCCTTTGTACAAATGCCCAAGGACATGAAATTAATCATTGGGTGGACTAGCAACCCTGAGATTAATGGCCTTGCTCGGATTAATAGGTCCTTCCTGATTAATTCTTTCTTTCAGATCCCAGCTTTAAGAAATGTATCATCTAAGGACTTGGATTGGGTTAAGTTGGCGACCCATAACAACTATAGAGTGCTCTGCAGTGTGCAATCCCAGATCATATCCAAAATACTTTTGGTGTTTTCAGATGATTTTCAATCGATTGGGCTTGTGCCGCGTCTGTTTTTGGACATGGAGTGTGCCTGGGACTTTCTTGATTGGGTACCTGCTCCTCCAAAAGAATGCCCCGCAGGACCCGTCGTGGTCCCTTTTGAAGCTCACGCCAACCAACTAGCTGTACAACTGGCCTCGCTCACCCAAGCACTTAATGGTCTAGCTTGGTTGGAGCCCTTGATAAAAGT
The DNA here is from genome assembly GCA_002915635.3 of Ambystoma mexicanum. Classification (NCBI taxonomy): domain Eukaryota; kingdom Metazoa; phylum Chordata; class Amphibia; order Caudata; family Ambystomatidae; genus Ambystoma; species Ambystoma mexicanum. Next base: position 903,010,348 of record CM030321.1, on the reverse strand, counting down.
GGCGGCAGCCATTAAAGGTCCTACTCCTGAATCATAATTGACCAGTCTTTCCGTTGCCTCGTGGAATTGCTGTGGCTTAAACAATCTGGGGGCATGGCATAGACGGGTTGGGCCTGACCAAAAACTGATATTTTATTTCTTCAGGAAACAATGGCCCTAAGCGAATTCAGCCTTGACGGCTGCACTTGCTTTTCTGTCCCTGCACGTAGGCAGCTAGCAGGCCGCCCTGCAGGGGCAATTGCTGTTTTAATCAACAACGGCTTGAAGGTAGCGTTAGCCCTCATGGATACCTCTGATTCATGTCTATTGGTGGAAGCGTCGCTTGAGCATTCTTCCATTCCGTCTCTTCTTCTGCTGTCAATTTATTGGAATCAAAAGGCAGTGGCGTTGAACTTGTTTCTAGAAGACTTGGACCGCATTTTAGGACATGCTGCTGACACGTGTCCCAACCATGAAATTGTCATTGGTGGTGACTTGAACTCTTACCTTAAACTTGACAATCTTGCATGGCCCACTTCCACCTCTTCCACTTATGCTCAACAAGCCTTTTATAGAGGAAACCAATTGGCATCTTTTTTCAAGGAAAGGGGGATCTACCCAATTCAACTTGTGACTCACTCAATTAGATCTTCCTGGAGGCGTGGCCAAGTTGCATCTCTCATTGACTATTTTTTGACTTCAAGAGTGTGTACTGGGCTGCTCGGCCCTATCCTAATTCGGGACGTGGGTTTGAGCGATCACCACATGTTGTTTTCGCGCCTACATATTGGGAGTGTGGCCTATGAAGTTTTGGCCCCTGTCTGTATGGTCGAATGTGATAGGCACACTATCTCGGTCAACTGGCACCCTTCGGTTTGCAGGAAATTGGTGTTCCTGGTTAACAGGGACCTGTTGGTGTGCCACGATGATTTTCTCTCTGTGGGAAATGTGGAAAAAATCAATGAGATAAATCTCACTATGATTCATAGGCATTTATCGAACCTTGTGAAAGACTCGCGAGAAAAAGGCAACTTGCGGGATCCCCACGTTAATGTGGACGCGGTTGCAATACTAAAAAAGCAAAAAAATAGCGATCTGCACAAGTTAAAACGGATGCCTTTCCACCTGTCTAACTACAACAGAGGAAAGAACTTCATTGTTGCCCGATTTAAAATGCATTTAAAATCTCTTCGACAGGCTGCGTTCACCTTAGCCAATCAAAACATGATTGAGTTGCTATGCAAAAAAAAAACTCGGGATGTATGGGCCATTTTAAGAAATCCGTCTGGAAAAGCGGATACGCAAATGGATGCTTCCATTACAGGTATCGAATGGGAGCAAATCATTCGCCAAAAATACGCAGTGCCGGAAATTCACCTAATCTCGGAATCTCTGAACATGCAGCTGCCGTTCCCACGTGTCTGAAAGACATAATATGGGCAATTGCCCAATTGAAATTTTCGAAAGCGGCTGGCCCTGACGGGCTACCCCCTTGTGTTTTCAAGGACGACCCTAATTTTTGGGCTAGGTATTTGCTGTCACGCTTCCAGCTGGTTTATGAAACCGGCAGAATTCCCAAATCTTGGTTAATGGCGATAGTTATACCTATTCACAAAAAGGGTGCTTTAAGCAACCCGACTAATTTTAGACCTATTGCCTTAATCGACACATCAGCAAAAATCTTTGCAAAGCTGGTTCTATGCGAGTTGGAAGCTTGCTTATGTACTTCTCCCATTCTTGCAAAAGCTCAGGTCGGCTTTCGGAGAGAAATGGGCACTCAGTTAAACGCTTTGACTCTTGCCCATCTTCTTCGGGCTGCGCATTCCAAGACTAATGACACCATCTATATGGCAGCATTAGACCTTTCAGCTGCCTTTGACAATGTCTTACGAAATCGCCTCTGGCAGAAGATGCTGTCATATGGCATTCCTGCTGCGTTGGTAGCAATTATTGCAGCATTACATCAAAACACTTCCTATAGGGTCCGCATTAACTCTGAGGGGCTCCTGTCAGATACCATTCCCACACGTATAGGTGTGAAACAGGGGTGTAATTTGGCCGCTGTATTATTTAATCTCTATCTTGCTGACAATTATGGCTAGGCACTAATTCCTTTCCGGTAGTTTTGGGCAAACTTCAGCTACACTGGCTGGCATTCGCGGACAATGTCATCTTATTCGATAGGGTCCCCTTTAAATTAAACATCTTCCACGATTATTGCATGTTAAACAATATGACCATTAACTCAGCCAAATCACATATAATTGTTTTTACAGCTAATAAAAAAATACCTAGGTTTAATTTTGTGATCAATGCTCTTCCCATCACGATAAAAGAAGAGATAATATATTTGGGATACCATCTATCGAATGGGATGTCCGTCAGCGCATGGCGCACAGTGTTGAACTCTAAGCTTTCTCCTCTGTTGGCCCAAATGAGAATTATTTTCCAAAGGTATTGTAGGTTCTCGCTTATCCCCATTTTACAATATTACACCTTGAAGGTAGAACCTATTCTGATTCATGCAGTTGATATCTGTCTTTTGAATTTGGGGCCTTTACTAAATCAGTTGCAAGGTAAGCTGTGGAAAACGATCTTGGGCCTGCCAGGTTATCTTCCTAATTCCATTATTCTACACAAATTGGGCTTATACCCTTTAGCAGACAAACATCAGTTGCGTATGGTCAACGCCTTTTGTAAAATGCTTGTACCGCCTCCAAATTCCCTTTATGAGGACTTTCAGTCAATGCTAGCCCAGAAATGTCCTATTTCGATTTGCGAATTCAACGATCAAATACATGTCATTCTAATCTCATTGAACATGTCTCAGCAAGATTTAATAGATTCACCAAATTTAAAAATTCATGGGCACGCAATTCAGACTTGATTGGAGGATATTCCTCATTCTCAACCTATGCTATATTTAGGCAGGCCGTTTCTCCTCGGCTTTCATATCTATTATGCTGCCCTGACAAAGCTGCAAGAAGAACCTACATGCGTTTCCGCTTAGACCTAATCCATATGGGTTATCGGATCAGGAATTGGTCCGTTTACAAGGCCCAGGTACAGTGGGAAGTGTGTAGATTCTGTCTTAAGCATGCTGAGATCGAAACCCTCGAACATCTCTTTATGTATTGCAACTTCTTTGACAATCACAGGCGTCGTTGTTTGGGTGCATTTTTAAAATCGGACTCCGCCTTTGAATGTCACCTAGTGTGGCTTCGTTGCATGCAGGGTAACACCATCTCAATTATTCTAGCAACGGTCAGACTTGTTCTGCTCATTGAAGAGCATCTGCTACAACGTAACATGGCCTTACTGAATGGGTAGGTCTGTTCTTCTTATAAGTGGTGTTTTATAAGAAGTCTTATTATAAATTTTATTGCAAAATGTTTACTCATGCCATGTAGGAACAAAGAAAGCTGTGAGATGCTTGGTGTCTGTATTGTTGGTTATAAGGGACCCCACATGTTGCTTATTGGTCTGAGCATTTGCCTTTTTAGGTTTTAAACTTAGCACTTTCTTTTGCCTGCCACAGTTGGGAGGTGATTTTATCCTTGTTGAATCTTTTTTAGGTTCTTACTTGTTTAGTATGTGTCAACATTTTTTTTATAATCTATAAAGCATCGTTTTTTTTCTGCACATCTGTTCATTTGAATTTACGATGTAAAATTTGTAAAGGTGTAAATTAATTTTTGCTACCAAAACAAATAAAGAATTTAAAAAAAACCAAAAAAAAAACAGAAGTGGTATCAGTGTGGGTGGCGGGAAACCCTGGGAGTGTTATCAGCTTGGGGGATACTGTGCAAGACTTTTTTTTATTTTGTGTGAGATGTTCTCGGGTCTGGGGAAAATAACAGTGGCACTTGGCAGGATAGAGTGAGAGGCCTGGAAGGAGGTAAGGCATAAGAACTGTGGAAGTGAGTGAATGAAAGCATGGTGCACGTGCCTTAGGGCGACACTTGGCTGCAGGGCGGAGCAGGCATTTCCTTAGCACAGCTTGTGCAATTATGTTGGGAGGCAGTGATGTGACACTAGGGGTGGAAGAAAGTTACAGACATAGAGGGAGAGAGGCGGTAAATTACCATCCATTTCTTGGATTAAGTGAACTGCGCATGCGCCCCAGGACTGACACTTAGGTGCAGACATCCAGGGAGGAAGGAGATGAGTGACCCTCCATCTCTTGAATGAAGTGAATTGTGCAGGCGCCCCTGGCTGATATTTAGGTGCAGACATCTAGGGAGGTACTTAGGTGCATACATCCAGGGAGACAAGCAGTAAGGGACCATCCATCTTTTGAATTGACTGAACTGTGCAGGTGCCCCTGGCTGACACTTAGGTGAAGTCAATCAAGGAGGATTAAGTGAACTGCGCAGGCGCCCCTAGATGACACTGCAGACATCCAGGGAGGCAGGCGATGTCAGTGACCATCCATCTCTTGGATGAAGTGAACTGCGCAGGCGCCCCTGGCTGACATTTAGGTGCAGACATCCAGGGAGGCAAGCGATGTCAGTGACCATCCATCTCTTGGATGAAGTGAACTGCGCAGGTGCCCCTGGCTGACATTTAGGTGCAGACATCCAGGGAGGCAGGCGATGTCAGTGACCATCCATCTCTTGGATGAAGTGAACTGCGCAGGTGCCCCTGGCTGACATTTAGGTGCAGACATCCAGGGAGGCAGGCGATGTCAGTGACCATCCATCTCTTGAATGAAGTGAATTGTGCAGGCGCCCCTGGCTGATATTTAGGTGCACACATCTAGGGAGGTACTTAGGTGCATACATCCAGGGAGACAAGCAGTAAGGGACCATCCATCTTTTGAATTGACTGAACTGTGCAGGTGCCCCTGGCTGACACTTAGGTGAAGTCAATTAGGGAGGATTAAGTGAACTGCGCAGGTGCCCCTGGCTGACATTGCAGACATCCAGGGAGGCAGGCGATGTCAGTGACCATCCATCTCTTGGATGAAGTGAACTGCGCAGGCGCCCCTGGCTGACATTTAGGTGCAGACATCCAGGGAGGCAGGCGATGTCAGTGACCATCCATCTCTTGGATGAAGTGAACTGCGCAGGTGCCCCTGGCTGACATTTAGGTGCAGACATCCAGGGAGGCAGGTGATGTCAGTGACCATCCATCTCTTGAATGAAGTGAATTGTGCAGGCGCCCCTGGCTGATATTTAGGTGCACACATCTAGGGAGGTACTTAGGTGCATACATCCAGGGAGACAAGCAGTAAGGGACCATCCATCTTTTGAATTGACTGAACTGTGCAGGTGCCCCTGGCTGACACTTAGGTGAAGTCAATTAGGGAGGATTAAGTGAACTGCGCAGGCGCCCCTAGATGACACTGCAGACATCCAGGGAGGCAGGCGATGTCAGTGACCATCCATCTCTTGGATGAAGTGAACTGCGCAGGCGCCCCTGGCTGACATTTAGGTGCAGACATCCAGGGAGACAGGAGATGAGTGACCCTCCATCTCTTGAGTTAAGTGAACTGTGCAGGTGCCCCTGGCTGACACTTAGTTGAAGTCAATCAAGGAGGATTAAGTGAACTGCGCAGGCGCCCCTAGATGACACTGCAGACATCCAGGGAGGCAGGTGATGTCAGTGACCATCCATCTCTTGGATGAAGTGAACTGTTCAGGTGCCCCTGGCTGGCACTAAGGTGCAGATTGATACCCCTGGCTGACACTTAGGTGACGTCAATCAGGGAGGCAGGAGATAAGTGACCATCCATCTCTTGGTCTGTTCTCACCTGGATTTCTGGGGTGTCATCTCGAGCTGGCCTTGGTTATAGCATGCGTTATTTACCTTTATTGAGTTATCTGTTTATCAATCTATTTGTTTTGGGCAACCAAATCCCTATGTTGCTTCTTGCTCACAACACTTGGCATCCCTTCATTTTGGGGACAGTCACTGGGAAGAAAATTGCTTGGGCATGACACCTTGAAAATGTCTCACTTTGGAGTTGAGGACCATCAGTGACCTGCCCAATTGTAGGGAAACATCATAAAACAAAAACAAAGCATTATTCTCTCGGTTCCTTTACATGGGCCTCACTCGTTAAAACAACAAACTTGGGTTCTTGTGACCAGTGGGTTCTGACAATTAAATACAAAATAAATTGAGGTTTTGACAATCATGAGTATATACAAGCTACAGCTTATTGCCCACTAGACTTCCTGCAATGGTCTGAGCATTTCATTGAAATTCAGAGAGAATGTTAGTACTTTTAGTACCTGGCGAGAGTCAAGCAGAATGCAACACGCATTCTGATTGGCTCTCGCCGGGTTCTTACCAGGCTGAGAATCCTTCGATTCTCGGCCGGGATTCTAGCCGCCTTGTCCTCGGCGGGGGGCGTGGCTGCCCCTCAGCAAATGAGGATGCTCAAAGCGGGGCCATCCCCATTCCGATCCTCCTCACGGCTGAGAGGCTGCCTTTGCCCCACGCCGGGGACTCAGGTAAGCTTTTTTTTTTCTTTCTCTTCCCTCTCTCCTCCCTGCCCTCCCCCCGCCACTTACCTTCTTGCTCTTGTATCCCCGGTGGGGGCTTCCATCGGCTGGAGGCTTACATCGTCCCCTGCTGGGGACTCAGGTACGTTTTTATTTTTTTTATTTTTTTATTCCCCTCCCTTCTACCCTGCCAACCCCACTTACCTTCTGCGTCTTTTTTTTCTGGAGCGGACACGCTGGGAACTCTTCTGTTCCCAGCGCGTCCGCTCCCGATGGCCGCCATGGAAAGGGAAAACGGACTCCGTTTTCCCTTTCCCGGCGGCCATTTACTTGGTTGTTTCTTTTTTTTTTTCTGTCCCGAAATGCTGCAGCGTTTTGGGACAGAAAAAATTGCGTTTAGTGTCAAGGTCACGCATATATTGCGGGCCGGGGTACTAATAGCAATTCGCTCGGGCCTAAAGCTATGGGCCCCGAAGCATTACCTGAGTCGGTAATGCCCCGCCGCTCAGGTCATATTGCTTAAATATAAATTTGTCAGTAGTCTTATATATTGTTTTTTGCCCTGTTATCTGCAGGATCTATTGGATCATGAGCCGTATGGATCCCAGAGGTTTCTGAAGTACATTATAGAAGGGATCAAAGTGTATATCCCCTGATGACATGCATGCCCTCACAGAGCAAGAGAATACAGCTGATCTGTACCGGGTCACTTTGGGAAAATGATTACCATATTCAGTACCACTGTACATGGCTTGCAAGTAACTTGGAGTGATTATTGCATGCAGGCTTGTGGGAATTGGGATCACCTAAAAGTGAATGAGGTTGATTTTCGGGAGAATTGTGAATCCTCATCTTTTGTTAAAAATCACAAACGATGCAAATGTTTTAAAAAATTACCATTTTAAAAACTGATATTTTTCACTAAAATTCAAAAATATTCACTAGTTATTTTACAAAAACAATAAAAAACAGCAATTAAAAAAACATTTTTATTTCAAAAGAGATTCAAATGCACTGAAAATCAATTTGTCTTTTGGATAAAAGGAACATATCTCATATTGTAAACCTAATTCTCTATTCACCAATAGCGCTATTCCGAGAAGTCTTTCTTGGAATAGCCCCTCTACTATGTTCACAAGCTTCTGCTCCGGCTTGCACTAGTGTAAGCCAGATTGTGAGTGAAATGTGCTTCTACTATGCCAACTTTACCCATTCCATTCGGGGATAGTACCCCATCTTGTTTTTAACCTGGCTTTCTGACAATACAAAGTTAAAACCTGGACTGGACTACTCTCTCCCGAAAGGGTAGATTATGTTGGCATGTGTGCTGCCGTGTGCCCCTGCACTCACTTGTGCAAAACAGAGCGGGAATGATCTGGACTCACTATTAACACACTAAAGGCTCTACCATCTGCTATCCCTCTTTTTTATAGCTAGAGGCCCCTTATCTTTTATTCATGTTGCCCAGTTCCGGATTTTCCATTAGGCCAAGTAAGCACCGGCCTATGGGCTCCACACCTTTTAGGCGCCGCGCGACAACGGATCAAAATAAAGCGGTGCAGAAAATTTAAAACGTATTAGGAGATATTTAGTGAGGGTGTGGAGACACTTTGACGGCCTAGGGGCCTCCACAGGGTTTCATCCGGCATTGATGTGACCGAAAGCAAAGGTTAGGTCTGCTGTTCATATGCTGAGGCCCAGCAGCAGGTATCATCCTTCTATAACGCACCAGCTAGGGTTATGGCCTCACCCTTAGGGTTTTAAATGTTCTTTTTATTTTGAAATCCTACATTGACCTGTAGTTAATGTCCTTCCCTCCAGGGATTTAATTATTCATAAAGATCCATTAAAAATACAGATCAACCTAAACGACTCAATTGCTTGATATGATATGATATGATATGATATGATATGATATGATGATATGATATGGTATTTACAACGCACCTATACATAAGTGTTTCGGGGCGCGACGATTCAAGGGAGGGGAGACAAAGGGAGGACAAGACAACGATCTTACTAGGCCTAGTGACATTGAGATCATGGAACTTAGAAGTTTTGATCATTTAAAAGAAAACAAATCACCCTGAAATGCAAATTATTGGTATTCATTGATTCAAAGTTTTCTCCAGGCTTGCATCTCAGATTCAATTACCTGAATTAGTTTTTTTGAGGATGTCCCATTTTGAAGTCTTTTTTCATTGCTCCGGGGCATTTGATAAGCCAACCGTTTGGTAGGGATTAGAGGGCGGCAAGGGGAATGTTGCAACTTTGTGAGTGGAGGCAGAGCGGTAGTTTAGTCTTAATGAGACACACTCAAAATAGCCTAAACGTTCACTCACGTGCCAAATCAAGCTTTGAAAACCCTTAACCGTAGACGTATCCTATGTCATTCCTACATCGTCTTTCCGCAGAACTGTGTACGCTCCAACAGGACTCGTATTTGGGTGCACAAGGTGGTATCTACTTACTCTGGGTCACTCATCACTTAAGAAAAACTAATCTATGCCCGGTTCTTCTACACATTTTCCTATGCTCATGTTTCTTTTCCCTATCTTGTAGTTATCGACCAATCAGGTGGGCGCATAGACAGAAATGCGGTCAAAGAAGACAATACCAGTAATCAGGGAGGGCACCTTATGAACATTGATTTGGGTTAGCACAATATCCTTAGATTAAATAATGCACAGAGACCGATATTATGAACATTGAGTACCAGTGTATGCATTTTAATGTGCTTAGAGAGGCTCAACTTCACCTCACTGATGATGCCCAACAAGGCTGAAACACGTGTATGGGGTTGCTGGTGGTACTCTTCTTCAGAGAGGAATTGCCATAGCATTTTGGTGCTGGACTGCCCATGTGGGCGGGACAGAGACTGATATGCAAATGAATATTTCCCATCTGTGAAAGGTACAGTGAGCAAAAAGCAGATGGCTGCGAACTCTCAATGTGGTTAACAACCACTGAACAGGTTATCATGCCTTGTTCTTCTGAGAGAGGGGCGCCTGCTACCTTTGTTGAATTCTTTGAAGGAACTTGGGGTTGGTCACCCTAGGTTACCTGGGGGCAACTAGACGTGGACTCCTTGCTCACTGTTCTTAGAGAGGCTCAGCTTCACCTCACTGCTGATGTCCAACAAGGCTGAAACATGTGTATGGGGTTGCTGGTGGTACTCTTGTTCAGAGAAGATTTGCCATACCATTTTGGTGCTGGACTGCCCATGTGGGCGGGACAAAGACTGATATGCAAATGAATATTTCCCATCTGTGAAAGGTACAGTGAGCAAAAAGCAGATGGCTGCGAACTCTCAATGTGGTTAACAACCACTGAACAGGTTATCATGCCTTGTTCTTCTGAGAGAGGGGCGCCTGCTACCTTTGTTGAATTCTTTGAAGGAACTTGGGGTTGGTCACGCTAGGTTACCTGGGGGCAACCAGACGTGGACTCCCTGCTCACTGTGCTTAGAGAGGCTCAGCTTCACCTCACTGATGATGCCCAACAAGGCTGAAACATGTGTATGGGGTTGCTGGTGGTACTCTTCTTCAGAGAGGAATTGCCATAGCATTTTGGTGCTGTACTGCCCATGTAGACGGGACAGAGACTGATATGCAAATGGATATTTCCCATCTGTGAAAGGTACAGTGAGCAAAAAGCAGATGGCCGCGAACTCTCAATGTGGTTAACAACCACTGAACAGGTTATCATGCCTTGTTCTTCTGAGAGAGGGGCGCCTGCTACCTTTGTTGAATTCTTTGAAGGAACTTGGGGTTGGTCACCCTAGGTTACCTGGGGGCAACCATCCGTGGACTCCCTGCTCACTGTGGTTAGAGAGGCTCAGCTTCACCTCACTGATGATGTTCAACAAGGCTGAAACACGTGTATGGGGTTGCTGGTGGTACTCTTGTTCAGAGAGGAATTACCATAGCATTTCAGTGCTGGAATGCCCATGTGGGCGGGACAAAGACTGATATGCAAATGGATATTTCCCATCTGTGAAAGGTACAGTGAGCAAAAAGCAGATGGCTGCGAACTCTCAATGTGGTTAACAACCACTGAACAGGTTATCATGCCTTGTTCTTCTGAGAGAGGGGCGCCTGCTACCTTTGTTGAATTCTTTGAAGGAACTTGGGGTTGGTCACCCTAGGTTACCTGGGGGCAACCAGACGTGGACTCCCTGCTCACTGTGCTTAGAGAGGCTCCGCTTCACCTCACTGATGATGCCCAACAAGGCTGAAACATGTGTATGGGGTTGCTGGTGGTACTCTTGTTCAGAGAAGAATTGCCATAGCATTTTGGTGCTGGACTGCCCATGTGGGCAGGACAAAGACGGATATGCAAATGGATATTTCCCATCTGTGAAAGGTACAATGAGCAAAAAGGCAGATGGCTGCGAACTCTCAATGTGGTTAACAACCACTGAACAGGTTATCATGCCTTGTTCTTCCGAGAGAGGGGCGCCTGCTTCCTTTGTTGAAACATTTTAGAAGGTTAGAAGGCATAACTCTCACCAGAAGACATCATGGCACTAATACAATACATTAATATAATGTAGGTGAGAAGTGGGTGTCAGGCAGTGGTTGGAGTGGGTGGGAGTAGTTGGGAGCGGTTCTCCTCTTCTTTAAAAAAAAAGTTGTACTGTTAGTATACTTTTTTATTTTAAAAAGAAACCATCTGGAATGGTTTCGCTTTAAAATAAAAGTGTAGCAAAAAGTTGAAACTTGCACTTCAGTGCACTGCACTAAACATTCCCTTAAACAGCAGGTGTGCTTGTTTGGGGGTTTGGATTGCGCGTGGAAATGAGGTTTTTGGGGGCGGGGTCAGGCCAGCAGGGAACATAGTTCCACTACTTCTTTTCGTACTCTTCGACCACTGGTGAAAGGGGCCAGTGTCTCTCCTGTAGACATCCAACGCCCCTTCCTTAGAAAGAAGTGTTTTTAGTGCAGTTTTGAAATCAGAGAGAGGCTATGGCTATGATCTCTGTAGCAGGGAGTTCCAATGGTGCGTCTGATGTAGGGTGAAGTATCAGAAGGAAGGAGGCAGTGCACAGGGGTGGGGAACTGTCAAATTGGCTTGGGGTAGAGGACACAGGGTACAAGAAGGAGAAAAGAGGGAGATGGAATTGGCTGAGGAAGCAAGGGGGGCTTTTTATGAATTTACTTGACTACTAAGAGGAGGAGTTTGAAGAGGGAACTCTGATGCACTGAGAGGAAGTCTTTGTGGAGTTGGTGTTTTGGATAGTGTGTGATGGGAATTTTATTTAGAGGGTGAAAGGAGTAAAGAGTAAGACCCAGGATGAGGCTAGAGCAGTGGTCAACCTTGCTAAGGACAAGAGCGGTGATCAAGGTTCCTGTGGTGTGGCACGTCTGGTGAGGATGACTCTTGCAAATATAGAGAATGTTTAACCTGGGCATTGGGCAGTGCATTCTATGAACTGCTGGAGTTGTAGGTGTGAGGAATTCGACCATCCGCACAGGGAGCGTGTGCTTGCTTGGGCTTTTTGATTTTTGTTTACTTAAAAAGAATGAATGATGGGAGATAAATCCCCGGAAAATATGTGGGGCCATTCCCCAACATATTGTCCATGCTCACTGCACAGGCCAAAAATAGTCATGTACTCTGGAAGGAGACAGTTTACCAGCGCCACCCTCCCTTGTCATGTGTAGCTGACACCTGACAGCTGTGGGTACATCAAAAGCCTCTGGCTGTGGGCAGCCTGATTACCATTTTAAGGCCTCATGGATTTGCAGCTCCATCGTTACACCTTACTTGTTAGCAGGCCTCAATGAGGGCTGGGTGCAAGAAGTGACAATGAAGACCAGAGACCAACACCTCTTTGTATGCAATGTGTCAACTTGGTACTAAGACCCCTCCTTGGTATGAAAGGGAAGTGAATGTCCTGTCTGGAACCACTCCTTTCAGAGCATGGAAGTATGTGAATTGAAGGAGGTGAAAGTCTACATGCAACCCCCTACTTTAAAGGAGATCCATGTTGTGACCAAGCGCTGCATAGGGCTCAGTTAATTAGGGAGACACTTTGATGTACAGCAGACAGGAAGATGGGTGGGACTTAGAAATATATGTTGTCATCCTTCTCCTGTCTGTTGCCAAGTGCTCTGATTCTGACCTGAAGCATCAATGAAGATTGTTGGCGAACCAGGATTGATTCATTAAGGTGGGCTTAGCATGCACAAATCACTGGGGCCTGTTTGGCTTTAAAGGAGGGCTGAGCCCCTCACTGATCAGATCATCTGAAGACTTTGCAAGGAGTAAGAATATGGACTCACTAGGACCTGAGCTGAAGGCACAGTCTGCCTTCCATCTTCCGCCATGGAAGGAAGGCCAGGAGTTCCTAGAGGAAAGCAAAATCCCTCACCTAACATCTCCCAGGGAACAGAGTGAGATAACGGACTCAGAGGACCGGTCCAACAGCTCCAGATCCGGTACCCAGCCAGCACACAGCATGCCCTGCTAGGTTCTGACAGCAAGCTTCCTAGGTGGGAAGTGACGGAGAGTCTCTGGACAAAGGACAAGGCTGTTGCCTGCTAACACCCACCTGAGCTTTGGGCCATCTGCCATGAAAGGACACAAGCCATGCGAAGAAGGTACGAGGAGTGCCACACAAGCATCATCCAGCGTCCATCTTTTTAAGGCCAATTTCAAGACAGTCGAGTCCTCGAACCGCATCCAGTTGCACCCCTGACTGTTGTCACGCTGCAGTCACCAGAGCTGTCTGAGATGCCTCGACCAGCATTCCAGATCCACCAACCAGCATAGAGACAATGATTCTTGGCATTGCGCAGCCATGCTGGACAACCTGCAGACATCTGTCCAGCCTCGCTTGCCAAACTGCCTGCCGCCTGGTACCCGCAGCTGTTTCCTGCCACTAACTGTGTCTCATGGGCTGTGAAGCATCCTGGAACCGCCTCAACGCTGTCGAGCACCAAGAACCTCTTCAGCACCAGGTACATTGTGGTTCTGCCCCCCTGGTCCTTCTCTGAAGGCCCCTAGAAACAGTTATGACCCTTTGCCCCTTTGGTGTTGAAACCAAATAACCTTGAGCTGTAAGACTGATTACTTTACCAACTACCCTCCTGTCAGTATCCAGAGTGCATCCCTTTCCTTTGTGAACCTGTCTGTCCTCTGAAAAAAAAATAAAAAAATAAAAATCTGTCCTCTGTGTTCCGTTACAGCATGGGTTGTAATTGTAGTGTGCTAGAACTGTCTGTCGTGGTAATAATAAAGCAGATATTTGTATACAACCTTGACCAGACAGTCCCTTTTATCATTGAGTAATAATTGTATTTTCACTGTGTTGCAACTAACCAATGATCCATGACCTTGTAGAGATAAGCCTGCCGTTCCTTCCACATTACCAAAATTGGACAAGGAGGTCTTATATTGTACGTGTCTTCCAATCTATTTGGATCCCTTCTGGTGTACTAGAGGTTTGGGGTTGATTGATGGTTTGGAAATCGATATTCATCCCTGGAACACTGGTGCCCCGGAAGTTGATTCTTCACAGTAGGTCAATGTTAAAGAGGACTGCAAGGTTGCAAGTCTTGGGAGTAGACATTAAGAGATCAGTGGGAAAGTTGGCAGGAAGAGCAGGGAGGAAGGGTGTTGCCTTGTGTTCGGGGATGTAGATGATTTCAGTCGTGGAGGAATGGAGCTTCGGGTAGCGGAGAGCTATTCTGTGCTGGGGAGAGACAGACGGTTGGATACATGGGATGATAGGCCATGGGTGAAGGAAGGGAAAGAAGACAAGGTTTGGGTTTCATATGCTAAAAAGTGGTAACAAAAGCCAACGGAACTTTACTGAGAGAGTAGCTGTAGAGCATAAAGATGAGCGGGCTGGGAACAGACCATTGAGGAACACCCTTAGGTGGGGAGATGGGAGTGGAGATGCTTGTGTTGAAGGAAATAGAAAAGAACTTGTCAGCTAGATAGAAGTCAAACCAGTTAAGGCAGGAGTCACAGATGTCAAAGCTATGGAGGGATTGCAGAAGATGGGGGTGACCGAAAGTGTCAAAGACAGGAGAGATATTAGGGAGGATGGGAATAGGAGAATGTTTTGAATGACGTGAAGAGGACAGGATGTCACAGATGTGATTAAGTGCTGCTTCCATGCTGTGCATGCTGAGGATTCCGGATTGAAGTGGGACACAGAAGACATTAGTCTCCATGTAGGAAGTGGTACAATGAAATACTACATATTCCAAGAGTTTGCAGTACTGAGTGTAAAGATGTGACCAGCAGCACACACAAGACAGAAATAAAGTTTGACTATTTCATTGATGAACATATCGGGGTAGGTGGGATTCATTTTTTATAGGGAATAGACTTTCCACCTACCTCCCGAAAAGGAAATAGCAATATAGAAAATTCAGGATGGGTAACTGGAGGTGCTATAAGCACTCTACTCAAATGCAGGATTCAGCACCCTGTGTATCACTATCCTTGTCAATATTATGCCTAGGGACCAAATCTATTACTAAAACAGTCAGGATAAACAACTAAGAAAAGATGTTTACTAAAATCTGAGGACCAGTGGTAATTTAGGATTCACTAATCTAATACACTATCTATGGGATAGATCTTCTGTTAGCTTCGTGGCTCAAATCCTGCAGTCTCTGCATTATAAGGCCCAGCTCTGTCCTGGTCTTCTCAATCCCATAGTTATAGCACCCAGGACACTTCTTGACTTCAAAGTCCCAGAGATACAGCACCAAGCATCCTTTCTGTTCTATCTCGTATTGGTCTTGTAACCGCCAGTGTCTGGGATGTAGCGCCTAGTAGGATTTTGTGTTTCTCTCTACTCGACCTGGTTCCTGCCACTGTCTGGGATTGGGCCCCAGTTAGACTTTTGTGTTTCTCTCTACTCAACCTGGTTTCTGCCACTGTCTGGGATGTAGTCCCAAGTAGGCATTTGTGTTTCTCTCTACTTGACCTGGTTTCTGCCACTATCAGAGATATAGCCCCAAATAGGCTCTTGTGTTTCTCTCTACACAACCTGGTTTCTGCCACTTTCTGGGATGTAGCTCCAAGTAGGCTCTTGTGTTTCTCTCTACTTGACCTGGTTTCTGCCACTATCTGGGATGTAGCCCCAAGTAGGCCCTTGTGTTTCTCTCTACTTGACATGGGTTCCGCCATTGTCTGTGATGTAGCCCCAAGTAGGCCCTTGTGTTTCTCTCTACTTGACATGGGTACCACCATTGTCTGGGATGTAGCCATCAGCAATCTTTATTTCCTCTCGTTATGGTCTGGTCTCTGCCATTCCTGAGATGAAGCTCCCAGCTGGGTCTCTTTTCTCTCTTCTTTGTTGTGTCTCCATCAGTGTCCAGCATATAGGCCCAAGCAGACTCTTGTGTTTCTGTATGAGGGTTCACTCCTCCCCTCTGTCTTGCTTCCAGGTTTTGGTTCACTCCCTGGCTCTGGCTCTCTCCCATTAACCCGAGTCTGTTTCAGGTTCTGATGTTCTCCCAGGGACTGGCTCTTTTTCAGGGCCTGGTGCTACCCCTGAGTTATTCTCTTTCAGTCCTCTTGCTCGACAAGGAACAGTCTCCAATTCCCACTGTATAGGCATTAGGGTGCCCTGACCTCTGCGGTCTCCCTAGGCCATTAATCCCTCTGAGACATCTCAGCTCTTCCGGTTCGCCCATTGTCTCGGTCCTTGAAGCTCTCCAGCTCATGTCTGCGCTCCTGCTTTATTCACTGAAGAAACATACTAGCCACTTGTTTTCTGCCTCAGACACGTATCTACTCTCTGATTGGCTAGCTGGACATGGGGTGTGAAGTGACCTGGTCAACCAAGATGACACACCACTCTGAATGCAGACCCGTTTATTTCCAGTTCCAGAAGGTCACTTAGATTACATGGGAACAACCGCTCGTCCAGCCAAATTGAAGCCAGCTCACTCTCCAACTATCACACTGTTGAACACTTACCTGGCACTCAACCAACATTACAATCCAACATTCCATTCAGGCACCCAGACACTCTAGACTCTAGCATGCATACCATGACAGGCAGAGCAGTGTATGGTTCCCTGCAGTCATCTGATTGCCAGTCAGACTTTTTAGTTCAGAACTCAGAGGGGTGCCAATGGCCATTTTGAATTCATGGCATGTACTCTTGACATTTGTTTACTGAGCGGCCTGTTTCCCTCTTTTCCTAGTCTAACTTCTTTGCAGATACAGTGATGTAGTTCTGGTGAATTTCCACATTTCTGAGATTTTCTTGCTTTGTTTTTCCTTGGGAATTACCAGTTGGGGTTTGCATTATAGTTTTAGGGCCTTATGAGTGTCCTTAAATGCAACCTACATTATTCTGGTACCCCGCTTAGACCCCTATCAGAGTCCACTAAACCTCCTACACCATTCAAATGTACTCAAGTCTCTATCCAAGAAGTGGAAAACATCATTACCTTGCTTAAGCTAACCAGATGCCAGGGCGATATCTGCCCAGCAACAATAATCAAAGAAGCTTCCAGTGACCAAGCCCTGTTCATCACTACACGTATCACTTCCTTAATCAAAGCGTGTTCTGTCCCCACTAGCCTTACAGACGCCTGGGTCCTCCCACTCTTAAAGAAACCCTCCCTTGATCCTAATATCCCTACCAACTACAGACCAATAACAACAGTCCCATTCCCGTTAAAAATCATTGACAAGGTAGCCTACCTCCAGATTCAGAGATACCTAGAGAACAATAATCTACTAGGATTGCATCAATCTGGCTTCAGACCCAACCATGGCATAGAAACGGCCCTGATTGACTTAAAAAAACAATTAGATGAACTTAAGGAGAAAAGGGAAACTGGCCCTACTCATGTTATTAGACCTCTCGGCCGCCTTGGATTTGGTGGACCATAAAGTTCTTTATAATCACCTGTCTACAGTGGCCCATTTTTCCCCAGAAGCTACGGCCTGTATTCAATCCTTTCTGGATATTCGGTCAATGAGAGTGTTCTTGCCCTAGGCGGCAGCAGACCCTGTTCCTATAACCTGTGGAGTGCCTCAAGGCTTGTGCGTTTCTCCTACAATGTACAACATTTTCACCAAGCCTCTGTTTGATGATCTTGACAATCTGGGTGTCAAATACACTAATTATGCTAATGACACCCAGATTCTCATACCCCTCTCTGGCGATTATGACATTGACTTGGTCCTGGTGAATAAAATCTATATCATCATTCAGACCTGGATGGCCCTTCAGGGCTTACGTCTGAATGATGATAAGACAGAACTCCTGGTCAAGGGAGCACCCACCAAACTTAACAAACTTAGTAATCAATTGAAGTCATTATACATTGATGGTATTTATATTAAAGTAGCGAAGGAGGTAAAAATGCTGGGCTTTTAACTGGACTCAGCCTTGAATTTACAGATGCAAGTTAACGTCACACCATCAGCATCAGCATATATCTGTAAGAAAATCCCGGCATGTAAACCATTAGCTACACCCAGCTGTATTACCCTAGCGGGAGCGTTAATCCTCTCGAAGCTAGACTACTGTAACACACTTTTTCTTGGCTCCAGTCAACATATTATCAATAAACTTCAAATCTTACAAAAAAACGGTCTTAGAACTACGCTAAGCATTCCTAGAAGACAATAGATATCGGAGGCCAGACTCAACAGTAGCTGGCTCTCATTTAAGGACAGGATTCAGCTTAAAGCAGTCTCCCTCACCCACAAATGCTTAACCAAGTCGGCACCCAAGTATCTTACAGATACATTTGGCAGAAATACCTCAACATATCCTACCAGGACCTTACATTGCTTCTTTCTAAAGGTTCCCATATACAAGCTCAACAAAGCAGGGGGAAGTAGCTTTCCTGTGATGGCAGCCAGTATGGCACTCCATGCTCACTACCTTAAGAGCTGACCAGTCCTTCCACAGTTTTAGAAGAAAAATAAAAAGCTGGCTCTTTGCCCAGGGCCTATAACAGGCACAGCACTAGACACCAGGCAGTTGCCCATATCACCTGTCAGAACATTACGGTTCTCTATTTCTCTGCATTTCGGTTTGTGTATATACAATGTACTACATTCCTGATATAGCTCAGTGTTAGAATCTGTGGACAATAATATGTTTAATGCATTTCAACCGATCTACGTGGCACCTGCTCCTACATGACTTGTAGATTTCATCCTGTAAAGTATCTTCTGTAAATTAGCTTCTGTATAGCCTGTTATCCCGCTGCCTTATAAGCAGTGTAAATAATGTTTATAGTGTATTGCAGCCCTACGCTGTGTGCCTGCTCCTACATGACCTGTAGGTTGTAACTTGTAGTAACTTTCAATGCGCCCAGATACCTCAGGGTGTGGAGCACTATATAAATAAACAAACAAACAAACAAGCCTAGCTGCTGAATGGGAGGTGGGAGAGGTATTTCCCTGTGCTGTTCTCGATAAGTGATGGGCTCTACGGTTAGTGCGGAGGGAAGTGCTGATGTGTGTTTTCCCTCCCCTCTGGCAGGTTTCTGATGTGCCTCACCTCTTTCCTCTTGTAAGTGGAGCCGGCTGTTCTATTCAGATCACCAAAGTGGGACACGGCTGGATATTGGGGTTGTGTAGAGTGGGTTTTCCCTGCAAACTGACGGGGTCTTGGAGGAACTTGGTAATATCTCAGGGGGGGTGCCATGATCTAGCACTCCTCTCTTACTAGTCACTAGGCTGGCTCGCTTATGCTTCTGCCCAAGGGCTGCACAATACTTTGGGACAAACTCTGGGAAATCCCATACCTTCGTGTTTCTCTTCAGATAGATTTGGGCAAGTCCCCAAGGCCCTGTTGTTCTCAGAAGGGAAGGGCCACACAATGTGACTCGATCACACAAGGGGAAGAGGGACAGTTCCATAGTTGGTGGGGTTTCTGGGGTCAGTGGAGGGTTTTCGGAGGATGGGTAGAACAGTCGCAATCTTGTATCAGGAAGTGATGCAAGAGAGCCGTTGGGGAGGGGGAGTGGTATGAGTGATTCAGGGCTATTAGTTCCTTGATGGTCTCTGGGGCCCAGGGCTTCACTTGACCACTTGATGGGCTTGCAGACTGGAGGAGTTGTGCCAGTTTCCTTGGGTGTTGTATATAGAAACTGAGAGGGCCACCTTAAATGAGGGTCTACCTTAAGGACTAGAATGAAGGAGACCACACACTGAACAGGGTAGGAAGAGGAGGTGCTAGTAGAGCCGGGACAGAGGGGAATAAAGAAGGTACACATTACGGGTGGCTCCCTCTCCTTTCTGTACCCTGTCCCAACCCGGTCCCATGGCCCTGCACTGTCCACACTTCCATTCCGTGCTCCTGCTAGAAGGACCAAAACATACTGGCCACAAGGGGAAACATTCCGGACAAGACAACACACCCTTAAGGCCAATACGCCCGCCGATCCCAGCTCCTGGCAGCATTAAAGGGCCAATCCGCCCTCCATCGAACACAGTGTTAGTTGAAGAACGAGTAAAGGGCACTCCGATCGCAGAGAAAATATAACAGAGGTGGGTTGAGTCGCAACAACGGGCACTCCTCCTGATCACAGCACATCTTGCCCTGGGCCCCAGAAGTGGAAGGCCCAGGAACATAAGCATAGAGGGGGACATGTAGGTAGGAAGTGCCTACTTCCCCCCTCTCAACAAAATGCCCATCTCCGCTTCAGACCAGAGAGAGGGCCTGGCACACAACAATGGAGTCACTAGATTCACAGGGACACTGGCCGGGTGCAAAGCTGGTGCCAAATACCTGCAGGATGTTTTCTTGTGTCTGGGTGGCAAGACCAAAGGTCGGCCAACCCCGGGCCAGTGTGGGAGCCATGGCGTGCCAGGAAAACACAAGGAGGCACTAAAATGACTTTGGGATGGTTTTGGCCCATAGAGTGGAGAAGGAATGGTGAGCTCCATCACATTTCCTGCTCCGCAGTACGGTGGCACAAGCCACACTCCTTGTGCACAGAAGAAACCCGCCTTCCCACCCGAGAAGAATCCAAAGGGGAAACCAGCAAGGAGCAAAATACACAATCATAAGTAAAGGGATGGGTAAAGGGTAGAGCACGGCTGAACTCTGGGCACATTACCTGATAAAAGATAAGGAACGTTGGGCATGACAGAAGAGAAGAGCACAGCTGGAATGCTGGGCGTGGTAAAAGAGGTAAAAGAGAAGAGCACAGCAGGAACTGTGGGCATGGTAATTGGCCTACAAAAAAAGAAATGTAATATCATAAAAGAGAAGAGCACAGCAGGAACGCAGGACATGGTAGTTTGGTGATACAAGAATTGAAAGCAATTGCATAAAAGAGAAGAGCACAGCAGGAACTGTTGGCATGGTTATTGGCCTACAAAAAAAGAAATGTAATATCATAAAAGAGAAAAGCACAGCAGGAAGCTGGGCATGATTGGTCGTAACCTGCTAAAAGGGTGGAAGGGATCAGCCTCCAGGTGGCCCTACGATGGAGCATGGCCCCCAGTCACCTGATCCCTGGTCCCCCAAAACATTTCTTTCTGTGTTTGTTATGTATCGTGGTTTATGAGTTATAGTTTTGTGTAATAAAGCTTACGGCCTAATCTTTTCCACCTTACCTGGTTTCCTGAGGCGATAATTCGAATGCATGTTAGGGCAGGGCTGGGATAGATGGGCCTCCAGCTACACGTACATGCTCTACAGGTCGCTTCCTGGCACTATTCCAATTCCAGGCTTATGTGACGCCCTGCCACCATCAGAACGCAGCTGCCCTTTAAGCAGGAGACTTCAGGGTGCTGACACGCATTCCGGCTGGGTCATGACCGCGCACCCAAAGACTTCAGCGGACTGCTGCCAGTCACGGCAATATGCTGCTCCTTCGCCACCAACAATCAGCTGCTCCCCAAATCCTTCCATAGCAATGCATTCCACCGCCCGCGGCAAACGGTACATGGAAGTCCCTCCACACACAAAAAAAGACCTAGGGCAATGACACAGCTCCAGAAGTGCTCCTTGCAAGCAGTCGCCGCAGCAGGCAGTCCCCTACGCCAAAATAAGGCAGAACAGATGGCAGACTGCCGCACCATGGACAGACTCCTCTCCGGGACTCCGCCATCCATCAAACAAAGCAAATGGGCACACCGCACCAGAGAACACAGCAGTCCGCTGTACAGCCCCAAGGGACACATCTGTTGCGACCAAAAGAGAACATCCACTATCCAGCAAAAGACAGCAGTCCCCTGTTCCAATAAGAAATGTCCGGTAAGCAAAGGAAGAACAGGCATACCACAAGGAACATCTCCAAACAGAGCAACAATCCCTCACCTCTGAGCTCCAGTTCAAGAAGAAATGCTGTAAGGTCAGCTACAAGTAGTGGGGTTCAGGGGGACCCACAAAAAAAGAACACGGAGACCAACATCGGACCAATAAAAGTTCAACAGCAAGAGACAAACCCCAGGCGAAAAGAACTGAAGGAATATCTCAGGGAAAGCGCATCCAAGTTAGATTATGCTCCATTAGACATGCACACCACTCCGCCAGCAAATGAGAGAGATGGTCAACACATACCCAGTGAACTTACTGACACAATGAAGTACAAGGGACAGTGGGAGCAGAAGGTGGTGCACTTAATGGAACATGAGAGAAACAGGGCAGCAGTGAAATACATTCAAAGGCAGGTTCAGGAACTGATGGAACAGGCCACCGCTGCGAAGGCAGCAGAGCAACCACAGGTAAGAATCCATGGACAAGACGGCAAGGTAAGAGCACTGGAAAAGAGGTTACAAATAGAAAGTGCCTGTCTCACAAAGAACACAGAAGACTGTAAAGATCGCAAGGATGTGATGGGATGGATGGAGGCAGGGATATAAGAAGTCGATGGAAGCCGTGACTGGGTACAAGGATCTGGAGGCTGGTCAAAGTGCGCCTGAATGAGCATTGGGCTTCAGAAGGTATGATATGATAGTTTATTTATATAGCGCCTATATACAACGTATTTCAAAGTGCTTCATTGGTAAAGTGAGACAGAGGTCTCTGAGGAGATTGAAAGATGAAGAAGTACTAAAGAGCGTAAGAGCAAGGAGAATACTGTGAAGACCCCCATAGACTATCAGAAGAGATATTTACCCCTTAAAAGATGAAAAGCAGGTGGGAATTGTACATAGAAACTGAAAGGACCACCTTAAACGAGGGTCTACCTTAAGGCCTAGAATGAAGGAGACGGCACGGGGAACAGGGGCGGAAGAGGAGGGGCTAGAAAGAGCACAGGACACACAAGTCTGGAGTGGGGAATAAATAAGTTACACAGGCTCCGTCTCATTTCTGGGCGCAGTCCCAACCATGTCCCTGTCAGGGCCCTGCTCTGTCCACACTTCCATTCCATGGCCCTGCTAGAAGGGTCAAAACCACAGGGTGCTGTGAGAGAATGTCACAAGGGAAGAGAAGAGGGAAAAGAAGCAAGTGGCGAGAGTTAGAAGGCGGGGAGGGGTAGGAGCGTGGTCTAGTGCCTCTGCTTAGGGAAGTAGTAGGAAAACACTTCTTTGGCTGAGTGGGATGAGGGTATGGGGGAAGGGGAGTGAGGTAAGCGTTTAGGGTAGAAGGGAGATGGCGGGTACAGGAGTTGAAAGAGGAGATTTGGTTAGTATGATAGCAAGATTTCACTGAGTACTGGGAAGATAACGAAGAAGGAACAAATGTCCTGCAAGTGTCAATGGAGAGCAAGAGAGGGCCTCTTACATCCGAGACACACGCTCATCTGCAGCTGAGAGATCAGAGGGGTGACACAGGGCTGGAGGCGCGGTCGAGTGGGGTGGCAAGCACGAGCAGGGCAGTGATTTCTGAGCAGAGCCAGATTCAAGCCCACCAAGGCTTCTCCAGTGGAGAGATTTACGAAGGCAGGACCTCACTTCAACTAGATAGCCATGTCGCTAGGACTGAAAGTACGTTTCATGACCAGGATGGTAGGGGGCAGTGGCGTAACACAAAATGTGGGGGCCCCCCTGTGAGCCCTGCGGAGGGCCCCCCCTGAACTGCGGGTTGTGCTACACGCTAGATTATCAATCTCGCACAATACGCATGAACGTGCTATTGAAGGGGTATGCCACGCACTGTACTAGGAGAAAGATATAAATATGTCTTTTAATGCAGTATACAGAACACTTTTAGAAAAATTGGCTATAAAGCCAGAGTGCTTGCAATTATTTTGTAGGGTAACACCAATCCAATACATGCAAGTCACCAACAGTGCACAGGAACATTAATGCTTTGCTATCAAAAATGCCATGCCACAATGAAAACATGTCCCACTGGCTGCACAATGTAGACCAGTGTAGACACGTAATAACATTACAGTAAAGCCTGCCAGGCCACATTTAGACATACCTAGACTGGTTGCACAAAAATACGGGTCGAAGCAATAACACTCATCAAGAAGAGAGCATACATTGAAGTCTGGATCTCTGTGGCCTCTAACAACACAGCCAAACTCTTTAAAATCAATCTGCACGGAACTGGTCAATCCTGTTGTGGTCTCGCCCTCTCCTGTTTCCTCCCAGGACCTCTCTACCTCTCCTCCTCCTTTCTACTCTTTCTCTCTGACAACACCTGACAAGGTTTCTAGACAAGTCTTATCCATGAAAGTGTCGTCCAAACAGGTGCTTCCCTGCTTCTCCAGAACCATCAAGGACCATATTGTCACCCTTGCTGCAGCCTTGCCAGATTTCTGAAATCACTCTTTCACCACTGGAATGTCCCCCTTCCCCCTTAAGCACTCCCTTGTGCACCCACTCTTCAAGAAGCCGTCTGCCGATCCTACCAAACTATTGTCCAATCTCCATAACCCCTTTCCTGGGCAAACTCTTGGAAAAAAGCTGGCCATCTCCCAGCTTACTTTCCAAATTCAATCTGTTGGTTGTCTCCATGACCATCAGTCTGGGCTCAGAGCTGACAGAGGCACGGAAACTGCTCTCCTGAACACCTGTGAAGATCTGCTCTCTAACCTTGATTCCAGCATTCCTTCTGTCTGAATCCTCCTTGATCTTTCCTCTACTTTCGACACAGTCAACCACGCCATCCTGATCAGTCGACTATGTGTGAACCTGGACCCTGGAGTGGCTGACCTCCTTCCTCTTGGACTGCCCCTCCCAGGTCCAACTTGGTCCCTTTGTCTCCACCACCTCTCTCTCTACCTGTGGCGTTCCCCAGGGCTCTATCCTCTTACCCTGGTTTTTCAACCTCTAGTTGCCCCCTTTGGCCCACCTGATCTCTACCATCTCCTCTAACTTTCATTGTTATGCGGATGGCAGTCAGCATTCCTTCAGGCTCCTTTCATCTCTCGCTCATTCCTGACTGTCTATCTGTGATTCAGGATTGGTGCGCCTCCAATGATCTCTGCCTTAATGCCATTAAGATGGAGATCCTTCTCATTGGGACCCCTGCCCCTGCTTCTCTCTGACTCTGGCCATCCACCTTGGGCCCTCTTCCTTCACCTTCGTGCGAGACAAAAAAAAACGTTCGTGTCATCTTTGACCCCACTCACCATTTCTCTCCTCGCATCTTGGATGTCACCAAGAAGTCCCACTGCCTACCAGCTGCTCCTCCTCAAAGTGATTCTTCCCTTTCTCACTTTCACGCCGAAGCTCACTGTCTCCAGAGCTCTGTTTCTCTGTAGGCTGGTCTACTGCAACGGCCTCTTTCTCAAGCTGCCTTCCTCTGCCATCCGCCCTCTGCAACTAATCCAGAACAGGACTGAAAGACTTATCCTTGGCCACAAGCACAGGGATCATATCTCTCCAGCCCTGAAATCTCTCCACTGGCTCCAGGCGGTTGCAAGAATCAAGTTCAAGACCCTTTGCATTGTCCACAAGGCTTTCTGGGATCGGGTCCACACTACATCCAAAGCTCTTTCCAAAATACCTTCTTTCTCAAGCTCTTACCCCAGCCACCTCCAACTCTCTAAGTGCTAGACGCTTCTCCAGGCAGAGAGTGAGGGGTAGATCTCTCTCCCCTGCAGATACCTCCTTCTGGAATGGCCTACCTGCCTCTCCCAAACTTTAGTGGACCACCTGATGTTCCGGAAGCATCTCAAAACGTTTCTCTTCTTCTTTGCTTTCACTCTCTCTATCCCCTGCTGACCTACCTGACCTACCTGCCTGCTGTACCGACTGGTTTCTGGGCTACCCTCAGAGTCTCACTGAGTCCAGGCTCTTCCTTGATCAGTCACCCTTGCACTGCCTCCGGGCCTACCACGCACTTAGGGGCTGTAACTGTAACTATACAGTCCCTTGTTCTCCTTGCAAACCCAGAGCCGCGCTGCCATGGCTGCACTTACTGAGAGCATTATTGTTCTGTTTTCCCCTCCCTTCTAACTTGCACTTCCCCCTCTCTTTCTCCTTGCATTTCTCATTCTTGCACTTGCATGATCTGAATGATACAAGGCCTAGATAGATCATATGTCTTGTCCCTTGCTTGTTGCGCCTAGAAACACGTGTGTACAGTTGTGTTATAATAGACTTATATCATTTTATCACAGATGCCCAAAAAAATGTGCAGTAAGAAACAGCTAGACTGGCAGCACCCAAATGCCAGTCTAGCCAGGTAATTACACGTAGCAAAACTGCTTTATCAGAAATGCGCAGTTAAAAAAAGTCATACCAAACTGAGGAATAACTAGACTGGCTGCACCAAAATGCCTCTCTAGCCACTAATACCACATGTCATGACTGCTTAGCCTGGATATAGACAACCATTATGATTTATCGAACAATCCCGCCCCCACACATCCCCTCTCCCTCCCCCACACATCCCCTCTCCCTCCCATGCCCTACACCAACCTCCAAAATCAGCTCCTTTGCCCAGAATTACATTCACGTCCCTCTTCGTTGTCCCAGAGCTTACAATTCAGGCTCCTTGCCTCACAAGTAAGTACTGGAATGAGGAAGAGTGGGATTAGGAGTAATTAAGATACAGGTAGCTAAGTCAGGCATTACCTCCATCTACCTCTACCTCATCCCAGTATTTGTGTATGAAGCATAGTGCCTCATACACAAGTACTGCCTCATACACAAGTACAGGGACAAGAAAGAATTGGGCTAGGATTAATGACGATTACCAATATGTAATTAAGGCATTAAACAGAAGTAGGGACTTAATAATATTGAGTTGACTGGGCTGCAGCACCCACCCCCATACATTTTGGGCTATGTTGCCTCAACCTGGCTGACCTTCAGAGCAGTGGCCGGACAGAACAGGACACAGATGTTGAACGTCACCTGGGTTTCGCTGTTAACAAGGGCCCAGCAATTACTGACGTAAAGCATTTCACTGTTAGTACCTGCATTCAAATGCCAAGTTTTTTAGGCAATTTAAATTCTGATGTGGGTTTAGTACTTTCATACCAGTGAAGTGATTGGAAGGGTAGAAAGGGAACAGGAAACCGTTCATTCTCACAGCAGTTCATAAGTGGGTGCTTTCACACTTAAAGGAGAGAGTTAACTGCGTGTAACATTGAAGCTGCACTAGAATAGTCTCATTAAAATGCATAAAGAAGTTGGATGCCCCCACACAAATAAGGTTGCCCCCCTCCCACCGCCCGTGAAGTTAGCGCTTCTCCCAACATTTAAAGGATCAGCCCACCCGAAATGTAGGTTTTGTTGCACCTCTGAACACAAGCACACACACCATTCACCATATACATGCACACACACCTAGCCATCCATACATTTATGTGTTTAGTCTTTCACCATACAGGAACGCCCAGGCAGCCATCCATACATTTAAGTGTGCACCCTTTCACCGTACAGGCACACACACCCAGGCAGCCACCCATACATTTAAGTTTGCACCCTTTCACCATACACCCACACAGTCAACCACCTATACATTTAAGTGTGCACCCTTTCATCATGCAGGCACACCCAGGCACCACCCATACATTTAAGTTTGCACCCTTTCACCATACACCCACACAGTCAACCACCAATACATTTAAGTGTGCACCCTTTCATCATGCAGGCACACCCAGGCACCACCCATACATTTAAGTTTGCACCTTTTCACCGTACATGCACACTCAGTCACCCATACATTTGTATGCAGCCTTTCACCATTCACTCACACAGGCAGCCACCTACACATTTAAGTGTGCACCCTTTCACAATACAATCACACACGCACAGGTCATGGGGTTGAGGGGAGCCCCATTACTTAAAAAAGAAATTGTTTCTTTTTGAAATCACTCTGACTTCATAAAGAAATGATTTCCGTTAAAGACCGAACCATAACGGAAATCATTTCTTTATGAGGGCAGAGTGACTTAAAAAATAAACTATTTCTTTTTGAAGTCATAGGGCTCCTCCTACCCCATGACATGAAGGCCTCCAGCCTGGGGTCTTCCATGTCATGGGGTTGGGGGATCCCTGGATGGCACTCTACCTTCAAAAGACATTATTTCTGTTACAGAAATATTTTTTTTTTTATTAAGGCAGAGTGATTTCAAAAAGAAATTAAAAAAAATAATATTTTGAAAAAATATTTTCTTTCATTATTTTTTTACAAGTGGGGCCTCATCCCAGGACATGTGCTAGCGGGGCACCCCACACCACTGGGGCTGCGGGGGGGCCCTGTTACGCCAGTGGTAGGGGGGAGGGGGAGAGGAACAGAGACATAGATGTTGACGAGGGATCAATCGAGGTGGGGGAAGATTGTTAAGTCTCATAGTACCACCGGATCACCTCTTTCCTTTACTAACACACCTTAGAAGGGAAATGTGTACCAGCTCAACCGGAACCATTTACCCACCCTTTATGTTCCTTACACTTTCTTGGCTTCGCTCTAAAACTTTGAACATAGCTCTCGCAGCAGCTCGTGAAAGGAGAGAAGCAAAGTTATGGAATGGATTGGGAAGTTCATAGGCAGCAAAGGGCAACGTGAAATGTTGCATCCTGCCAGGCCGGAGTGACACCCTAGCAGAAGACCTAGGGGGTCATTGCAAGGTGGGCGGTAAGGGATACCGGGCACCGGTAAGGAGACGGGTGTTGGTAATCCCTTACCGCCCTATTCTAAGGTCCCTTGGCGGGGACCATAAGGAAAGTGTGGTCTGATCACACATCCCTTACGGGTCCCGCTAAGGGACCAGGGCGCTAATAAAGGGCTTGCAAGTCACAAACCCGTTATTAGCGCCCTCCCCATTCCCATTGAGCCCTATGGGGGCTCAAATGGGAATGGGGGATGGTTTCTTCAATGGGGACCTACCGGTCCCGCAAGGGTCGGACTACACTAGTAAGTCCCATTGAACAACACCATATACGGGCACGGTATGGGAGGCATCCATGGAGCTAATAGCTCCATGGCTGCCACCCATCTCGTAATGAGGCCCCTAGTCACAGTGAAGAACCACACACACAGGCAGCTGAGGACCAAGAGCAAGAGCATTGACCACAGGCTGGAGAAACAGACAGACCAGGCAAGAGGTGCACGACTGCCTCGGATGCAGGCCATGTGCAAGGTACACTCCACTACCTCGTGCACGGCCCCAAGGGTGAACATTTCAGGAAAGCTCTGTATGTCTAATGATGACCTCGACTTTAATAATTGGCTCAGAGATATTTAGCAAACAGAGTCGATGGATACACACACACACACACTCATTGGCTGCTCAGCTGTGCTCTCTCTGTGGTTTCGGTCGTGTAGGTGGCCTTGAGCACCACCTATATATGATGCAATGTGAATTCTAGAGATGTGTAAAGATTAGGGTACTAGTATAATTGTTCGGTTTTATTTGACCGGATATTACATTTGACCGAATTTGGCCAGTAACATTCGATCGAATAAAACCGAACAATTAAGCTAATACATACAGAACATGTGTAGCGGGAGTTGCAGGGGTGTCCCCCGCTCCCTATGTTCGGCACGTATTAGCGTTGGGGGGGTTGCAGGGTTGTCCCCTGCTTCCTCAATATTGGAGGCGGTGGACCAGAACAAAAAGAAAATAGGGCCCTGCAGCGTCAGATCCGACCCGCGTTGGAGGGATGGATCTGATGCCGCAGGACTGAAGTGGACCAGGTGGCGAGATAACAGGTAAGTGGGGGGTGGTGGGTGAGGACCAAAACATTTTTTTTAACACTGCAAAGCTGTGCCGCACATCATAAGATATGATGTTGAATGTGGTCTGCTTTTTTTTCCGATCTATTTTCTGCGACCGATTTCTTTACGGTCAAACATACCAAAACCGGCATATTCTAGTCAGATATACATTCTGGATGTTGTTTGGGGGCACCGTGTTCTATCTCTGTTAGCAGCTGTTTTAGGACTAAGCATTTAGCACTATTCCCGCTGGCGTAGGTTTTTAAGTGTGTCATGGTGTGGACACATTACCTACCATAGGAGGCCATTACCAAAAACAGTCAAACATTGGCAACCGTTGTGGACTATTGCTGACCACTGACAACTATATCCAATCATCGCCAAGCTCAGCCTAGCATTTGGGAACGATTGTCAAGCATAGCCGATCACGGTTAACCTTTTCCAATTGCGGTCGACCATTGACAGCCTTGGTCGATCATCGTCGACAATAGTCTGACATTGCGGAACATCGCCACAAATGCCAGGACCCCCGTCTCTCTGGCTGGCGCGCGGGGTGTGACTTGTGTGACAGAGGCAGTTCCCTATTGCATAGACATGACATTGTATTTTGGCTTGGCCAATGCTTGTTTTCTCTTGTGGCTGTGAATAAGTCTGCTGCAAACCCAAACCAGAAGTCGGCCTACATTCCTTTGGAAGTGGGGAAACTTTCCTGAAGCTCCATTATTTGTATTCAGTCTTACTGGTTTGGGCGAGAATTATAATTAAGCTGCCTAATAGCATGTTTCGTTGTATGATGACATGCTAAGCAATGATAATGATGCTTAGGCGCTTAAGATCTTTGCTTTCGCTTCTGCAATGAGTATGTTGTGGCTCTGTGTTCAGCATTCAGCAACGTGATTGGCTAATCTGTTTGCCTGCAGCCCCACAGGTTGGTCTGCTGAAAGCTCAAGGGAAAGTGTGGGAATTCCAAAGGCTCTACTGGACCGAGGTTTATATGTGAACAATGTGTGTAAAGTTTATTATGTAAACTAAATCACATTAAATATTAAATTAAATTGGACCGAAGCAGGTCTAAATCCTTTGTTAGCCCTCATCGCAGAATCCGCCTTTATTCATTCACCAGTATCTTGGATCTTGGTCAGTGCACCCGCCCACCCCTCCATAGGAGTAACACGTTCTGTGGAAATGGATCCCAACAGATCCCTGACTCCTGGTCTGGAAGCAAATCCTGCCTTCCTATGACTGGCAAATCATCCCCTTTATGAGGAAGGGGCGTTACCCGTCGGCCAATGTAAGTCATTTTGGGTGGGTGAACGTTCGACCACACTAATGCCTTGCAGCCCGTGCCCGACATGTTCGGTGATTGACACTGTATAACCCAATATGATGGTACCCGGCCTGTGCCTGCCCCTTCCGGAAGCACACATCTACACACAAACATACCTACACAAGCAGGCAGGCACATACACACAGACACACATTCACACAACACCTATGTTATGTTTTTGGGGATTTTTATATTGCCTACTGCCATTGTTGTGGTTTGGAAGCGCTGCACGCGTACTTACCCTTTCCTTGCCACATGATTTTTTCCCTGTTCCCCTCGTTCTACACTTGACATCTTCACTGCATGGCCCGCCCCCTCAAACAGGAAGAGAGAGGGAATATGATTGACACTTCCCTCCCTGGGTCCTGACTCCACATAGCCCGGAGTAGGCATAAGGGAAAGCGCCCTCTTGGGCTCTTATCATCAGCTCTGCTCCCTTGCTCCCCGCAAGGCCCTGTGGGGACAGAGGCCCCTTGAGGGCCCTGCAGTCACTTGGATTATTCTCTGCCATGCACAGCATGTTGTATTCGGAAGCTTTTGTACTGCTCCCATCACCACATTAGTGGTCTACCGGCTGTTCTACGTTCATAGATCTCCAGTTTTGTTTCGCAGAGGTTTTGCCAAATATTATCAGCTGAAAAGACTCATCAAATGTTTCTATTCATAATTATCTAGTCCTTATCCCTGTCGGTAATGACCCGCCACCCAAGTTAAGGGCCCAAGCGAAGTTAAGGGCGGCAGTGATGCTGTTACAGACAGGGCCGCCCTGCCGCCGAGGGGCATATCGCCATTAGCACCCATGTAGTTCTTTACACGGGTGCTAATGTTTTTTCTTTTTTTTTTCTGTGAAAAAATGTACCGTTGTTATGCAGCGCTTTCCAGTGCTGCTGGAAGTGAGCTCCATATCCATGTTGATGACTATGACATCACCAACATGGAAAACGGACTTCGCAGATAGCAGCACTGTGCAGCGCCAGTTGCCGTTTTTTTGTTTACAAAAAAAAGACACTCTTAGCACCCTTTTAGGGAACTACACGGGTGCTAAATGGTGACGGGGGAGTCGGGAAGGGAAGGGATGGTGGCTGGCTACCCAAACTACTCACAACGCAGGCTTGTCTCATACAGTACAGCCCATGTTCAGAGCCTCCTGATAGGCCAGCACCCCCTCCCAGGGTGCTAGTGAAGAAAAATGTTTTTGCACGCTTCTAAATGGCCCTCTTATCTTGCAATGAAGCATCATGCATGGGTAGCACAGCAATCAGTTGTGAAGATATGCAAAATGATACACTTTGTGATGTATTGTATTGCTGCCCGGAGGTGGCCAAATGTGCACAGCTGCACAGGAAAAGGGTGCCTCTCCCAGCATGACACCAACACCTGCCATCAGTGTGTTGCAAAGTTATAGTATATGCTAACTCAGTCCAGGGACCAATGGGAAGCTTCTGAGAGTGTTCACTAGGATGAAAGGCTGCTCAGCAGCTCCCTGGGAATGTGTGTCTCTCTCCCACCACCTGCTTAGCACCCGTGTAGCTCACACACAGGAGCTATGGGCTCTTTAGATAAAAAAGGGAATGGACCTTATGCATTGGGTCCTGAAACAGCTGCACTTGTAAAGTCCCCTGTCTTCCTTCATAACGTCCTGGTCATCAACAGAGAAAATGGATTTAAGAAGTGCAGCCGCTTCATGGAACCACTGTGCAAGGTCTTTTTCCTTTTCTTTTTTTAATCTAAAGCAGGTGCGTGTCAGCTACATGGGTGCAAATAGTGATATTACCCTCAGCGAGGTGTGGGGAGGTGACAATACCGTACTGGCACCGCTGCCCCCGTTAAGGGACTATCATTTTGCGGTATCGCCTCCTTTTGCCGACACCCGTTTTTCCGGCGGGTGATTTGTCACAGGAGTTTTGCCGAAAATTCCCATTGAAATGTTTTTGGGGGTGGGGGGTGGATAGGGTAAATAAAGGGTTGGGGGAAGGTAAATAAAAAAAATATTAAATTAAAGGAGTTTGGGGGTAAAACTCCTGCAGCAAAAAACACCCTTTGGAAAAAAAGTGGTCGGCGAAATGACATGGAACCTACTTGGGTCAGGCTCTTAACTTGGGCAGCGGGCCGATAACGGCAGGGGCAGACTGCCCCCTCAAGTCATATCACCTCAGTACAAAGAGCTGCCTAAAACATCCACAGCACCCAGACATTTTTTAAAGCGTCACTTCCTTTGAGCAGCCACTCTGCTCGGTGACCACGATGGTGGTGGAGGCGCAGTATTAATGACACATTTGTTACTTAATTGCAACTAGACCAACTAGACCCAGAACATACCCTCAAATTTACATATCCCAGAGATCTGGAGATTAATTCTCAAAGCAAATCATTTACAACAATGTAACAAAGGCCTACGGGGCATGTCCCAAAGCTACCAGTTCAAATATGTTGTGTACATATTGACCTAGCGCAGCAAAGCGTAGTTACCACACACAAGAGTAAAGGATGCGGGCTATTCGACCGGAATCTACCGAGTAGGCGCTGAAGGATTTTGTCTTTTTATGGAGATTGGTAAGGCACCAACTGCAAATAAATTACTTTTTTAGCACCTCCAACCAAGGTATGGAGGTGTCTAGGGAGGGATTAGATGGGCGCCCGTGCATCGGTTGGGACCAGAGTAAACATAATACAGGATGGCCACTTGTGTCAGTGTGAGCTAACCCCAGAAAAACAGGGTATATGAATTATCATAGGTGCGTTCAGGCCATGATATCATGCACCCCCACAATGAAAAGATATGGGGGTGTCCAGGGAGGAGATCAATGGTGCCAATACACCAACATGAAGGGGAAGAACAGGGTCACATGAGCCTAGTAAGTTTTGAGACATTCCCATCAATTATGTGCAAGAAAATACAGATAAGCACAGTGAAGAGGGAAACAGAACAGTAAGACTTTACAAAGCTCAACACGGACAATGGCAAACATGCAAAAAGTGAGGAATATGCCAATAGTGTGAGCCGATTAAAAACACAGTGGACTTATTATAAAGGTGCAAGCAACCCAGGTCACAAGATCAAAGTGAGTGCAGGCAGTGTAGCAGATCAAAGGTCCAAACAGAAAGATAAGTGGACTTATTATAATGGTTCAAGCAACCCGGGTCAAAAGATCAAAGTGAGTGCAGGCAGTCTAGCAGATCAAAGATCCAAACAGAAAGATAAGGGGACTTATTATAAAGGTTCAAGCAATCTAGGTTACAAGATCAAAGTGAATGCAGGCAGTGTAGCTGTTACGCTCACCTGGTCTCTGCGGAGGCGTTGGGGCATGGTTGTAGCCCTCCCTGAACTTCACTCACCCCCCTTTCAGGCCTCTCCCTCGGTAGAAAAGCGGTGAGCGGTGGTACGTGGTGATTGTTGTACCTCTCAAACCCTTCTCCCCAAAGTATGGTTTCTGTGACCATACGCCGGCCCCTAAAGCTCACCTGTGAATTATGGAAGGTAAGCTCTCCGCCCTGCTACTTCTTGTAGGGGTGCGCTAATGGGATCTAGTTCCTTCACTGATCCCTGATAAGGATTAGTCCAGTCCAGCTGCGACTATGCTTCTCCTTATGATTGGTAAGTGTCTCTTGAGCTCTTGTGATTCTCTTCGTTCTGTTTAATGTCTTTATATGTTGCTCCTTATGCCCGCAATAATGTCTCTCTTCTGTTTTCTTCCCTTAGATGGAAATGCGGCCTCAATGCAGCTGTGAGACGCGGCCGGATGGAAGATGGATGCTACCGCAACGTTCGACAACAGGTAAGTGATGGTTTAAGGAAAGCGCAAAATATGGCGAAGCACAGCCTTAAACTGACTGTTTTTTCAATGTCTAACCTTGTCTTCTGTTTTTCCTTGTGGGTGCTACTGTCAACGATGGAGCGTGTCGTGCAGCGGTGCCAAGATGAAGATTTCGGCGTTCCAGAAAGTGTAAAGATGAATGCTCGGTTCGCCGAAGAGATGTACAGGTAAGAACAGCTTCCCCCAGTTGGTAAGTATGCTGGCAGGAAGCAGGATGTCAGGGAAGCAGGGTCTTCAAAGGTAAGCAGGTCTGACCTCAGGGGTTGCAGAGGGTGGCTCCTGCAGTGTCATGAATTTGTCCACCCAGGTTTTTTTTTTAAAAGGGGATCTTCGAGTCAGCAAAGAGCTGCTTTCAGATCTCACGAGCCTCGCTGCTTGGTATCTGGGACCATTTGTCAAGTGTAGACTGGCCTTGCTCCCAGAAGGTTCTATGCAAGAGGCAGAAAACTTTGAAATGCATGGGCGCACTGACCGGTAGGCAATACGGGGACAAAAGGCTGGCAGGTATATGATTACAGGGTTTAGGGGGAAGGGACAGCTGCTTTATCCGACTATTAGGGAGGCGCAACAGTGCACTACTTCAAAAGTCAGCGCATGGTACAGCCATTGTAGAGGTCATTTTCAATTTCCGGGTCATGGGTCACATGACATTGAGGCGAATGTGTGCTTTCTTAGATATGTTGTGGATGCATATCAGCTAAAGATAACACCAGGGCTTATAGCCGAAGTAGATAGGGTAGATGGAGCTGCAAGGGAAGGTGGCCAGTGGAAGGGAAGAGCCAAAGGGATAATGTTGCCAAACTGAAAAATCTCTGTCTTCAAGACATTAGGCAGAGATGGCCATCCATCTCTCAACCCTAGATGAAAGGAGACAATTTAAGATAGGTTGAAAGCCACCAGAAGGAACTTCAAGTCTGATGGTGGTTTGAGTGTTGCCAGCATATTTCTGGAATGTACTTGAATGAAGTCTGATGATGTGGGCAAGGCGTTTAAGGTAGGCATTAAAATAATAGTGGGAAAGGATGGAACATTGTGTGTCTGCAGAGGGAAAAGTGGGTGGTACAGAGACACAATGGCCAGATTTCACCTGACCTTCTCTCTTAGGGAGAAAGGACGTGATGAGTTTGAGGACAGAGCCAGATCGTCCGACGGGAGGTCTCAAGTTGACTGCGAAGCGTGGAATGATTGATACTGTCGAAAGCCGCTGAGAGATCCAAAATGATGTGGATGGATGGAGAATTGGAGTCAAGAGATTTAAATGTATTGCACGCAACTCTGTCTATCACAAACGTACTGGACACAATACTACACAAAAATATTCCACGGGTTAAAAATCCAACCCCATGCAAAAACACTGCTTCCAACCCAATTTATCGTCAACTCAGAAGATGAAAATGTGGTAAAATGCACCCACCTAATGGCCACTGGGTTTCAATTAGTTTACAACACACGTACTGGCTTCAGTGCCCCTGTCACACAAATACAATGCTAACATCTACCGATAACTTTATTAAAGTTAAGTGGGAATAACCCACAGGAGCAGGTTTACTAGGGAGAAACTATTTCAATAATTTCATTGGCAACATGCCAATGGGGTAAGTCTACTGGGGCTGCTCAACTGGGGTAAATCTACTGGGGTCTGTACACTGGGCGTATCTAGTAGGTAAGTGGGTATGACTACACATTGTGCCAATTTTCTAGGCATAAACACAGACAACCCAACCCCTGTGTTTACAAAGATATACAAACAAACACGTCTACTTTGGGAACTCTGTCAAGTTTTGTTTGCAATCCTCAACTCAAATCGAGTCATTTAGGGATAGATTAATGTACATTAAGTGTGTTTGGTACAAATGCACAGAAAATATCTCTAGAATGAATATGCTCATTTTCACCAAAAAGTAATTTAAGGCACAATACAGCTGTCTCAAGACCACTGAGCATCACTACCGCTGGTGCAAACCTACGGGGAGTGTTGTCTCCAGATAAACAACATTTCTTTGGGGCAAACATATACACGTTGGCTGAGGACACGTGCAAACAAGCATTGACAGAGCCAATCATTTTGGCTTTGAAGGTGTTCAGTGCATTTTTAATTCAAAGGAATTGATTTTTATTGAACACATAAAGTTGGGAAACAACACAAAGAACGTGTAAATTGAAGTAATGTTCTTCATGCGACTATAATTAGGTGAGCTGTTTGCATCTGCCGTGCACTAAATGCTTCTGACATTTTAAATCAACAGCAGAGCTCCAAATCCTGCAGCTTACATAGCCTGCTACAGAGGCTCAGAACATGTGTTTGTTCTTTAAACCATCCAATATGGAACTCTGAATGTTACAGCACATCTGCAAGTACCAATTACCTGAGCTGTAAACGATGAACAACAGAGCAGTGTAAGTGCCTTCACAGTCTCTTTAATACAGGGTCAAAAGGTGGGACTGTACCACTCTGAAATAGAATGCAGACATGCATGAGGTGTGAGATCATGTGTAGGAAGGCATGTGCTGCTTGGTATTACGGTTTTGTGCACAGCAAGGTGAGCATATTGTAGTGTACCATGACCCACAACCAGTGCAACAGTCATGCCTATGAAAAAGAGGGAATCAACATCCATGCAGGCATGCTAGGTATAATTAATGCAAGGAACATTAGTTAACCCGAAGGCCATATTCCCATTTCTGGCTGATATATATTTGAGCAGCATTCATGCCTTGCCATTTACCCCCGGGACAACAGAAGCAGCTGCTCTACTCGGTCCTTTCCTGCAAGTTGCACTCTTAATAATCCAGTCTAATCTCCATGCCGACCCCCCTTCCTCCAACAAAACGAGGCCACCGGATGCAAAATGTAGAAATAACACACATAGATCCATGTGCACACTTTGGAAGAAGGCTATGGAATTCCTTGTGTTAGTACAGTTCTGGAAATCCTTAAAGGCATTCTGGTTAAATATGTTATAGAATAGATATGGCGGTAGGATCCCCTAGAAGCTTCTCGCTGGAATATGCAGTGGAATATGGAGTCGAGGAACATCTGCGCCCAGATGCAGTTAAGTCTGCTCGGTCTTCTGCGCATTGTAAGAACCTCAAAACAAATCAAATCAAAGATGGGGATGTCTCAGCTTAACAGAGCAACACTCTCTTACAATACATCACATTTCCTGGTTTCAATAGTTCGCCCCCTTACTAACCTTCCATTCAGCCTTTAATATTTGTAACTTCACCGTGGACTATTTCCATCCCAAGAAAGAGCAAATCTGGAAGTGGCTCGCAACTCTGGTAGTAGGGACCTGTTGTGGGAGTCACTGGGTATGGAAGGTCTGATGGAATAGTACATGGAGATACTAGAAACTCTTCACAATGGTAACGTGTCAAGAGTCAGATGCAGCCTGAATGGAGAACTGATGGGGTCATTGTCTGCAGGGATGGTTGTCAGACGGGGCAGTTTGCGGGCTCTCACACTATTTAGCCAGTCCCAGAATGAGTTAGAGGAGCTTCTTGTTATGGCTGATCTCAAGAAGAGAGGGCAGGATGTCCTACTGCTGCTGTTTGCAAATTAAGCTGTGCTACTTACCCACACAAAAGCAGCACAACATAAAATACAGGGCACCTTTTGTAATTACTACATTCAAAACTAGCTAGTCGTTAACAAGAGCAATACAAAAGGCAGTAGTGCTAGGCGGAGCTAAATGCCACAGGAAGAGTTTCTGTATAAATGGTCGTTATTTACAGATAGTGCCTCAGCTTGACTATCGTGCCTTCCACTTTGATGATAAAACAGGGATGGACCCACAGGTGGAAAGGAATGGCAATACATTTGGTCAATCTGCCAGATGGGTTCCTAGATTCAATGTGAAGTGTGTGAGTAATTCTATTGCACAGGCCCTTGGTCACTTTGAAGAACTAGAAGGATTGTAGCAAACAAGAAGTATTGTGACAAAGGACTGTTGAATGTTAAGGACTGCAATGAAGGATTGATGAAGGTGAATAACTGTGATGAAGGAGTGTGATGAAACAGAAGGACTCTAACAGAAGAGAAAGGCTGTAATGAGGGACAGTGATGAAATACTATGACCAAGGAGAATCATTATGTCAAAAGACTGTGATGGAGAAGGACTGTGATAAAGGGGAAGGACAGTGATGGAGAAGGACTGTGATGATCAAGGACCTTGACAAAGTAGAATAACTGTGATGAAGTAGGTGGTCTATGGCAAGGAAAATAACATTTACTGAGGAGAAGAACACTGATGAAAGACACATATCATGATGAAGGAGAACTGTGATGAAAGAAAATGAGGGTGACAAAGGTGAAGGACTTTGATCAAGAACTGATGAAGGAGAACAAGTGTGATGAGTATGACTGGGATGAAGGCGAAGGAATGATGAAGGACAATGTCTGTGA
Source organism: Ambystoma mexicanum (assembly GCA_002915635.3). Taxonomy (NCBI): domain Eukaryota; kingdom Metazoa; phylum Chordata; class Amphibia; order Caudata; family Ambystomatidae; genus Ambystoma; species Ambystoma mexicanum. The sequence continues at coordinate 902,971,341 of CM030321.1, read as the reverse complement.
CAAAGGATAAGGACTGTGCCAAATAACTTATAAAGGAGAAGGACTGCGACAAAAGGGAAGGACTAATGATGGAGAATAACTAAGCTGTAGAAGAGCTGTAACACTCAAGCTGTAATGTGATTAAGTGAAGAAGGAAAATAACTGTAATGGTGGGGAAGTGTTGTGATGAAAGACTGAGGAAGGACAAGGGCTGTGACAAAGAAGGATTGTGCTAAAGGAGAATGACTATAATGAAGGGCTTATGACGGAGAAGGATTGATGATGGAGATGGACTAAGACGAAGAAAGACTGTGGTGAAAGAGAAGGAATGTGATGAAGGAGAAGGACTGTGATGAAGCAGAAGGGGTGTGATAAAGGTGAGGGGCTATGATGGAGGACTGTGATAAAGAACCATGACAAAGGACTGTAATGAAGGAGACAAACTACAACTTCTGTGTTGAAGAAGAAGGTCTGTGATGAAGGGGGACTGTTATGAAGGACTGAAAAAAATGTCCAAACACTTTGATGGAGAAAGGTTTTGAAGAAGGAGAAGTACTGGTATGAAGGTGAGGGGTTGTGATGATGGATTGATGAAAAACACTGTGACAAAGAAGGACTTTGATGAAGGACAATGCTTCAATCAAGGATTAAGGAGGTAGGCATGCTCTGATGAAAGACTATGATACAGGACACGGTCTGACAGAGGACAATAACTGTGACAAAGGAGAAAGATATGATGGAGAAGAACTAAGAGCAAGAAGGACTGTGATGATGGTGAAGGACTGTGATGAAGGAGAAGGAAGGACTGTGAGAAAGAACTGTAATAAAGGAGAAGGACTGTGATAAAGGAGATTGATGAATCTGAAGGTCTGTAATGAAGGGGGACTGTAATGAAGGACTGAGAAAAATTCAAAGCACTGTGATGGAGAAAAGCTGTGATGAAGGAGAAGGATTGTGAGGAAGGGCTATGAGGAAGGACTGTAATAAAGGAGAAAGTCTGTGATGAAGGACTGCGATGGGGGTTATATGAGGACAAACAGAGAGAAAGGGAAGGACTGTGATGGAGAGGGGCTGTGATGAAGGAGAAGGACTGTGATGAAGGAGGAGCATTATGAAGAAGGAGTACTGTGATGAAGAAGGAGGCCTATGAACGAGGAGGACTGTGATGATAGAGAATGAAGCAGAACTATGAAAAATGACTGGTGAGGGACTGTAACAAAGATGAATTATAAAACAATGACTGAAGGGGAAGGACTGTGTTGAATGACTTAGAAGTATTGCGATGAAGGACTATGATGAAGTAGACGGACTCTGACTAAGGGCTTTGATGAAGGAGAAGGACCGTGACGAAGGAGAAGAACTGTGATGAAGGAGTGTTATCCCCTTTACTTCACCTAAAACATGCCTTCTACAATTACCTCTTATAAATTCAATTCGTCAGACATTTACTTCTTCATGCATTTACTTCTTTCCTTTACATCGACTGCATCTAGACATTGTCAAGGTCGCAGTGGATATAGAATGTTAAGCTGTACGGTTACGGTTGTGGTCAAGGAGGTGTTAGGGGGAAGAATATGGGTTAGAAAATAAGGGGCTACTGGGGGTTTCTCCCTTTATTACCATTAGTATTAAGGTATTTATATATCATGGACCTAGCTTCCGGAAGCAACGGAGCGCTTTACAATCATAGAGGGAAGAACACAGTGCGGGAAGCAAAGAAAAGTGAGCAGGGAGCTAATAGTGGAGGTTGAGGGTGGGCAATTGACAGCAAGCGATCTACAAGCAACCAGTAGAGGAGACAGTGGGGATCACATCACCAAGTCTCAGGTATGGTGGGGGGAGAGTGTGTGTGCGTAGGTGTTAGGGAGGAGCCATTCCTTGAAGAGGAAGATCATGAGCTATTTTCTGAACTGTAGAAGTGATGGGATGAGACTGATGTTGTTGGGAAGGTGTTTCCAGAGTCTTGGAGCGCAGACAGAAAATACCTGTTTTCTGCTTCTTTCCATCCTGTACCGTCAGAGTTCAAATCTGCAAATGTCCTTACTTTTGGTGGATCGCGGGACTCCGGAGATGTGGCGATTCTCAGTGAAGTAGCTTGGGGACTTCAGTGTGACTGCCTTGTAGATGAAGCAGCAGGATTTGAAGATGATACAGGCTTGCAGTGGTAGCCAATTCAGTTTGATGAGTGTCGAGGTGATGTGGTTGAATTTGCGGAGTTCTTTGATGTGTCGTACTGCAGCATTTAGGACACATCTCAGCAGTGTGAGGGTACCCGCCAGAAGGCCTTTCAAAAGGGCACTGCCACCATCCTGGTGCAAGAGGACCAAGACTTGGACAGAGGATCTGAAGTTGTTTTCTGGGACGAAGGGCTTGATTTTCCACAGGGGAGAAAGTTTGTACCAAGCCATTTGGGTCTTCCTTGCTATGTGCTGTTTAAACGTGAGGTGTCTGCCAATGTGAGGGTCCCCACTCTGCAAATGTATTTCACAATAGCTCACACCATCTGGCTCAGCAACAACCACTCTCTGACCTAGTAGAGATCAGCCATGAAACATTGCCTTCTAGATCCTCATCTGTAGGTGTGAGTGATTCCTGCAAAGTAAACACACAGGCGAAGCCGGCCCTACACCGAAGGCCCGCACCTAAGGCCCTGTTGGCACCCGTGTTAGCACACCGGCGTGCAAGTACAACGATCCCCATTGCCAGGTCTTACCAAAGTAAGCGCTACCTGACCTGCGGATACCACCCTTATCTAATACAATGAAAATTGACTCTGTGCATTTCCGCTATTGCCTGGATATACCCACTCCCAAGCTCCCAAGCGTATATTGCCTCCTAAATTGTGATTGGTACTGATTGCTCAGACAACTGTGATGTTCCACATATATGCCAGTTATTCCTTTGCTTCTATGGAGTACTGCCACTCTCTGCCTTTAGTTCCAGGGATCTCTATGTGGCGGCTGTAATCGACCTCTCGCTCCATGAATCCTTTATACTCTCACCCAAGTGGCATTCAGACCACATTCAGCAACTTATCCACCTTATCACCTTGCCTTCAAATGCACGTTAACTGATCAAGGCATATAAGGTAGTGGTCATTGATACGTTAGGAGGCCCAAATTCTGTTAACCGCCTCTTGACTCATTTTAGCAACCCACTGCTATTAATCAGCATACTGGCTGCACTAGCTGCTATGACCAGTCCATTGCTTCCCTTCTACCCTAGGGGCCCACTGATTGACTTTTGTATTTTGCTTGCCCTAGGGCATACTGTATTGCATCTTGCCTGGCCCAATGGCCCGCTGTTTGACTTTTGATTTTTGCCTGCCCTAGGGGTACCTTGTTTGACTTTTTCATTTTGCTTGCCCTACTGTATTGCCTGGACCAGTGGCTCACTGTTTGACTATTTCATTTTGCCTGGCCTAGCGACCTACTTTTGGCCATTCACACCCTGCTTGCCTGGGAGACCATTGGATTACCAATTCTACTTTAACCACCCTAGCCCTACCTAAACTAGCCACTCAGCCACGAGCTATGGCCACTTTAAAGAGAGTGACACTCATGATGGCCACTATTCTACCACTATTCCATGCCTTAACACCCTCCAATCTGCTCTGTTGCCCCAAGCATCGCCCACCATACTGATCCCAGTAAGCCCCCATAGAGCGGCCTTCATCACCTGCAGAATGGATTACCAGATTCGCCACCACCCCCAACTCCACTGATTCCATGCCCCACCCACTTGAGAAACACAAGACTAGGCTCTCGGTCTAGCTACAAGCCTAAGCCCTCTAGAACTCCCATCTTGCACACCATGGACAACAACCTGCTGCCTCCCTCCTCTTCCAGCGGCACCTACCGACCACTGTCTCTTCAAGTCTCTGCAATATCCTCTAGGAGATCTGGCCTATGCCAACACGACAATCAAGGGCGCTCTTATCAATTCACGCTCCTTAGTGGCGCACACCCCCGATATTGCTGACCTGATCACTTCCAACCACCTGGACTTCCTTGCGGTCACTGAAACATGGCTACATCCGTCTGCTGGTCCCTCACTTTTGCTCGCTATCCCAGAGAACTATACTATTATCCGGCAGATAGAAACTCCGGGCTAGGGGGCGCTGTGGCCTTCATTGCGAAATCCAACCTGAACATTTGAGAAGTCTCCAATCCAGGACTATCTTCAGTGGAACTTTTTTCAGTCAAACTCCCACTATCTAACACCTGCACTATATTACTTCACCTTATTTACCGTCCCCCTGGCGCCATCGCCTCCTTTGAGGAGGACATCTCCCATCTACTAACACTAAACACCAAACCAGGCTCACAAATGATTCTATTGGGTGACCTTAACTTAGGCTTACATGATCCTAACGATGCTAAAGCTTCTCTGCTCAATGACACCATCAATCAACTTGACTTCAGACGACGTATTAACAAGTCTACACACAGCAAAGGCAGAACTCTGGACTGGTTGGCTGATGCCAACTGTGACATCTCCCCTCTTAACATCACACCATGCGCCTGGACAGACCACCATTGTATCACCTTCACCATACCCAAAGATACTCATAAGAGCGCACTCACAACCACTGTACGACAAGTTAGATCCAGGAACAAACGTAATATCACCATAGAGAATCTAAGACCACTTCTGCAACCGATTACCAACATCCATTTCATCATTAACACAGACCGAACTGCCCTAGTCGACCTCTACAAAAACACCTTGGAACAAGCTCTAAACCAAATTGCACCACTAAAACTAAAAAAGGCTAAACCGACCGCCCATCTTAACATATGGTTCTCTGCAGAACTAAAAGCACTTTGAAATATCAAAAGATCTTCTGAAGCTAGCTGGAGAAAAGCCCCTTCTTCCTCCTCTAAGAAAGGTTCTCCATCGTAGCTGCCACTTAACACAAACACTTATCACGAACACAAAAAAAAAGATATTCAACACTAGAATTCAGAATGCTTAATCTGGCACAAAACTAGAATCGCCAGTACCACCCACTGATGACTGCATTAAGGACATAGCCTGGTGTAAGAACATCCAGCAAGCTCTATCAAACAAAATAGCTCTCCTGCAAGCTACGATAGAGTCTAGGAAAGCCAACCTCGCCCCCAAAGAACACTCTCGTAACATACCTAGCTCTCTTCGGCCAGACTGCCCCCCTTTCCACTTCTCCCCAGTCACGGTGGACGAAGTAGTTAACATAATTGCTAGCCTCATTGGCAAAGTGTTGATGCAGTGTTTGATGTCTTTGAAGAGAGCTCTGCTTTCATTGTTGGCCTTGGTTTTGGTAATAGTTGACTCCAATAATGTTGATCAATCGTCTGCATGTAGCACAGAGTTCATTGAGTAGGGTAAGGTCAGATTCACCACAGGATTTTTGCCAATTCTTTTCTTGTTTTCTGATGGATCATTTGTTGATGTTGAATTTTTGAGTTTACCAGCGTTCAGCTTGGGGGTGCGCCATTTCACTGGGACATGGTGGTTGATGTTGCAATATGCAATGTAAACGCTGTTAGGAACGCTGCAAAAACCACCACTCGGCCAGGTGAGAGCATAAATCACGACACCAGCCACACGATGCATGCCTCAGATGCCCCCACAATCTTCCAACAAGATGCTCTCCCATCTGATGGCTCAGGCACCAAGCACAATGACGTGACCATGCCTGACCTGTCATGCGCATCAAGGGAACTTCATCCGCCGGCATCCTCTGTGACCATGCATGCACGCAGAATGAACCTACCACGCTTCGCCCAGTGGTTCGTGTCTGTAAAAAAACACCCCACTACTAGACAGTGGAAAAGCCTGCTGCCACGCAACATTGGGCATGCCACTCCCTCACCCCTACTGGCCGCCGCTGAACTCCTGCTCTCTAATCATGGGCCACACAAGCGGACTCAACATCAGCTTTGCAGCCACATTTGTGCTGCTGTACTTTCAAACAGCCCAGCCCACCTTCTACAACTCTCCTCCTTGCCTTGCTTTCTGTGGTCGAATAAAGTATCAGGTCGATTACTCACATCCCGTAATGACAGGCTAAGGACTTGTTTCTGCAATAGCCTGCTGCAGACACTCCCACAAGTCACACAAAAAGGAATCAATGCCTCAGGAAGCGCACAGACCCAGCCACAACCAGATTCAACGATGTGACCCTCACCCCATTTGAATGCACTGACTTGCAACTGAGACTGCTTTCTCCTACAGCTGCCAGCAGTAACAAGGCAAGTACACTGATGCCATCTGATTCCAGCATAAACTTTGCCTCTAACTATAATGTTGTAACAACTGCCTCTCTATTATGCTCTGTCTGTAGCCCTCCACCCTGCCACATGGCTACCCCCACCCCTGGTACTCCTCCCTACCCCCTTACAACTAGGAGCAAGCATATGTGGATCCCTAAGCCCACTCACAGAACAAGCCATCCTATCACCACACAACTAAGTACCCCCACACTCTCGTGTTGATTCCAGTTACCCTTCAGACACATCAAACTGTATTTCTGCTGCCATTATGCCTGCAATTATTATGACGGCAATAACCACACCATCCAAGAAATGTATACCATGCACTCCAGCAGTTGGTATTGTGCCTTGTATTCCATTAGTTAGGAATGCTGCATTTGTAGACCATGTTTGTACAGACACAATACAGCCTCATGCCTCTGACAACTCATATATCTGTTTGCTCCCCACATCCCTGCAACAGGAAAGGGCTGTTATAAGCCCACACAGTAGCAATCTCAAGGCCCTCTCACCAAAAAAACAGCTACCCACCTTCATGCCGGCCTCCTCCTAGAGAATGCATAACCACAATCTTATGCACCACGACCACAAACACTCGGCCCCTCTTGACCTGCGCCCTCATCAATGTTCGCTCGCTACCTGTCCATGCTCTATACATAAATGATCTCATCACCTACCAGAACCTCGACGCACTAGCCATATCTGAAAATTGGTTCCATGAGGCCTCCGGCCCTGCATTATCCGTAGCCATTCCCAGCGGCTACGCCATCTTCCAGAATGATAGGCCTACCCCCAGAGGAGGCAGCATTGCCCTAATAGCTAGAGATTACCTCCCTTTCAGACAGATCAACACCGCCATAAATGACAACATAGACATACTATCTCTCAAGCTCTCACCCACGTGCACCATTACCATCCACCTCATCTACCGCCCTCCCAGACCCGTACTAAACCTTTTGGAAAACCTCCTACACATCCTGCAGGATAACATTAAAGTCTGCTCTAAAATTATCATATTAGAAGACCTGAACTTGGGCCTTCATGACCCCAACGACCCTCAGACCACCTTGCTGGCCAATGCCCTTGAAACCATAGGCTTCAGCCAACGTATCACCAACCCCATCCACTCGAAGGGTCGCATGTTAGACTGGATTGCCTACCACAACTGTGAGATCTCAACCAGCGCCAAAACCTCCTGGTCAGACCACCACATTATCAACTTCTCCATCCCACAGTACAAAAAACCTAACCCTGGTCCCATTCCTTTACCACTACCAGTCACACACAGTTCTTGGAAGCTCACCAGAGAAAACATCATTCCCCTGCTGGACATACCAGGCCTTAAGCCCCCATTCACCACCATCCCTAAGTCATTAGTGGACTTATACACCTCAACCCTATCAAAAGCAGTGAACACCTTTGCCCCCTTAGTTCCTCGTAAATCCAAAGCAGCCAGACACTCCAACTCATGGTTCAGAGACGTTTTTATGGGAGGGCAAAAGGGGCACTTGCCCAGGGCCCCCACCTTGCAGGGGGGGCCCCACACGGCTAGTTGATCTGAAGAAGTAAGATTCCATTGTTCACCAGTCTTAAATAGGACACGTCGGGATATTTTATGGGGTGCTGCTGACGCTCTAAACTCATTGCCTTTTGGTTTTGACAAGTACATTCTGCCTTGATCAATTCATCATGTATTGCTTTCTGTGTTCACTGTGGTATACATAGTTAGTTTGTTCCTTACGGCACAACTCTTTCCTTCTTGTGGGAATTAAGTTGATCATGTGCAATAGGCAATGGTGAAATGCATATTGATAAATTGAGTGCTACAATGGTTCAGAAGTTGGCTCTGTGTGTGAAACACCCATTGCAGAGATGTGTGTTCATATGCACAATAAGGATATCACATTCCAGCAAAGCTGGCTGAGCCTTTCCTATGTCTGAAGTTTATAAACCTGCCTGCATATGTACTTGATTTTGCAGAACAACATCTGCTATTATCAGCAATGTACCTGCACCAGATAGGGGTTGCTATAAAACTAACATCATCCATACGGTGAAGATCTAGAAATTGGTTTGTTTAGATGGGGTGTTGTAAAACATAGGCAATCGCCTCCAACAATGGCATAAACTGTTAGTCTAAGAGGTGAATAAGTATCCAAATTCAAGACTATGGAACCAAAGCGTTCATACTTGTATCCTGGATTTGTCAGCAGATGATACAGTGATCCTGGTCAAATCATCTAATATCTCTTACATTACTGTGCTGTCTTCTGTGAGGTTTGCCTCCTCTCATGCTGCTGGTATTGTTTTGCCCATTACTTGATCTTTCTTCTTATGCAGGCCATTTGGGTGGAAGGGTTGGTAGACAGAAGAGAGTGGACCGTATGTTGCAGGCCTCGGCCAGGCATGTTTTAAGGTCTGCTTGTTTGACATAAAAAACAGTTTGTTTTTTGGTAAAGGTCAAAGGTTTTTATGCACGTTTATAAATGAAAATGTCAAAAAGCCATTGTTTTGGAAGTATTTAAAGCTTTAAAATACAAAAGACAAACTCAGATTACATTTGTTAAATCACATCGAATAGTATGCTGGTTCTTATATACTTGCCTTGACGATGGAGAGACTGAAGATAGAATCATTCCCATTTTGCATAACACCCTTTTATAATATTTTGTTTAAAAATGGTCATGTTTGGTAATGTGATTTGCGTACTTTCCAAGTACGTTTTTTTATAAAATGAGATTGTTTTAGTTCATGGTAAGAACTGGAAAAGAAAGTGTTCAAATGCAGAAATTGCAGAGTTGGCACAAATCCCCACTTCGCCCTTTCACCGCTTACCAATGTGTGATCCTAGGCATCTCATTTAATCTTGTATTGCTTAACCTCTCAATATTGCTAGTCCCTAAACCTTTCAAAATTGTCAGCCCTTCAGAGTGATTTCCTTCTCATGGTATGATCTTCATAAAAGCCTTATTCATGGTTTCACTGTGTTAATATTGAGCATATTTATATTGCACACCACAGGCATTTGTTCCTTTGATATCTAATGTCAACACTATTTGAAAACCATATCCCACTTCTAATCTCAGTCTGTCTGGATAACGAAACCTTCCTGGTAGCTTCTAATCTGCCTCTACTATCCATGCTTCGGTATGTGTAGTATTCTCCTTCCTTCCAAAATGGTGGTCTCTATCCAAGCATGAGCACTTTTGCATTCTGTGAGGCAGCTAATGTGAGTTCTCTGTCTATTATTGTTTACATGTACTGTTTAAATACAGTCCTGCATTAATAGTACAGCTGCATACCTTCCTGGATGTTGTTGATAAAAAGTATCAATCTCTGACCACACCTCAAGAGTCACCATAGGGGACGAAGCAGCTGACCCCATCCCTATTCCTTTGGGAGTACCGCAAGGATTCTGTCTCTCCTCTCCATTACGCTTTTCAACGTCTACACGAAATTACTCTTCACGGAACTAGATACTATGGGACTAATTTATACAAACTTCGCTGATGACACACAAATACTTATACCTATTACAGGTAACCTCGAACAGCACACAACTTGCATTAACAAAATCTACTCCCACATCCAAAACTGGATGGCTAACAATAGTCTCTGCGTCAATGGAGAAAAAACTGAGATCCTCATTGTCGACTCCCCAGATAGACTCAGCAAACTCCACCCTGCCTACAAATCCCTAGTGATAGACGGTACCCCCATCACTATATCTCACAAAGTCAAAACCCTAGGAGTATACCTTGACTCTAGTCTCACTATGAATAACCATATTAGTGCTCTTGCCTCCTCCACGGCATATACAGCCAAACTCATCGCACTAAGCAGGCCGCTCCTCTCCCCGCCAAAAAAACTGCCTGACACTTGCCAGAGCCCTTATCCTAACAAAGATTGACTACTGCAACGTTCTACTGTTATGTACCTCAAAAAAGAATGTAAACAAACTGCAATTCCACCAAAACAAAGCCCTTAGAGCAGCGCGGGGCATTAACAGAAGAGGGCATATTTCTCATCACAGAAGAAATGCTCACTGGCTTCCAGTGCAAGCTAGAATTCTCCACAAAACTCTCACCATCACCCACAAATGTCTGACAACGCTGCTATCTATCTCAGTCGAAGCATCTCTCGTAAAACCACTGCCAGAACACTCAGATCCAGCGCCAATGTACACCTCCACATCCCACGCTTCACAACATGCAAGGCAGGTAAGGCTAGTTTCCCTATAGCAGCTCCTCGCATCTGGAATTTGCTTCCCACCCACGTTAGCAATGAAACTTCCTTCCCAAAGTTCAAGAAACGACTAAAACCTGGTTGTTTAACAAATACTAACAGCAAATTCCCCAATGCAGCATGTCTCCTTATTCTGCATGTTGCCAAATACGTATATACCTTGCATTATTTTGTGGTTGTGGAACCCACCTGTCCTCCTCATACCAATGTAACTGCCTAAGTCTCACAAGATGTGTGTAACCTACGCCGTGACAGCTAAGGGTTTGGGCATGTAATCAAATGCAATAAATTAAAATAAATATCCTGTATGTACTAGAACAGTAACCTCTTCGTAGACTGCTAATGTTCGTCTTGAAATCATTCTGAATGAAGAGAGTAAGGGGACTTGAAGGGAGGAAACATGCTTATTATGTCGCAAGACAGCATATCAACCTAAAAGTTTTGCGCATGACGGGTGGGGGTGAGGGGTGCAACCAGTATTCTTGATCCCTTATTTCCTTTGGTTTGATGGAGGGGGGGGCGCTTAAAATGTCCGTGCCCAGGGCCCCAAAAGTGCTTAAGATGTCCCTGTCATGGTTTACCACCGACCTTCTAGAACAACGAAATAAGAAACGTGAGGCACAACTAACGGGGCATAACAATCCCTCTCACAACCTGATAGACAACTTCACCACAATCTCCAAACTCTATAAATCTGCGATAATTACTGCTAAATCCACCTCCTTCAATGCCAGAATTGGCAATGCCAAATCAGACTCTATAGAGATCTTAACAATCTTTAGGGAACTAGATTCCCAAGCCTCATCCCCTCTACCCCCACCAAAGATGAAACCTGGTGCTCGAGCATCCAAACGGCATTGCTACATATAATTGAAACCCTATCATTTTTATTCTTTTTTGGGATTTGTAGAGCGCGCTGCTGCCTAAAGGCATCGAGGCACTATTGCAAGAGACTGTAAGTAGGCTTAATTAGGGCTGTAGTGAAGGCAGCCCATCAGTAGTTTCTTAGACCCTAAATAAGAAAACTCTTTATCACCAAACTAAATACCACAAGGCACCAAAACCTTAGCCACCAGCATCACACCAACCCCCAACAACCCCTCCACTCCCCAATTTTTCTTCGGAGACATATCAGAAACAGAAATCCTAAATTGAATTAACAGTCCTAAACCCTCTAAATGCAAAGGGGACATCTTCCCAGCTTCCCTCATCAAAGACTGTACAGAAATACTAGCCCCATTCATCACAGCTTTCTTAAATGCCATCTTCACCAAAAGCACATTACCAGCCAGCCTGGAAGAATCCTAGGTACACCTTCTCCTAAAGAAAACATTGTTAGACACTGCAATTCCCTACAGACCAATCACAACCATCCCTTCCTATTAAAAATCCTCGATCGGGCAGCCTACCTGCAAGTAAAGCAGTTCCTTCAGGTGATCACTGCACTGAATCAGCCCTGCCCAACCTAAAAATCAGCTAGACGAAATCAGGGATGAGGGAAAGTCAGCACTTCTCCTCCTACTAGATCTATCTGCTGCATTTGACCTGGTCGACCACCAAATCCTTTGCCACCACCTCACCACCTCTGCCAACTTCTCCCCATCAGCCACAGCCTGTATTGCATTCTTCCTGGAAAGAAGAGTCATGATTTTCGGAGAACGCCAATACCTTACTGTTCCCCATCCCATGTGGGGTACCACAAGGGTCTTGTATTTCCCCAACTGTGTGCAACATTTTCACCAGGCCCCTCTACACCAACTATGCCGATGACACCCAAATCCTGATCCCACTAACATGTAATTATGCAGATGATTCAAACACCCTCAACAACATCTACAGGCCTGGATGGCAGCTAACCACCTGTGCCTCAACAGGGAAAAAAAACGAAATCTTACTTGTCAGACTTCCTAGAGCCCTATAAAATCTCAACTATCAATGCACAGCCTTCCAGATCGACACCTGCTCTATCCCAGTCTCAACAGCTGTAAAAACCCTTGAGGTTACACCTTGACGCCTCACTCACCATGTCCCCACAAGCTAGTGTCATTGCCTCATCAGCAGCCTGTGCCACCCTGCCACATGGCTACCCCCACCCGTAGTACTCCTCCCTACCCCCTTACAACTAGGAGCAAGCATATGTGGATCCTTAAGCCCACTCACAGAACAAGCCATCCTATCACCACACTACTAAGTCCCCCCCCCCCACTGAGGAGGCCAACCCTTCCTTTCTAAAAATAGTTGCTTAAATGTTGCTCGAGCAATCATTGGCTCAAGGATTGATTACTGCAATGTCCTTCTTCCGGTAATATCCACAAACTCCAAGTCATCGAAAATAATGCCCTCCCAGCAGCCCTGAACATCCCCAAAAGAGAACATATCTCCGTAGCAGGAAGAGAAGCACATTATCTACCCATCCAAGAGCGCATCACATTCAAAACCCTATCCATTGCCCATAAGTGCCTGTCCAACACAGCCCCTGTACCTCTCTCATAGAGTTTCCAAAGCTTACTCTTCAATACCCAGTAGGACACACGACACTGACCGCCTAATCTTATTCAAAGTAAAAAGATCCAAAGCCGGGCACTCAAGTTTCTCCTACCTATCAGCCAAACAATGGAACTCCCTCCCATCTTGCTGAGGGCAGAAAAATCATAATGGGTGTTCCCTAAAATGCTCAAAACACAGCTCTTCTCCTAATCTGTTACACCACCAGTGCCTGCTCTCTTTGACCCAATTGGATTCTCTATAGCAAATCCTGATCATGTTGCCTTAATGTATTGTATGACAAAGCCAATGTAATAACACACACCTGTAACTGTGCCTCGATGCCTCTGGGCTGTATGCGCGCTCTACAAATGAAATAAATCAATAAATAATAGGTGATAAAATTAGCCCTTTAAATGTGCCCTACATTATCAACTTTGGAAAGAAGCAAATTAATAAATAACAAATACCTACTTGAGGGGCAGGGGGAGGTATAGAACCCACAAAGGGAATGTAGGCTTCAAACCATTGCCATTAAACAATATACACACACTAAAACATCCACTGAAAAACACTGGTGTCATGTTATGGGATTGTTGTACTGTGCCAGAAAGCATCATTCAGGCCTAACAGTTCCGTTCAAAACCTGTATTTGAATCACAGATCCATCAAAGGGCACACAAAGGCAATAGGTACAACACCATAGTGCACCGTTAGATACAATTGAGAATGACATAAACATAACAATTAAATAAGCAGACTAAGACCACAATTCTAGTGACTCAAAATAGTATATAAGAGCTCTCTTAGACGCTAAGAAACATATCCTGAAGTTCTGGAAGAGTGACACTACCCCTGTGCGGGTGATTGGCTGCTGAGTTTGTCGCTTCTTTCAAGAAGGGAGAGAGTTTCTTTTAATGCATAGGAACTGCACAACAGAGATGACGATATTTGGGGTGCATTTAATGATTAATATGTTTAGCTGCACATTTTCTTTTTTCTTATTTCTTTCTTTTCTCTTCCTCTTTTTCTCTCTTATCTAGTCTCTTCCCCCTGTAAATATACTTGCTTCGTTGAATGTATATTTACATTGTACTTATACGTTGTGATGTAGCAAATCTGTTTGTCGCTCTCTTTTTGTTATATTTAAACAATCAATATTATTTTGTTTTGAAGTAGTATATACGCATGTAGAATATGAGTACATGGAGTAAACATTCATGATTTCATTATAAGCAATTATAAAAGTAAATAGCCATCACCCCGTCCTTATCTAAGGTTTGGTTATCCTGGCTAAAATAATCTTTCAAATCCTTAAAGGAGAACTTTACCCAAAAATGTTATTGTCCGGATCGTTCGAGCATGTATTTTTAAGCATACTGTAATCAACCTTAAAATTCTTTCCATGCATCTTACCTTAGTTTTGCTCACTTTTACACATGTGAAAACAACGGGTTGGGCACTGCCATCTTGTGCTAATCTTATACGGTGATGCATCGCCCTCATGGCAAGAATACAGATCGCCCGTCCCTCAAACTGACATCACTACTCCAAACGATATGCTTCACCTATGCTCATGTCGTTTGTGGCCAGTGTAGCCAAAAATGCATTGTCATCACTCATAACATGACGTTACTCAGCACAGAATCAGGAAGATAAACACACACATCCTCTCACAGCACATCATTTTTCTTTTTTGTCCCAAATAGGAGAGAAAAACATTTATTTTTATGAAAACATCAATAGTCTGCAATGTAAGAAGTGCTTTTATTTTGCAAAGAATGCTCACAAGAGAAGATCAAGTCCACGAAATGAACAATATCTTTTTGCAAAACATGTTATAGCTAGCAAATATCGCATGATTTGAATATTCTTTCTAACTTCCTCATGATACGCTGATTGCGATCAGCGATCAATCAATACCTGTGCTCCAATTCTTGTGTGACGAAACACAGCAAAACTTTCTAATGACGCACATGGTGTTCCGTTCGAGAGAATATATGGATTCTTTGCACTTTCAAGCATAATGCTTTCGCTTCAGTACGTTCTTACAAAATAATCATTGACAGGTTGCTCCTTATTGCTGGGACCGGTGTAGAGGAGGTCCCAAGTACGGCCTGCACTCTAATCGTCCATTTTGAAGTACCAGGAATGTTCACGCCAAAGTACGTGACGTATGATGAGCAAATAAACCAGCAGAGAGCCGCAGTGGGGCTCTGTCCAGTACCTATCAGAAGAACAGCACCTATTGAAGTACCGACACCAAAGAAAACATGGACAGTAAGGTATCCATTGAGAAAATCATGTCAACAAATGAAACGGAATGAAGATCGTTTGAGTGCAGTCCCTGAAAAATCCAAAAAGGTCCACGAATGGTGATACCACAAGAACCCAGACTGACTCACATAAAGAAGATATGACGACCTGAGAATGATAAAAAGAGACAAAACACCATGAATAAGGGACATCGTGAACCTAAAGTAAAATGACAATGGCAAATGTAAGAAGCTTATGCCATGAACATGGCAAAGACATTCAACCACTTTACATATGTACATATGCATAGAACCGCAAGCAAGCTAAGAAAATTGTGCGGCTTGCTATGCTTAGTAGTAAAATAGATTGTGGCAACCACCACCTATACATATCTACTTCAAAAGAAACACATAATATAAGTATACTTCCACTATGCACAAGAAGCAGAATCAACCAAAGGTTACTAGAGGTTGCACGAGGAGAGCTTCATATTTACCAAATTGAGAATAAAAGGCAGAAATGAAACTTAGCAGAGACAAATCATGCCAAAAAAGCCAAGGTTGTATCAGCTAAAATAAATGAATAGTAGCTACAATTAATGAAGCAAGGAACAGAATATCCTGCTCAGAAAGGTCAAGATAAGAAACCGAAGGCAGATGGTGGGCAAAACGAAAATCAAATACACAAATTACGTGGAGAATAAGGCAATTTTACGGTGTCTGAATCACGTGACCAGCCGAGCGAGAAGAAGTGAGACTTTCACACCTACGCCTGGCGGAGGGCCATGCAAAGATATCAGAACTTTTTCCAGACAGAGATGCAGTCTCAAGGCCAACCACAGTGAAATAATTGACACATGACCGCTGAAGTGATGATTGTCTGTAGCAATAATTGGAGGAAGGCCCGGGGAGCTGACAGGGCACCCTGCACCTGGTCGACCATTCTGCATGCTGCTAAGCAAAATGGAAAAGTATGAGTGGGGCTGATGCCAACCCAATCATAGTAGACCAAGTAATCTAGGGTCCTATAGTTAGTAGAACCAATGGGATGTTGTACTTTTTGTGACGTCTACAGTAGCCATTTGTAAGGTAGGGCTTAGATGTCCCACCTGACAGTGTTTACCCAATCCCCTTACTCCATTACCATATACAGATATAGTACCTATATTAAAGTTACCTTCCTTGAACCAATAGAATTGCATGCCAACTTTTAAGCTGTACACGTCAGTGATGACGAGTTTTTAGTATAAATGATGTGTTTTTTATGAAGGTCGTTGTGAAGCGAGAAGGAAGATCCTGAAACCGCGGATATTCATGAAACTCCACGTTTTTTGTACTTGACATTAAATGGACTCCCTTTGCCAAACCATTGAGTTGTCATTATTGATTTGATGCTTCAGTATTAATCTGTATCCCCATCCATTTCATGGGTGCTGCTATTCCATATTAAAGTGCTATTGGGCAACCCCCAGCTTTATGGGTCGGTTGGGGTCCTGGTGCACACTTGGTAGCAGAGATAGGATGGTTTATCGATTATCGATTAGATAAGACACCCATTGACCGTTGACATAAAGTAACTCTAGGTCCTTGGCAATATCACAAGTCCTTTGCCATCCGGCTAAGTAGACCGTGAAGCTCCCTGGAGATAGTGGCTACAATAAAGCGCAAAACCTGCAGGTAAAGGTCTGCAGGGACCTGTGCTTTCTCCCACAAACCCCTTCCCACTTCTACGAGCAGCTGATCAGGTGAACGGTGAACGGCAGGAGAGGCGGTGACGAAGGTGGTGAGCCAGAGCATCCAGAGAGGAAATATGATAACGGTGAGTGAAAAAGACTAAATACTTTGTTAAAAAGTGCATGCCTTAGAACAAGTAAGGGAAGGTAACGGAGGGAGGCGGGAAAACAAAAATACAGTTAGAAGTAGAGTATTATGTACATATATAAGGGGAAGGAAATAGTGACTCAAGGGGTGACCGAGTAGTGGATAAGGATACCGGTGAGGACACCCGAGAAGAGGAGGATACCAGGAAGATATCTGAGAAGAGGGAGATACCGGGGGGGACACTCAAAAGAGAGGCTACTCAAAAAATTCCTGCGCTTAATATAGCGGTTAGAAGAAGCCTGCATCCAAAGTCCTTATTAAAATAGGAATAACTAGGAGACCATAGCGGTTAAAGACGCTTGTTGAAAAGGATGGGCTTACGCCCCATGTCGGGGTAAAATATAGTGGCAGAGATCATTGTAGCCAGCTGGAGTTTGTCTAGTCTGTTAACGTTTGTCTTATGTGTTGTTTGTTGTGACATCGTAGGATGACATATTTCCTTCGAGGAACTAGCATGAAAATTACGCGATTGAGTAACTGAGATATTGTAGAATACGAATTGATGTTTGTTGGTTGAAAAAGCAAGTATAACTTTTTGTGAAAAAATGGGATTGGGGCTTGCGTCGATTGGTGCTCGCTCATATTGTTTAAGTTGTTTAAGAAACAGAAAGACATAAGTGTTATATAAAGAGAAGGTGAACATATTTGAGCATGAAAGACATGACTCCATTAGTACACCTGTGCAAACAGTTGCCAAAAGATGCACCTAAGCTGAAAAAGTACAGTGCAGAATGGGTTAAAGGAACCACGAACAAAATGTTTATGCCGTGTATCCAGGGTGGATCACTGTCTAAAATGGTCCTACAGCACATGACGACATATTTGCACGCTACATACACATGCAAAAAGTTAGACAAATGCCTAGCTAGTTTAGAGCTTTGGAAGATATATCAAGAGGATAAGGAGGAGGAGCCGCCGTTAGATTGGATACTTAAAGTATATACACAGGGGGGTGAGATGCCTTCTGCACCGCCCGCCCCATCTGAAACGAAAAACCAAGTCAGTAAGGAAGAAGAATTATCCCCGCTAAGAGAACTTAAAGCAGCCACGGGGTATAGCAATGCGGCATATGAGTCACCTACGCAAAGTAGTGACGAAAGCCCAGAAAAAGACAAAGATAGAGATATCGCCTCAAATGTCCCGAGGGACAAGGATAGACACGAGAACGAGAGGAAAGACCAGGCACAAGCAAGTACATCTCTCAATACAGAGAGAGAGGGCAAACGATGGAAAGGAAATGAGGATAGAATTGATGAGATAGCATTCACACAGAACAAATGGAAGGGAGGTCAGATTTTATTGAAACTCGATGGTAAAGGCATTGATGATGCAAAACAAAAAGACAAGCTAGATGATGTTCAGAGAAAGGAGAAGGAAAAGGAAAAAGGATTGAGAGATGAAATAATCAGGAAAAAAGATAGGCAGAGACGAGAGCAGTTATATCGTGCGGGGCAAGAAAGACAACGAGAAAGACAACAAAATCATAAACAGAGAACAGCTAATGATCAGGACAGACACGAACAAAGGCGAATAGAAGAAGAAGAACAAAAGATATGGGAGAAAAGAAAAAAGAGATGAAGGGATGAGGAAATATCGAGGAGCAAATGAACGTAGAGATGTAAAGAAAGAGGAAGAAGATAGGGTCAGAGAGGAAGCACGGAAGCGCAGAGAATTCAATGACCACATAGAATGTAAGCGAAAACAAAAAGGACGCAATCTTGAATATCTGGAAAGAGAGGTTAAAAAACCTGATTCAGTAGTAGATTGGGAAGAAATCGAAGAATTCTTTCTGAGTACGATTCAGTACCTGACACTTCTAGGGCAAATATTGAGGATGACTTCGACACCAGAAGCATCAGAGAGATGATCAATAGAATATACGATGGGATGGGGCTAGAACAAGTACCCCAAGGGGAAGGGAAGGACGAGCGCCTGGAGAGCACTCAGCTTTACGATGCTGAGGACGTCTCCCGAAAGTAGTAGGAATAGAGAGCTGTCCCTATACAGATTGAAAATTAGTAAGAACAAAGAGGATGCAAGAAGTTGCACAAGTTGGGCACAGAGAATATCAGACATCGAAAGAGAGGAACATGAGGAAAAGGAGGAAGAGAGGATATGCAAAAAATTATTCTCAGGAGGGAAAGGGATAAGATGGTCAGGTTCTAGTGGGTCTGCACCAAGGACATCAGAGTCAGCCATACAGTCAGACCAACGCGAAGAAATATATTACGGTCAGAGGGGGGTGTCTCCACCACCCTATGTGAGCCGACTAAGGACATTACCACATTACCAGGTAGGCGGCGATGCAGGAATATTACTCCTGCAATAGACAGAAAAACAATGAGAGAAGAGAGGGTGGACTATGCGTCCCAATTTCCGTTGCTCGAAAAAGGAGGAACGAGACCACAGTATATTCCATGGCCAGACATGGATCGGGAAAACCTGAAAAATAAGCTTCCAATGCTGACATCGGGAGCCAGAAAATGGACACACAAGCTAGAAAAAATGACAGGAGGGAACACGTTAGTTATAGGGAATATCAAGGGTCTTTTAATCGCCATACTTGGTGATAGAGCTGATGGTGTGTGGACATGTGCAGGTTACCTTGGTGTGACTACAGTTAATACTGTGCATGATGGAGCGCCATTTAACAATTGCAGAGCGCGGTATGGAAAGCATCACGATTGATATATCTGGATACTTCTGACATCGGAGCTATCATGACATGTAAAATGAAGGAGTCAGAGGGCCCTTTGCTTTACATTCAGAATTTCCAAAATGCTTGAGTACTGGAAACACGGGAGTCTTGGGGGAAATCTATACCCATTTTTTACCATATATTATGCCAAGGGCTGCCAGATAAGGTACAGAAACAGCTCAAGAAATTGGTAGGAATCGAGGCCAAACCATGGTCTGAAATACAGTTGACCATAGTGCACTACTGCAGGCTGCTGCAAGAGAAGAATCGCAAAAAAGTGGCTGCATGAAAAGCAGAAGAGGCTAAATTAGTGCAGAACAAATTGTCAAAATATGCCATTGAAGGGGCAATGATAACTAGCACAGACGGACCGAGCATGCAGCAGGTCAGTAATCCACAACAAGCAAATCAGGGTAATAATGGGTTCTACCCCAGAGGGAGAGCATTTAGGGGAAGAAGATGGCAGAGTAATCAGGGAGGTTTGCAGAACAATCAGGGAGGTTTTCAAAACATGCAAAATGATAGTCAGGATATGTCAAATGGGCAAATGATCAGACCACTGCCAATATGTTGGGTGTGTGGGATGACAGGGCACCTAGCACGCACATGCAGAAGTCAAGGCATGATGCAAAACGACCAAGGAACAAGAGCAGGTCTGGTGAATCCACCTGTGTTTTTACAACAGGGAGGAAATTGAGTTGCACAGAATCACACGGTGCAACAGAACACACCAGGAGCACAGCAAAGCTTGCAACCTCAGAATTTGATAAGTTTTCCACAAGGGCAGTCTCAACAATCACTGATGCAACTAGCACAGACAGTATGTACAGGTCAGGCAGAAGTCCATTCACGCAAAATGGGACAAAGTTTTATATGGACTAGGACAGCTCACTGGAAAACCTGATGTGTTCTATCCTATCAGTGACACCAGACCCTCACCAAGAACCGAAGTTAGATGTTGGTATAGGGGATAAAGAATATTCCTTCTTAGTTGACATGGGTGCAACACGCTCGTGTACACATGAAGACAAGTCATGTTCCTTTTACAGATACACTTCCAGTCTCTATAGGAGAATGTGATATGAATGTACCAATGTTAAATTCAAGCCAAACCCCAGTAAATATCTTGGGATGAGATCTAATGACAAAGTTAAACATGACAATCCCGTTCACAGAGAAGGGCATAGTATGTTCAGCTCCAGCAATGCACTATTTGAACGCATGAGAGATGATTAGAGCATACGAAGGACACACAGCTATGAGAGCTATCCCATTAGAGCCAGAAATATTTGCGTATGTAGTACGTTTGCTGATGGCAGGGCTACCAGGCCTTGCAGACAAAACCATGAGGACCCCAGATGAATTTCCCCTTAGGCCAAGAATACATATGCACGAGGAAAAGGGACAAGTATTTCCCTTGATGATACACACAGCCATAGAACGAGGGAAAATGGCTTTGATTGATGGTTGTGATGATGAAGGCCGACAATGGTGCACAGTAATCGCTGTTGAAGAAGGGTACAGTTTGACTGATGTCACTGATTACGATCTGTTTGACGAGCAAGCAGATGGTGAAGAAACAACAGTTGAGGTAAATCTCACCTTTGGGTGAACATGTTCAAAAGAGAAGTGCCCTAGAGAATGATGCTGGCACAGAACCATCCTGAATATTTTGAGGACGACATGGCCCAGGTGCCTGTCTCTTTATGGACCACATGCCCCTATGATGTAGGCTTATTGAAAGGAGTCGGAGAAGTAAAAATGTAACTGAAGCCAGGACCAATTTTACCAAAAGCACGACAGTATCCCATGTCTAGGGAGGCAGATGAAGGAATTTTCAAGACAATTTCGGCTATGATGGAACATGGCATTTTAGTGATGTCAGAGTCGTCATGCAATACCGCAATTTACCCTATCAAAAAATCAAAGGGAGGGTATAGAAGACTAATTCAAGATTTACGCCCGATAAATGATATTGTAGAGGCCAAGTTCCCTTTAGACCCTAACCCGGCCACAATCCTATGTAATATACCTGTTGAGGCAAAATATTTCACAGTGATTGACTTGAAAAGGCATTTTTCTCAATCCCATTGCACCGAGAACCACAAGATCTGATGTCATTTACGTTCAGACAGATGCATCTGAAAAGCACAAGGTTACCCCAAGGGTTCTGTGAGTCTCCTTCAATTTTCAACAGAGTTCAGCAGATGGACTTAAGCAATATTGCATTAGAGAGTGTTATTTTGCAATATGTGGATGACATCTTAATTTGCAGCACAACAGAAGAAAGATGCAGACGCAATTCTATTCAGCTATTGACTATATTGGCTGAGAAAGGATATAAGGTTGACAAAGAAAAGTTGCATTATTGTCAGGACGAAGTACTGTATATAGGCCAATTGATCTCACATGAGGGGAAAAGAGGTACCCCGGAAAGGGCTGAAACCATACTGAACACAGCTAAGCCACACACGATAAAACAGATGCAGAGGTGTTTAGGTCTTTGCAATTGTGTCAGAGCTTGGGTCTTTGACTACAGCTCATATAGCAAGCCCTTGTTACAGGCCTAAAGAAGGCACAGGTGACAAAAGAAAAAATTGAAGGGTCTGAGACCATGGAAAAGGGGTTTACTGAAGTCAAGAGAGCCATTTGCACTGCACCAGTTTTAGGGATTCCCAATTGTGCTGAGGAATTGTACCTGTTCTCATACATGAATGGCAGCATCATGACGGAAGTGCTCACACACAAAACCACATTGGGGTACAAGCCCCTGGAATATAACAGTGGGAATTTGGTCCCAGTGATGAGAGGCCACTTCCCTTGCGAACAAAGTTTAGCTGCCACAGCGTTCGCTATAGAGAAAGCTACAACCATTGTGATGGGATGCTCAATAACGTTGTACGTCGAGCATGCACTATTTGCCATTCTAGAAAAAACGAAAGGCACGTTTACATCTCAGAGTGCTTCTGCTTATGAAGTGATCATATCAAATCCATTGATTAAGATAGTTTGATGCAAGATAGTGAACCCAGCTATATTCACAGCGGAGCCAGTCACTGAAGGAGAGCCAATACATGATTGCGCAAATTATGAAGAATTTATGATGAGATTCCCAGAGTGAAAGGAAATACATTGGCAGAAGGAGAAATTGTCTTAGTTGATGGTTCGATCAAAACGATGGGCAAAGATATACAGGCACTGCTGTGATAAAGCACACAACAAATGGAGACTATTGAGTGCTACTTAGTGCACGATTACAATCTCACTATTCAGTACAGGCTGCAGAATTATTGGCGTTGATACTCCCGATTGAGAATCACGCAAACCAGGATGTCTCAGTGTATAGTGACATCAACAGTACATGCAGTCTTAGCGCTGGAAAAGGAGGGGCTACCTCCGAGTTGACGGCACGCCAGTGCAGCACGCAGCCTTATTGGACAGGCTCATCAAGGCACTACAGCTCCCAGTGGGCATAGCGGTCGTGAAATGCGCCACCCACACGAAGGGGACAGATTTTATCTCACAAGGAAATCAAGCAGCAGGCACAGAGGCCAAGCCATGGCATGCAAGGGCGAAGCTATAATGGACGTGGAAACAACTGATGTAAACAAAAAAATTATTGTTGCACAAAGTGAACCTGAGAGCTATAATAACATGGGGCAAACCCAGTTAATAGAACTCCAAGGGGAGGCACCACAGGAGGAGAAGAATCTCTGGAAGCGGCAAGGGTGTTCTTTAAACCCCTCCAAAAACTTGTGGCGCCAAGACAGCACTGGTAAACCAGTCATGCCTATAGCCCTGTTAAATTAGCATTGGAGCAGTTACACTATCCCGCACACATGACAAAAGAAAATCTGGCGGCAACGCTCGCTGAAGACTGGTTTAAACCGAACTTAGCAGAGCAAGTTGCATTTTTTATGGTGAACTGTATAATCTGCCAGCAGTTCACGGCTGGGCACACACTAAAAGTAATTAGAGGAGTCATCCCAAGGCCCAATGGACCTTTTCAGCACTTGCATGTTGCTTACGTCGATATGATTCAAGTATGTAACAGATACAGGTACCTAATTGTTGTGGTGTGTCCATTCTCTAGATTGATAGAAGCAGGTACACACCAAGACTCTACCAGTGCAGCCGAATTTTTGGTGGTGAGAGAGGTATTTCCCAGATTGGGAGTATGTGAAGTCATGAGATCAGATAATGGGGATCACTTTATCAACAAAGTTTTTGAACAGATTAACTTGTTGATTGGTATAAAGCACAAGTTCTCGTCAGCGTGTCACCTGCAAGGTAATGGGATATGAGAGAAGATCAACGGCTTGTTAAAGGAAAGGATATCCAGTTGAAACTTAATCTAAAGACGGGATGGCTACATTGCCTTCCACTGGCACTGTATGCATTCAGAAACCAACCTGGTTCTGACCATAATCTTACAGCGCATGAAATAGCAACAGGGAGAAGGATGCGCAGAGCTCGGTGTGATTCCCAGCCAACAGGAGAAATCTTAATGTCTGAAATGCAAAATTACTTGAATTGCATGACGTCTTGTTTTACTGTAATTTCAGGCCAGCTGCAGCAATGACGAAAAGGGTGCAGGGCAGCACAGAACACATTAAGGAGATACTATTGCAGACACAGGTCAGAGTCTATGTGATCCATCACTCTTCCCTGGAGACAACATCCTTGTGAAGAATCACACAAGAAAGAAGTGGGACGAGGCAAGGTTTAACGGTCCCTTTACAGTGGGAGACGTGACTCCCTCTGCACTAAAGCTACAAGGAAGAAGAGCTTGTATCTTTTTGGGTGACATTAAGCCATACATCAGAGAAGGCCCCCTGCCCACACACCAATGCGTAGAGACTACAGATGATGGGGAAGAACCACAGCATGTGCAGACGAGATCCATGACGAGGAAGAAGGAAGCATGACCAGCAGCAAAGCAAGATAAGGAACTTTTGTGCAAAGTTGTGGCTTCATTGTGGACTTTCCTCTGAGCAGAAAATGGGATACAGACATAAAAACAGACACTCTGTGCATCCTAGTTGCAGCATCTAGTTGTGACAGTCTTTGGCTGATTCCGGCGCTCCTCACTGTGTCCAAATTAAGTAGATGCAAAGCGGCAAAACTAACGTCTATTACCCTTAGACTGTAAAGGGAAATAAAACTGTGCAATTACCTATTTAGACATTACAGTGTTTCGCGCTCTGCAGTAAACAAGAATATTTACGCAGTCAGTAAAAAAAAAAATCCTAGTTGCAGGTAAAAGATGAAAAGTGCACGTATAAGCCACAACATAATCTGTTGACTTTGAACTTTGGACTGAGGCACACCACAGCCTTGATAAGAAAAAGAGATGCCAAATTTTGATCAAGGACAGATAAATTGGAAGAAAATACAGTATCCAGATTCTTTCAACACAGAGATTTTGTTCGGTCTCACTTATGGTGTCCCACAGTAGTGACATCACTAAGGACGTTTTGATATATTTCGAATTAGTACTGAGATCATACCTATCATTGGTGGCGAGGCTCACCAGCATCACTGAATTTCTTCAAGATCCTGAAAACGAAAACACAATAAGGAGGCTACTCACTGTGATTGCCGAGCAGTTCCTCCTGCTTCTGGAGCACAGCGAGGAAAACCAAATGTCCCAAGCAGAGGAAGAAGCGAATAGGCTTATCGATGTACTGTTTTTTCGCTTAATTGAAGACTGTCCAGATCTTGTCAGGAGAACCACAGACGTTTTGACATTTCTTCAAGATCCAGCAAACACAGAACGTTTAAGTAAAATCCTGAATTGAATTTTCATCCAAGTTGCTCTCCACACACACCGAAATTGCAGAAACTGCTCACAGTGAGTGAGGGCCAAACAGTTCCAAACTTCAGCTAGGGCAGGACAAATGTCCCTGTCACCAGAAGATAGCAAACTGGCAAGCAATGTCTTTTTCCATCTAATTGAGGTTTTCCCAGAACTTGTGGGGAGACCCACTGATGTTGACTTCTTCACATTCATCAGAGACCCAGCCAATTCTACGCAGATGAGCATGTTCTTGCATGCTATCGTGTTGCAAGTCGACCTTTCTAACCATTAACAGAACTATCTGAGAAGATTTTAAACTTTCCGCCGAGGGACAGATCGAGAAGGTACTGCCAGAGACTTCACTCTTGTTATACTGACAAGGACGCGACATGTCATCTGGAATGAAGCAAATAAGAGGCACTGACTGGGAACTCGTGTACTTTGAACATGCACAGTAAAGAGACTTGCTGAACCTATTACTCGATTTTGACATTTCCTCATACGTAGAAAAAGGAACTGCATCCAGAGACAACAGACAATCCATTGTTCAGGCACTGAGGGACAATTGTTTCAGTACATGCAACCCACAAGCAGAAACAGCAGAATCCAGAAAAAATATTGTCTAAGAGTGTATTAAAATTAAAAGTTAGTTTTTTTCAACAGATGATCGAGATGCGAAATCAAAGTAGCAACCTTGTCCTCCCTCAGGAGGAGAGACGCCCTTATTTCTCCGGAACTAAATGCTGTAGATTAACCTATTGGGGTATCATGTACTTATGTATTATATTCATCATTTTTTACTGTCACTGACGATTAGAACTGCATGTTTTATTGGTGCACAAAGCGCTCCGATTCAACTGCTCCCACCTAACGATGCATGCATGAAGCCCACAAAGGCACCCAGAGCCTATATAGTCATTCCAGTCCCTAGAAGGTCTGATAATGGAGTGAGTGAACTTGAGATGGATGTGATTAGCAATGACACACATTTATTCTAACTAGCAAATTGAAAAAGCCGGAGACAGGGTCGGCAGAATGTGAATGAAAGAAGGTTACTGACAACCACATGCATGCAAAAGATGAATGCACACACATCAGGTCTAGTGTCAATAATTACAGTACCACAAACCAAAGAAGAAAGGGAGGTTGGACAGCCAACAATGAGAAGCTCTACTATCAGTGAAGTTAAAAAGCCAAATGGAGAAGCTGAGCTCTTGAAGAAGACAAAAGGAGCTGGAGAGGAAACCAACTGAAACAACATTAATGAACACCCTGATACAGCACTGATGGAGACAAAGGCAAGCCCAGAGAAAATCTCAAAGGCACAGATGATAGCAGAATCGTTATGGTCATTCATAAGCAGAGCAAGAAAATACAAGAGAAAAGGAAAGAATTGCTAGACTTTTGCCTACTCAATTGTGCAGATGAAGAGGCCTGTACCATGGATTACGATACCTGAGAATCCTCCAGCAAGAAGAAGCCATACAGATGCATTCAAGGATGTAATTATAGCAACTACATGAAACCTTGAGGATCAAGAGAAGCATACAAGGAGATGACAGTGTACTAAACGACTACTTGGACAGCAAAGCACATTTGGGAAACAACATATGATACCAGCATATGAAAGAAGTTGGGAGACGGAGTTCAGAGGGGGAATGCTTTGTTTGTGACTCCTACCTTACAGCATGGGGAAGTCAAAGATCTTTGTAGCTGTAGAAATTGATGTCCAGACAGCACACTGTCTATCGCATGTAGCAATGTGCAAGACCAGAGGTCAGTTCATGGGAAGTGATGCCTCACTGAAATGGTCAACTAAAGCAACTGATCCAAATGAAGATTATTATGTCCAGGACATAAAGACAAGAAACAATGGAAAGACAAAACACATTGTGATCAGATATGAGAAGCCTGGAGTTGAAGGAGAAGAAATCAAAAGAGAGGCAAATCAAAAACTAAACGTCCAAGGAAAACTCCAGAAGAACCAGAAAATGGAAGAACAGAGGCGAAATGCAATTTGGGGAACAGTGCTTTTCACAGACGGATGGAGAAAGGAGTGGTGATCTGCAGAGCATGGATGTCTTTGGTCACTACGAACACACTATCAACATAGTGCAAATGGATGCAAGCCATTATGCCAAAACTTTCAAAACTACTGACATGGGTCGAAGACAGAGGAGGACCCTTGCAGATAGTGCCATTGGAAAGCCAAAATTCTGCTTCAGGAATAATGGCACAAGGAAAATGAGGGAGAATCAAAACTGTGGAAGAGTTTTTGACGCTCCAGGAATGATACATGGTACTGCAGTGATCATGAATCATTATTGGGCATGTGGTCC
>CM030321.1:902653638-902943383 GCA_002915635.3 Ambystoma mexicanum | reverse complement strand
CCATTTAACAATTGCAGAGCGCGGTATGGAAAGCATTCACGATTGCATATATCCTGGATACTTCTGACATGGGAGCTATCATGACATGTAAAATGAAGGAGTCAGAGGACCCTTTGCTTTACATTCAGAATTTCCAAAATGCTTGGAGTACTGGAAACACGGGAGTCTTGGGGAAATCTATACCCATGTTTTACCATATATTATGCCAAGGGCTGCCAGATCAGGTACAGAAACAGCTCAAGAAATTGTAGGAATCGAGGCCAAACCATGGTCTGAAATACAGTTGACCATAGCTGCACTATTGCAGGCTGCTGCAAGAGAAGAATCGCAAAAAAGAAGGCTGCATGAAAAGCAGAAGAGGCAAATTAGTGCAGAAACAAATTGTCAAAATATGCCATTGAAGGGGCAATGATAACTAGCACAGACGGACGAGCATGCAGCAGGTCAATAATCCACAGCAAGTAATCAGGGAATAATGGGTTTTACCCCAGAGGAGAGGCATTTAGGGAAGAGGATGGCAGAGTAATCAGGGAGGTTTGCAGAAACAATCAGGAGGTTTTCAAAACATGCAAAATGCATATCAGGATATGTCAAATGGGCAAATGATCAGACCACTGCCAATATGTTGGGTGTGTGGGATGACAGGGCACCTAGCACGCACATGCAGAAGTCAAGGCAATGATGCAAAACGACCAAGGAACAAGAGCAGGTATGGTGAATCACCTGTGTTTTTACAACAGGAGGAAATTGAGTTGCACAGAATCACACGGTGCAACAGAACACGCCAGGAGCACAGCAAAGCTTGCAACCTCAGAATTTGATAAGTTTTCCACAAGGGCAGTCTCAACAATCACTGATGCAACTAGCACAGACAGTATGGTACAGGTCAGGCAGAAGTCCATTCACGTCAAAATGGGACAAAGTTTTATATGGACTAGGACAGCTCACTGGAAACCTGATGTGTTCTATCCTATCAGTGACACCAGACCCTCACCAAGAACCGAAGTTAGATGTTGGTATAGGGATAAAGAATATTCCTTCTTAGTTGACATGGGTGCAACACGCTCGTGTACACATGAAGACAAGTCATGTTCCTTTTACAGATACACTTCCAGTCTCATATAGAGAGAATGTGATATGAATGTACCAATGTTAAATTCAAGCCAAACCCCAGTAAATATCTTGGGATGAGATTTAATGACAAAGTTAACATGACAATCCCGTTCACAGAGAAGGGCATAGTATGTTCAGCTCCAGCAATGCACTATTTGAACGCATGAGAGATGATTAGAGCATACGAAGGACACACAGCTATGAGAGCTATCCCATTAGAGCCAGAAATATTTGCGTATGTAGTACGTTTGCTGATGGCAGGGCTACCAGGCCTTGCAGACAAAACCATGAGGACCCCAGATGAATTTCCCCTTAGGCCAAGAATACATATGCACGAGGAAAAGGACAAGTATTTCCCTTGATGATACACACAGCCATAGAACGAGGGAAAATGGCTTTGATTGATGGTTGTGATGATGAAGGCGACAATGGTGCACAGTAATCGCTGTTTGAAGAAGGGTACAGTTTGACTGATGTCACTGATTACGATCTGTTTGACGAGCAAGCAGATGGTGAAGAAACAACAGTTGAGTAAATCTCACCTTTGGGTGAACATGTTCAAAAGAGAAGTGCCCTAGAGAATGATGCTGGCACAGAACCATCCTGAATATTTTGAGGACGACATGGCCCAGGTGCCTGTCTCTTTATGGACCACATGCCCTATGATGTAGGCTTATTGAAAGGAGTCGGAGAAGTAAAAATGTAACTGAAGCCAGGACCAATTTTACCAAAAGCACGACAGTATCCCATTGTCTAGGGAGGCAGATGAAGGAATTTTCAAGACAATTTCGGCTATGATGGAACATGGCATTTTAGTGATGTCAGAGTCGTCATGCAATACCGCAATTTACCCTATCAAAAATCAAAGGAGGGTATAGAAGACTAATTCAAGATTTACCGCCCGATAAATGATATTGTAGAGGCCAAGTTCCTTTAGACCCTAACCGGCCACAATCCTTGTAATATACCTGTTGAGGCAAAATATTTCACAGTGATTGACTTGAAAAGGCATTTTTCTCAATCCCATTGCACCGAGAACCACAAGATCTGATGTCATTTACGTTCAGACAGATGCATCTGAAAAGCACAAGGGTTACCCCAAGGGTTCTGTGAGTCTCCTTCAATTTTCAACAGAGTTCAGCAGATGGACTTAAGCAATATTGCATTAGAGAGTGTTATTTTGCAATATGTGGATGACATCTTAATTTGCAGCACAACAGAAGAAGATGCAGACGCAATTCTATTCAGCTATTGACTATATGGCTGAGAAAGGATATAAGGTTGACAAAGAAAAGTTGCATTATTGTCAGGACGAAGTACTGTATATAGGCCAATTGATCTCACATGAGGGGAAAAGAGGTACCCCGGAAAGGCTGAAACCATACTGAACACAGCTAAGCCACACACGATAAACAGATGCAGAGGTGTTTAGGTCTTTGCAATTGTGTCAGAGCTTGGGTCTTTGACTACAGCTCATATAGCAAGCCTTGTTACAGGCCTAAAGAAGGCACAGGTGACAAAGAAAAAATTGAAGGGTCTGAGACCATGGAAAAGGGGTTTACTGAAGTCAAGAGAGCCATTTGCACTGCACCAGTTTTAGGGATTCCCAATTGTGCTGAGGAATTGTACCTGTTCTCATACATGAATGGCAGCATCATGACGGAAGTGCTCACACACAAAACCACATTGGGGTACAAGCCCTGGAATATAACAGTGGGAATTTGGTCCCAGTGATGAGAGGCACTTCCCTTGCGAACAAAGTTTAGCTGCCACAGCGTTCGCTTATAGAGAAAGCTACAACCATTGTGATGGGATGCTCAATAACGTTGTACGTCGAGCATGCACTATTTGCCATTCTAGAAAAAACGAAAGGCACGTTTACATCTCAGAGTGCTTCTGCTTATGAAGTGATCATATCAAATCCATTGATTAAGATAGTTTGATGCAAGATAGTGAACCCAGCTATATTCACAGCGGAGCCAGTCACTGAAGGAGAGCCAATACATGATTGCGCAAATTATGAAGAATTTATGATGAGATTCCCAGAGTGAAAGGAAATACATTGGCAGAAGGAGAAATTGTCTTAGTTGATGGTTCGATCAAAACGATGGGCAAAGATATACAGGCACTGCTGTGATAAAGCACACAACAAATGGAGACTATTGAGTGCTACTTAGTGCACGATTACAATCTCACTATTCAGTACAGGCTGCAGAATTATTGGCGTTGATACTCCGATTGAGAATCACGCAAACCAGGATGTCTCAGTGTATAGTGACATCAACAGTACATGCAGTCTTAGCGCTGGAAAAGGAGGGGCTACCTCCGAGTTGACGGCACGCCAGTGCAGCACGCAGCCTTATTGGACAGGCTCATCAAGGCACTACAGCTCCCAGTGGGCATAGCGGTCGTGAAATGCGCCACCCACACGAAGGGGACAGATTTTATCTCACAAGGAAATCAAGCAGCAGGCACAGAGGCCAAGCCATGGCATGCAAGGGCGAAGCTATAATGGACGTGGAAACAACTGATGTAAACAAAAAAATTATTGTTGCACAAAGTGAACCTGAGAGCTATAATAACATGGGCAAACCCAGTTAATAGAACTCCAAGGGGAGGCACCACAGGAGGAGAAGAATCTCTGGAAGCGGCAAGGGTGTTCTTTAAACCCTCAAAAACTTGTGGCGCCAAGACAGCACTGGTAAACCAGTCATGCTATAGCCCTGTTAAATTAGCATTGGAGCAGTTACACTATCCCGCACACATGACAAAAGAAAATCTGGCGGCAACGCTCGCTGAAGACTGGTTTAAACCGAACTTAGCAGAGCAAGTTGCATTTTTTATGGTGAACTGTATAATCTGCCAGCAGTTCACGGCTGGGCACACACTAAAAGTAATTAGAGGAGTCATCCCAAGGCCCAATGGACCTTTTCAGCACTTGCATGTTGCTTACGTCGATATGATTCAAGTATGTAACAGATACAGTACCTAATTGTTGTGGTGTGTCCATTCTCTAGATTGATAGAAGCAGGTACACACCAAGACTCTACCAGTGCAGCCGAATTTTTGGTGGTGAGAGAGGTATTTCCCAGATTGGGAGTATGTGAAGTCATGAGATCAGATAATGGGGATCACTTTATCAACAAAGTTTTTGAACAGATTAACTTGTTGATTGTATAAAGCACAAGTTCTCGTCAGCGTGTCACCTGCAAGGTAATGGGATATGAGAGAAGATCAACGGCTTGTTAAAGGAAAGGATATCCAGTTGAAACTTAATCTAAAGACGGGATGGCTACATTGCCTTCCACTGGCACTGTATGCATTCAGAAACCAACCTGGTTCTGACCATAATCTTACAGCGCATGAAATAGCAACAGGGAGAAGGATGCGCAGAGCTCGGTGTGATTCCCAGCCAACAGGAGAAATCTTAATGTCTGAAATGCAAAATTACTTGAATTGCATGACGTCTTGTTTTACTGTAATTTCAGGCCAGCTGCAGCAATGACGAAAAGGGTGCAGGGCAGCACAGAACACATTAAGGAGATACTATTGCAGACACAGGTCAGAGTCTATGTGATCCATCACTCTTCCCTGGAGACAACATCCTTGTGAAGAATCACACAAGAAAGAAGTGGGACGAGGCAAGGTTTAACGGTCCCTTTACAGTGGGAGACGTGACTCCCTCTGCACTAAAGCTACAAGGAAGAAGAGCTTGTATCTTTTTGGGTGACATTAAGCCATACATCAGAGAAGGCCCCCTGCCCACACACCAATGCGTAGAGACTACAGATGATGGGGAAGAACCACAGCATGTGCAGACGAGATCCATGACGAGGAAGAAGGAAGCATGACCAGCAGCAAAGCAAGATAAGGAACTTTTGTGCAAAGTTGTGGCTTCATTGTGGACTTTCCTCTGAGCAGAAAATGGGATACAGACATAAAAACAGACACTCTGTGCATCCTAGTTGCAGCATCTAGTTGTGACAGTCTTTGGCTGATTCCGGCGCTCCTCACTGTGTCCAAATTAAGTAGATGCAAAGCGGCAAAACTAACGTCTATTACCCTTAGACTGTAAAGGGAAATAAAACTGTGCAATTACCTATTTAGACATTACAGTGTTTCGCGCTCTGCAGTAAACAAGAATATTTACGCAGTCAGTAAAAAAAAAAAATCCTAGTTGCAGGGTAAAAGATGAAAAGTGCACGTATAAGCCACAACATAATCTGTTGACTTTGAACTTTGGACTGAGGCACACCACAGCCTTGATAAAGAAAAGAGATGCCAAATTTTGATCAAGGACAGATAAATTGGAAGAAAATACAGTATCCAGATTCTTTCAACACAGAGATTTTGTTCGGTCTCACTTATGGTGTCCCACAGTAGTGACATCACTAAGGACGTTTTGATATATTTCGAATTAGTACTGAGATCATACCTATCATTGGTGGCGAGGCTCACCAGCATCACTGAATTTCTTCAAGATCCTGAAAACGAAAACACAATAAGGAGGCTACTCACTGTGATTGCCGAGCAGTTCCTCCTGCTTCTGGAGCACAGCGAGGAAAAACCAAATGTCCCAAGCAGAGGAAGAAGCGAATAGGCTTATCGATGTACTGTTTTTTCGCTTAATTGAAGACTGTCCAGATCTTGTCAGGAGAACCACAGACGTTTTGACATTTCTTCAAGATCCAGCAAACACAGAACGTTTAAGTAAAATCCTGAATTGAATTTTCATCCAAGTTGCTCTCCACACACACCGAAATTGCAGAAACTGCTCACAGTGAGTGAGGGCCAAACAGTTCCAAACTTCAGCTAGGCAGGACAAATGTCCCTGTCACCAGAAGATAGCAAACTGGCAAGCAATGTCTTTTTCCATCTAATTGAGGTTTTCCAGAACTTGTGGGGAGACCCACTGATGTTGACTTCTTCACATTCATCAGAGACCCAGCCAATTCTACGCAGATGAGCATGTTCTTGCATGCTATCGTGTTGCAAGTCGACCTTTCTAACCATTAACAGAACTATCTGAGAAGATTTTTAAACTTTCCGCCGAGGGACAGATCGAGAAGGTACTGCCAGAGACTTCACTCTTGTTATACTGACAAGGACGCGACATGTCATCTGGAATGAAGCAAATAAGAGGCACTGACTGGGAACTCGTGTACTTTGAACATGCACAGTAAAGAGACTTGCTGAACCTATTACTCGATTTTGACATTTCCTCATACGTAGAAAAAGGAACTGCATCCAGAGACAACAGACAATCCATTGTTCAGGCACTGAGGGACAATTGTTTCAGTACATGCAACCCACAAGCAGAAACAGCAGAATCCAGAAAAAATATTGTCTAAGAGTGTTATTAAAATAAAAGTTAGTTTTTTTCAACAGATGATCGAGATGCGAAATCAAAGTAGCAACCTTGTCCTCCCTCAGGAGGAGAGACGCCCTTATTTCTCCGGAACTAAATGCTGTAGATTAACCTATTGGGGTATCATGTACTTATGTATTATATTCATCATTTTTTACTGTCACTGACGATTAGAACTGCATGTTTTATTGGTGCACAAAGCGCTCCGATTCAACTGCTCCCACCTAACGATGCATGCATGAAGCCCACAAAGGCACCCAGAGCCTATATAGTCATTCCAGTCCCTAGAAGGTCTGATAATGGAGTGAGTGAACTTGAGATGGATGTGATTAGCAATGACACACATTTATTCTAACTAGCAAATTAAAAAGCCGGAGACAGGGTCGGCAGAATGTGAATGAAAGAAGGTTACTGACAACCACATGCATGCAAAAGATGAATGCACACACATCAGGTCTAGTGTCAATAATTACAGTACCACAAACCAAAGAAGAAAGGGAGGTTGGACAGCCAACAATGAGAAGCTCTACTATCAGTGAAGTTAAAAGCCAAATGGAGAAAGCTGAGCTCTTGAAGAGACAAAAGGAGCTGGAGAGGAAACCAACTGAAACAACATTAATGAACACCCTGATACAGCACTGATGGAGACAAAGGCAAGCCCAGAGAAAATCTCAAAGGCACAGATGATAGCAGAATCGTTATGGTCATTCATAAGCAGAGCCAAGAAAATACAAGAGAAAAAGGAAAGAATTGCTAGACTTTTGCCTACTCAATTGGTGCAGATGAAGAGGCCTGTACCATGGATTACGATACCTGAGAATCCTCCAGCAAGAAGAAGCCATACAGATGCATTCAAGGATGTAATTATAGCAACCTACATGAAACCTTGAGGATCAAGAGAAGCATACAAGGAGATGACAGTGTACTAAACGACTACTTGGACAGCAAAGCACATTTGGGAAACAACATATGATACCAGCATATGAAAGAAGTTGGGAGACGGAGTTCAGAGGGGGAATGCTTTGTTTGTGACTCCTACCTTACAGCATGGGGAAGTCAAAGATCTTTGTAGCTGTAGAAATTGATGTCCAGACAGCACACTGTCTATCGCATGTAGCAATGTGCAAGACCAGAGGTCAGTTCATGGGAAGTGATGCCTCACTGAAATGGTCAACTAAAGCAACTGATCCAAATGAAGATTATTATGTCCAGGACATAAAGACAAGAAACAATGGAAAGACAAAACACATTGTGATCAGATATGAGAAGCCTGGAGTTGAAGGAGAAGAAATCAAAAGAGAGGCAAATCAAAAACTAAACGTCCAAGGAAAAACTCCAGAAGAAACCAGAAAATGGAAGAACAGAGGCGAAATGCAAATTTGGGGAACAGTGCTTTCACAGACGGATGGGAGAAAGGAGTGGTGATCTGCAGAGCATGGATGATCTTTGGTCACTACGAACACACTATCAACATAGTGCAAAATGGATGCAAGCCATTATGGCCAAAACTTTCCAAACTACTGACATGGGTCGAAGACAGAGGAGGACCCCTGCAGATAGTGCCATTGGAAAGCCCAAAATTCTGCTTCAGGAATAATGGCACAAGGAAAATGAGGGAGAATCAAAACATTGGAAGAGTTTTTGACGCTCCAGGAATGATACATGGTACTGCAGTGATCATGAATCATTATTGGGCATGTGGGTCCAAAGCATATATCAGACTGCCGAGAAACTGGGGAGGTATATGCACAATAGTGAATGTCCACCTTCCGGCATTGGTGATTCCGAAAAGTGACCTGAATATTGACAGTTTTCTGAAAGCAGATGCTAACCTAAGGAAGAAGAAATCTGTAGAATTAATAAACAGAATGAAGAGAGAAAATTATTTCTCTGCCAAATCAATAGAAGCTTTTGATGCGATTCCGTATGAACATAGGCTGTTCAGTCAGACTTCCTCAGTGTTCACAACAATCTCCATGCCAAGAATTCAAGTTGGAGCAAATACTAAATGGTTGCAGATAACCAGATGAGAATTACTGCAGACCAGCAACACAACCATAAAAGGATTCAACGCAATAAAGGAAAAGTTAAGAGCGATTCGACTAATGACTCTCCAGAACAGATATGTCCTTGACATGATCACAGCTATGGACGGAGGTGTATGTGCAAAAATCGGAGAATCATGTTGCACATTTATACCTTCTCACGATGAAGAAAATGCAACTCTAACAGAAGCCATAGGTATGCTGACAAAACTACAGAATCAAATGATTGATGAAACTGATGAAGTGGACGACGACAGCTGGTTTGGATCTCTATTTTCATGGGTTCCACAATGGATGGCAGATGCATTCAAATTCCTAGGAGCCCTGCTAGTGATGATATTGCTCGGATTCTGTGTCATCAAGATAATAATCTCTCAGTGCCAGAAAACTGCGAAAAAGGCCAGAGGGATGAAGATCATGATTGATGTTGAACCAGGATGGAAGGCCAAAGACCTGACTGATGAAGAAATAAGAGACTTTGTGAAAGCCAGCATTTATGCTCCAGAAGGAACAAAGTTTCTATATCCCAGGAAACATAGAAATTGTGTGGGAAAATTGATCTATTGCAGCCCAAATGGACAATGTTAACTAATGACGTGGAACAAAGATGAACTCGTAAGAACAGCAGGAAGTCTAAAAGGAGTTATGAAAATATGGACCAAAAGAGACATTTCTTCAGGCCATCATGTATAGACCCAAAAGATGAAGAAAAAATGGACCCCGGCGATGAGGTGAAATTGAACGCAGAGGATCCAAAGAAGAGGGATACAAAGGAAGAATTGAGAGTGGTCACTAAATCGCCCAGAGGGGGGAGTGTAGAGGAGGTCCTAAGTATGGCCCGCACTCCAACCATACATTTTGACGTACCAGGAACATTCACGCCAATGTATGTGACGTATGAGGAGCAAATACACCAGCAGAGAGCCGCAGTGGGGCTCTGTCCAGTACCTATCAGAAGAACAGCACCAATTGAAGTACCGACACCAAAGAAAACATGGACGGTAAGGTATCCATTGAGAAAACCATGTCAACAAATGAAACGGAATGAAGATCGTCTGAGTACGGTCCCTGAAAAAGCCAAAAAGGTCCTAATGGAAGACGAATGATGATACCACAAGAACCCAGACTGACTCACATATAGAAGATATGACGACCTGAGAATGATAAAAAGAGACAAAACACCATGAATAAGGGACATCGTGAACCTAAAGTAAAAGGACAATGGCAAATGTAAGAAGCTTATGCCACGAACATGGCGAAGACATTCAACCCCTTTACGTATGTACATATGCTTGGAACCGCAATAAAGCTAAGAAAATTGTGCAGCTTGCTATGCTTTGTAGTAAAATAGATTGTGGAAAGTGCCACCTATACATATCTACCTCAAAAGAAGCACATAATATAAGTATACTTCCACTATGCACAAGAAGCAGAATCAACCAAAGGTTACTAGAGGCTGCACGAGGAGAGCTTCATATTTACCAAATTGACAATAAAAGGCAGAAACGAAACTCAGCAGAGACAAATCATGCCAAAAAAGCCAAGGTCGTATCAGCTAAAATAGACGAACACTAGCTACAATTAATGAAGCAAGGAACAGAATATCCTGCTCAGAAAGGTCAAGTTAAGAAACCGAAGGTAGGTGGTGGGCAAAACGAAAAATAAATACACAAATTACATGGAGAATAAGGCAATTTTACGGTGTCTGAATCACGTGACCAGCCGAGCGAGAAGAAGTGAGACTTTCACACCTACGCCTGGCGGAGTGCCATGAACAGATATCAGAACCTTTTCCAGACAGAGATGCAGTCTCAAGGCCAACCACAGTGAAATAATTGACACATGACCACTGAAGTGATGATAGTTTGTAGCAATAATTGGAGGAAGGCCCGGGGAGCTGACAGGGCACCCTGCACCTGGCTGACCATTCTGCGTGCTGCTAAGCAAATTGCAAAAGTATGAGTGGGGCTGGTGCCAACCCAATCATAGTGGACCAAGTAATCTAGGGTCCTATAGTTAGTAGAACCAATGGGATGTCGTACTTTTTGTGACATCTACAGTAGCCATTTTTAAGGTAGGGCTTAGATATCCCACCTGACAGTGTTTACGCAATCCCCTTGCTCCATTACTATATACAGATATAGGACTTATATTAAAGTTACCTTCCTTGAACCAATAGAATTGCATGCCAACTTTTAAGCTGTACGCATCAGTGATGATGAGTTTTTAGTATAAATGATGTGCTTTTTATGAAGGTCGTTGGAGTTGCGAGAAGGAAGATCCCGCAACCATGGATATTCATGAAACTCCACGTTTTTTTGTACTTGTCCTTAAACGGACTCCCTTTGCCAAACCATTGAGTTGTCATTATTGATTTGATGCTTCAGTATTAATCTGCATCCTCATCCATTTCACGGGTGCTGCTATTCCATCTTAAAGTGCTATTGGGCAACCCCCAGCTTTATGGGCCGGTTGGGGTCCTGGTGCACACTTGGTAGCAGAGATAGGATGGTTTATCGATTATCGATTAAATAAGACACCCATTGACAGTCGACATAAAGTATCCTTGGCAATATCACAAGTCCTTTGCCATCTGGCTAAGTAGACCGTGAAGCTCCCTGGAGATAGTGGCTACAATAAAGCGCAAAACCTGCAGGTAAAGGTCTGAAGGGACCTGTGCTTTCTCCCACAAACCCCTTCCCACTTCTATGAGCAGGTGATCAGGTGAATGGCAGGAGAGGCGGTGACGAAGGTGGTGAGCCCGAGCATCCAGAGAAGAAATATGCTAACGGTGAGTGAAAAAGACTAAATACTTTGGCAAACAGTGCATGCCTTAGAACAAGTAAGGGAAGGTAACAGAGAGAGGCGGGAAAACAAAAATACAGTTAGAAGTAGAGTAGAATGTATATATATAAGGGGAAGGAAATAGTGACTCAAGGGTGACCAGGAGTAGTGGATAAGGATACCGGGAGGACACCCGAGAAGAGGAGGATACCAGGAGGATATCTGAGAAGAGAGAGATACCGGGGGGACACCGAGAAGAGAGGATACGCAAAACATTCCTGCCGCTTATATAGCGGTTAGAAGAAGCCTGCATCCAAAGTCCTTATTAAAATAGGAATAACTAGGAGACCATAGCGGTTAAAGACGCTTGTTGAAAAGGATGGGCTTACGCCCCATGTCGGGGTAAAATATAGTGGCAGAGATCATTGTAGTTAGCTGGAGTTTGTCTAGTCTGCTAACGTTTGTCTTATGTGTTGTTTGTTGTGACGTCATAGGATGACATATTTCCTTCGAGGAACTAGCATGAAAATTACACGATTGACTAACTGAGATATTGTAGAATACAAATTGATGTTTGTTGGTTGAAAAAGCAAGTATAACTTTTTGTGAAAAAACGGGATTGGGGCTTGCGTCGATTGGTGCTAATAAACGGTGACAGGTTGCTCCTTATTGCTGGGACCGGTGTAGAGGAGGTCCCAAGTATGTCCCGCACTCTAACTATCCATTTTGAAGTACCAGGAACATTCACGCCAAAGTATGTGACGTATGATGAGCAAATACACCAGAAGAGAGCCGCAGTGGGGCTGTGTCCAGTACCAACCAGAAGAATAGCACCTATTGAAGTACCGACACCAAAGAAAACATGGACAGTAATGTATCCATTGAGAAAACCATCTCAACAAATGAAACGGAATGAAGATCCTCTGAGTACAGTCCCTGAAAAAGCCAAAAAGGTCCTAATGGAAGATGAATGATGATACCACAAGAACCCAGACTGACTCACATATAGAAGATATGACGACCTGAGAATGATAAAAAGAGACAAAACACCATGAATAAGGGACATTGTGAACCTAAAGTAAAAGGACAATGCAAATGTAAGAAGCTTATACCACAAACATGGCGAAGACATTCAACCCCTTTACTTATGTACATATGCTTGGAACCGCAATAAAGCTAAGAAAATTGCGCAGCTTGCTATGCTTAGTAGTAAAATAGATTGTGGAAAGTGCCACCTATACATATCTACCTCAAAAGAAGCACATAATATAAGTATACTTCCACTATGCACAAGAAGCAGAATCAACCAAAGGTTACTAGAGGCTGCACGAGGAGAGCTTCATATTTACCAAATTGACAATAAAAGGCAGAAACGAATCTCAGCAGAGACAAATCGTGCCAAAAAAGCCAAGGTCGTATCAGCTAAAATAGACGAACACTAGCTACAATTAATGAAGCAAGGAACAGAATATCCTGCTCAGAAAGGTCAAGATAAGAAACCGAAGGCAGGTGGTGGGCAAAATGAAAAATAAATACACAAATTACATGGAGAATAAGGCAATTTTACGGTGTCTGAATCACGTGATCAGCCGAGCGAGAAGAAGTGAGACTTTCACACCTACGCCTGGCGGAGTGCCATGAAAAGATATCATAACCTTTTCCAGACAGAGATGCAGCATCAAGGCCAACCACAGTCAAATAATTGACACATGACCACTGAAGTAATGATAGTCTGTAGCAATAATTGGAGGAAGGCCCGGGGAGCTGACAGGGCACCCTGCACCTGGCCGACCATTCTGCATGCTGCTAAGCAAATTGGAAAAGTATGAGTGGGGCTGGTGCCAACCCAATCATAGTGGACCAAGTAATCTAGGGTCCTATAGTTAGTAGAAACAATGGGATGTCGTACTTTTTGTGACATCTACAGTAGCCATTTTTAAGGTAGGGCTTAGATGTCCCATCTGACAGTGTTTACCCAATCCCCTTACTCCATTACCATATACAGATATAGTACCTATATTAAAGTTACCTTCCTTGAACCAATAGAATTGCATGCCAACTTTTAAGCTGTACACATCAGTGATGACGAGTTTTTAGTATAAATGATGTGTTTTTTATGAAGGTCGTTGGAGTTGTGAAGCGAGAAGGAAGATCCCGCAACCACGGATATTCATGAAACTCCACGTTTTTTTGTACTTGTCCTTAAACGGACTCCCTTTGCCAAACCATTGAGTTGTCATTATTGATTTGATGCTTCAGTATTAATCTGCATCCTCATCCATTTCACGGGTGCTGCTATTCCATCTTAAAGTGCTATTGGGCAACCCCCAGCTTTATGGGCCGGTTGGGGTCCTGGTGCACACTTGGTAGCAGAGATAGGATGGTATATCGATTATCAATTAAATAAGACACCCATTGACAGTCGACATAAAGTAACTCTAGGTCCTTGGCAATATCACAAGTCCTTTGCCATCTGGCTAAGTAGAGCGTGAAGCTCCCTGGAGATAGTGGCTACAATAAAGCGCAAAACCTGCAGGTAAAGGTCTGAAGGGACCTGTGCTTTCTCCCACAAACCCCTTCCCACTTCTACGAGCAGGTGATCAGGTGAACGGCAGGAGAGGCGGTGACGAAGGTGGTGAGCCCGAGCATCCAGAGAGGAAATATGCTAACGGTGAGTGAAAAAGACTAAATACTTTGGCAAAAAGTGCATGCCTTAGAACAAGTAAGGGAAGGTAACGGAGAGAGGCGGGAAAACAAAAATACAGTTAGAAGTAGAGTAGAATGTATATATATAAGGGGAAGGAAATAGTGACTCAAGGGGTGACCAAGTAGTGGATAAGGATACCTGGGAGGACACCCGAGAAGAGGATGATACCAGGAGGATATCTGAGAAGAGAGAGATACCGGGGGGGACACCCGAGAAGAGAGGATACGCAAAACATTCCTGCGCTTAATATAGCGGTTAGAAGAAGCCTGCATCCAAAGTCCTTATTAAAATAGGAATAACTAGGAGACCATAGCGGTTAAAGACGCTTGTTGAAAAGGATGGGCTTACGCCCCATGTCGGGGTAAAATATAGTGGCAGAGATCATTGTAGTCAGCTGGAGTTTGTCTAGTCTGCTAACGTTTGTCTTATGTGTTGTTTGTTGTGACGTCATAGGATGACATATTTCCTTCGAGGAACTAGCATGAAAATTACGCGATTGACTAACTGAGATATTGTAGAATACAAATTGATGTTTGTTGGTTGAAAAAGCAAGTATAACTTTTTGTGAAAAAACGGGATTGGGGCTTGCGTCGATTGGTGCTAATAAACGGTGACAGGTGCTCCTTATTGCTGGGACTGGTGTAGAGGAGGTCCCAAGTATGTCCCGCACTCTAACTATCCATTTTGAAGTACCAGGAACGTTCACGCCAAAGTATGTGACGTATGATGAGCAGATAAACCAGCAGAGAGCCGCAGTGGGGCTGTGTCCTGTACCAACCAGAAGAACAGCACCTATTGAAGTACCGACACCAAAGAAAACATGGACAGTAATGTATCCATTGAGAAAACCATGTAAACAAATGAAAAAGAATGAAGATTGTCTGAGTACAGTCCCTGAAAAAGCCAAAAAGGTCTTAATGGAAGACGAATGGTGATGCCACAAGAACCCAGACTGACTCACATATAGAAGTTATGACGACCTGAGAATGATAAAAAGAGACAAAATGCCATGAATAAGGGACATCGCAAACCTAAAGTAAAAAGACAATGGCAAATGTAAGAAGCTTATGCCATGAGCTTAAGCTTATGAACATGATGATGACATTCAACCAGTTTACGCATGTACATATGCTTGGAACCGCAAGAAAGCTAAGAAAATTGTGCAACTTGCTATGCTTAGTAGTAAGATAGATAGCGGCAAGCAACACCTATACATATGTACCTCAAAAGAAGCACATTATATAAGTATACTTCCACTATACACAAGAAGTAGAATCAACCAAAGGTTACTCGAGGCCGCACGAGGAGAGCTTCATATTTAAAAAATCGAGAATAAAAGGCAGAAATGAAACTCAGCAGAGACAAATTGTGCCAAAAAAGCCAAGGTCGCATCAGCTAAAATAGACGAACAGTAGCTACAATTAATGAAGCAAGGAACAGAATATCCTGCTCAGAAAGGTCAAGATAAGAAACCGAAAGCAGGTGGTGGGCAAAACGAAAATTGAATACACAAATTACATGGCGAATAAGGCAATTTTAAGGTGTCTGAATCACGTGACCAGCCAAGCGAGAAGAAGTGAGACCTTCACACCTACGCATGGCGGAGTTCCATGCAAAGATATCAGAACTTTTTCCAGACAGAGATACAGTCTCAAGGCCAACCACAGTGAAATAATTGACACATGACTGCTGAAGTGAGGTTTATAGTCATAAAATCGAAAACCATAACGTCGAAAGTCATAAGATAGAAAAAAAAATGTCGAAAACAAAAAAGTTCCCCCCCAGCCCTTGCTTTTAGAATTTTATTTTTTGTTTTACCCATATTTTTTATTCCCGGACCCCAAAAAATATATATAAATAAAAAAATAAAAAATTTGACTTTTCTTTTTGACATTATTGTTTTCTATATTATGACTTTCGACATTATTCATTCGATATTTTGACTGCACACCCTGAAGTGATGATTGATTG
Organism: Ambystoma mexicanum; assembly: GCA_002915635.3. NCBI lineage: Eukaryota > Metazoa > Chordata > Amphibia > Caudata > Ambystomatidae > Ambystoma > Ambystoma mexicanum. Next base: position 902,927,395 of record CM030321.1, on the reverse strand, counting down.
TAGCAATAATGGGAGGTAGGCCGGGGGAGCTGACAGGCACCCTGCACCTGGCCGACCATTCTGCATGCTGCTAGGCAAAGTGGAAAAGTATGAGTGGGGCTGGTGCCAACCCAATCATAGTGGACCAAGTAATCTGGGGTCCTATAGTTAGTAGAACCAATGGGACGTCGTACTTTTTGTGACGTCTACATTAGCCATTTTTAAGGTAGGGCTTAGATGTCCAACCTGACAGTGCTTACCCAATCCCCTTACTCCATTACCATGTACAGATATAGTACCTATATTAAAGTTACCTTCCCAGAACCAATAGAATTGCATGGCAACTTTAATGCTGTACACGTCAGTGATGACAAGTGTTTAGTATAAATGTTGTGTTTTTTATGAAGTTCGTTGGAGTTGTGAAGCGAGAAGGAAGATCACGCGACCGCGGATATTCATGAAACTCCACATTTTTTGTACGATGTGCATGAAAGGTTAGCGCTGTGAAGTAGGTATAGCTCCGAATGGGATAGAGAACCAGATGCACCTGCTTCACATAGTGTGCCCTACCATAAAATAAATACAGAGATAGTGATGTCTTATATTGAACCACAGGCAGATGGCATTGTAATGGAAGTGTTAAGATTAGTGTTTGAAAAGAGAACCAAGTGCTCACGGAAAAGGTTCATCCCCCACCCCTCCACCCAACCCCCACTTTAAGGTGCACAAGGACGGAGCAGTGACAGCACACCCGGATATCCCGTGGGACAAAGCAGTGTAGATATCATTAGCCTGCATACAGGTTGTGGTTGCGGGTCTTCAAGGAATAATCATCACAATATGGTACATCTAACAACTCATAACTCTGCACAGAATATATTGGTGTGCAAGGCAGTAAGCAATACGTCCCAAAAAAACATACCTCTATTCACTCCTCTTTAAACTATACACAAATAACAATCGTTACTAGACAGATAAACAAACCGCGAGTTAGGCACTCGTTTTTTTAATATTGTGCTGTATAAATTTCATTCAACAGAACATAATCCGCTGTGTCAACTCTTTGGTGAAATCGCACATTCGCACATTGCTGAATTAGTCATTATGCATACAGCACACATGCCATTTTTAATCGCACAAATATGTATATTTGAGCTTACATAATTTCAGGAAGTTCCATTCTCTAGTTGTCACACTGAGTAACCGCTCCGAACAACAGATCGTAGAAATGGAAGCTAAATTTTCATATGTCCACTTTCAATATATTAAATGTTACAATTTGTGTGGGTATTCAAAACATCGGGCCTCTTATAGGTTTTCGGTCTTCGGTCCGGGAACTATGGTACCGGTAATCTTGCCAGGTAACAAACTACGAGTTGTGCGGTCGGACCTGGCAGGCAAAGCGACACCCGCAAGCACAGCATGTCAGATGCACTGGTGCGCATCCAGCTTCCCAATACCCATTGAATCCTATGGGGCTCAAATGGGAATGGGGAAGAATTTTTCCCGGCACCCAGGAATGGACAAATACCAGGTCCGGGAATGCCGTAATGACCAGGTAAATTCCCCATTCCTGAGCACCAGAAAAAATAAAATACTGGTGGCAGCCGTGCCTGCATTACATGCGCGGCTACCGCCAGCCTCGTAATGAGGCCCATTGTGTCCTTCGAACAGTTTCTGACTTTCACTCAAGGTCGTATAACAATAACAGCCTGTTTTCAGTGATTGAAGCCACAGTCTGATAGGTTTTGATTCTGTGAAAGAATGCCACCAAAAATAAAACGAAAAAACTAGACAAGACGCTGCTTCAGGCAATTGGTTCACAAAACCAAGGACAGTTACAAACAGCTATGTAAAATATGGTTCACGACAGGAACGTAAGAACAATTCCGAAAATTCTGTGTTGTGGTTACCTCTGGGGGTATATCATCTCTGTAAGAAAATTACATCGAAACCCCAAATCTCCCAGCACTGTTTCATGGCACAAAGCATACCCCTACTCCTACTGTGCTATATACCAACCGCCCATCATTACTATGTCCCTGTTCTGCTCTTGAATCATTTGTTTGATACTTACACTTCTGGCATTTATTGAACAGGTCCTACTATAATTCATGCATGTCCATTCATGCTCCTTTGCTCACCTGCACCAGGCCTCTCTGCCATCACACAAGACAGTGTGACATTGCGTGCTCATACTGAATAGGCCTCCAGTGTGTTCATTATCATGTCAAGTTACCACACGACGCACAAGGTGAACATTTTTACTGCACATTCAACAATAAAATTCTATTTCAAAGCACCAGAAGCCGAAATGGGAACGCAGGTTGGTGAAAAATAATTCTGAAACGGCAAGTTACATTCAGGCTCCGACTAGGCCTTGTGCCAATCGGCCATGCTATTGCATAGGGGATGGAAGGAGGAGCATATAGGTCTACAAGTACTGGAGGAGGGTGTTAAGATAGATTTCTAAACTCTGTCCTGATGGGCAGAAATTTAGGAGGCCACTCTTGGTTTAGTGAAACAGGGGAACTTTCTGGACAAGCCAGAACAATCTAGGTAGCTTGGAAGGTGGTCAAGACTAAGTCTCAGGAGGGGTGAGAGTGATGGAAGCCCAAAATGAGTACACACAGCAAAGAACAACAAATTACTCTTAGACAAGTGTATATGAAAGATATGTATACATTTATTGTCGACCGGACCAATAGACACTAGTAAACTTTAGTTATACGAAAGCAGGAATGACACATAATAATCTACTATACAGCATACAAACCATATGTTTCCTAATGCGACAAATGAGGAAAACACAGTCACAACCTGTAAAGAGAAGGGTTGGTGAACACACTAGGAACATTAGACAATTCTTCTGAGTTGTTCACTAACTTTGCAGCCCAGCCCTAAGAAGTGTGGAGCCTTGTGCTCCACAGTACAGTTGTGCGTAAAAGCGCACGATCGCGCAAGCGAAACAAAAAGCAGGTCTTCTTGGGAAGGCTGAAGCAAGTCAGGAAGGGGCTTGAGGCGATGAAGAATTGGTTCCCACTATTTGAGCAGGATATGCCCTTGGCAGCAGAACAGTTTTCAAAAGGTGAGAATAGCTTGGGAACGCAGGCTAACCCAGCCAAGATCAAACACCTACAAGGGATATTCGTGCGTAAAAGGGATCGGTTGTGCCACGGGGAAACCGGCAAGTGATGCAAGTACTCATCGACACTCGGCGCAGTCCGGACCAAACTTTTGCCAGTTTAGTCGAGGTCACTAGTAGGTTTTGAATAGTATTGACTCAGAGGATGGGCCAGGGAACCTGTAGGAATTATGAGGATCTGACCAGCACTAACTGCAGCAGTTGGGTCATTTCCGGTGAAGGGAAGGTAGTGTAGAAGGGTACAGTTTGCAGAACTGTAGGGGGCACTCCAGAAGTCTTACCAGGTATGGATCATTTTGCGAAGTCAGGCTCCTGCGGGGAGAGAGGCCTGCCACCCACTCCCAGATTGGAGAAGTATTTGATTCCCATGGACTAGGAATTAGAGGAGTGTACGGTGTTTAGGGAAGGAAAGTAGGAGATTGTGTGTTCTCAGGCCCAGGAACGGTTTGTGATTGTGCCCACGAGATTCACCTCCACTTCGCACTTATAAAAAACATATCACTTATTGGAACGACATATTGCGTCTGCTAAGGGGAGGCCATCAGCGCAAGTGCCATGGATTGCATATGTGCATGGCGTTTGGGTCTAGCAGAGGGTTTGGCAGACGCCAAGTCTCAATATACCTTTCATGTATGGGAAATATCCATTTGCATATCAGTCTTTCGCCCACCCAAATGGGCAGTCCAGCACCGCATTGCTTGGCCAATTCTCTTCTGAACAAGAGTACCAATAGCAACCCCAGACATGTGTCTTCTAGACAGAGGATAAGCAATATAAATGAAGAAAAGGTGAAAGATATACATTAATGCATCATAAACCCTATTATAGTGGTGTAAATAAATACTTTTTAATATATTATCTAGCATTGAAATTGCAAGTGTAAAAACATTAAATAGTTTCTGTACAATGTCCAAACATTGGGGAATAAATGGAAAATTTGATTGTGAGCAGATTATTAAGTCAGCTACAAATAATTTAAATCTGGAAGTCAACCTTTCAAAAAGTTCCAATTTTGGAGGACACGGCTCTGTGGCATTGTATGTGTCCTGGGGACAAAATCAGGAGCCATTCCATGAGTACCCATGGCCAACACAGTCAATGTCAGATCTTTCACAAATTCAAACTCCATTTCCTGGTAGATTGCCTGGGCCACCCATTGTTTGCTTTGTTTTGTAAAGGCCATGAGGTAACGAAGCATCCCGAAAGTTCCTGCAGTTTTCGATTGTTCCCTCTCAGTGTTCTCTTTGTGCGCAAGTATAGCTAGTCTTGTTCTGGCATCCATACCATCTGTGCCAAAATGTAGCCTTTTGGGCGTGTACTTAAGGCACATATTATGGAACACCTCCAAATCTCCAGTATGACAGAATTCGGTGAGTCCGTTCAGGTCTTGTGAAAGAGATTTATCATACACAATCTTCTCAAGTGCTTTGTGTGGAGGGGAACATGGCACCAACCACTTCTTCATTTCTTCCCCTTCGATAAAGGTCCATATGCACATCAATGAACACCATTGTTCAAGTAGAATTTCTGCAGATCCATCACAAGTTTTGGAGCGCCACCAAAGATGATTGCTGATAGATTGAGACCACTTTCTTCTTTTTTTTTTAAACCTTTATTTATTTCACTTGACAACACACAAACAAACAGAGGTAGTCACAGAGCAACATCAGCCTACACTGAGTACAATACATATTCTGCAGTACACTGTGAGGATTCTGTACCAAGCACAGGGGTCAGGTACTGGGCAAGGTATTGGCATCTGAATCAAAGGAGCCACAGTTCACAGAGTGACCCAGTTACGGGGAACAAACGGGGGAGGAGGAATCAGAGTTCGAAGGTGAAGTCATGGCAGACATGTAATCGCGAAATTTCGCCAAATATCTCTTGGCCTCGAATGTGGATGTTGCATTGCACTCCAGGCCTCTTCAGTGTCATGCGCCCAAGTGATTGTCCTGAGCCACTGTGCATAGGTGGGCGCTCTAGGGCGGAGCCAACACATCAATATGCAGCGTACTGCCAATACTATACAAAGTCCCGCCAGTCTCCTAGAATCGTGCCCCAAATGAGAGAAGTTGTGGAAGAGACAACGCAGTGGGGTGGAGACAATAGTATGCTCAGGTATGTCCAATAATGTGGAACAGATGTGGGACCAAAATTGGGTCAGGTGCGGGCAATTCCAAAGCATATGAATGTAAGATGCTTGATCGGTACCACACCTGGGGCAATTGGGAGGAACTTCACGAAACATATGATGTAGTCTCTTTGGTGTATGATGATATCTGTGTAGTACCTTAAATTGTATTAACTTGAATGTAGAGTTATAGGACACATCATGCATACGAGCACACATTTGAGACCACTGTTCGTCGGTAATCTCGACCTCAAGATCCTCCTCCCACCTGCGTTTCAGTTTAGTGAAGGAGGGAGCAGCTCTAGTCTGCAATAGTGAATAAAGCCTTGACACCTTCCCTTAGAAGGAGTCAAAGGAACAGAGTTACGCAACTATGGGTTCGTCAGGTTGTAGCGTGGGGAAATCAGGGTATCTGGCTTTGAGATTCTTCCAGAGAGAGGAGTATTGTATCCATGCTGAAGGCTTACGCTTGAGGGAGAGAGGGAGATCAGTCCACTAAAGGAAGTTGCCCTGTTCATAGGCATCATGGAGTGTTAGGAACCCAGCATCAGCCCAGCGAGATACAATGGATTTTGGAATGTGTGGGACATCGGGGAAGAAGTACCAGAGTGGTAGGTCCCCATGGAATGGGTGAGGTGTATCGACCATTGCCCAGAATTTGGCAAGTGCTAAGGATGTGCTAACCACAGGGTCTTTGAGTCTGGGTCAGGTGGAACAGGTTTGAGGATAAGGGAGCCAATCACTTGGTCGCAGACCATTAGTTTCTCCAACCGAACATGAGGGGGGGATCTATGGTGTTAAATGAGTGGGAGGCAAATTGAGATTGGGCCACCACCCAGTATTTAATGAAGTCTGGGGTGCCACACCCGCCCAATTCCTTAGGGTGATCAGCATAGTCAGCTTGAGGTGGACTGCGCCTGAATGCCAAAGAAAGGTGTTACTTATGCGGCACAGCGATTTGAAGAATTCGCCACCTGGTCATATAGGAAGATTGGTGAATCAATAGAGGAGTTGAGGTAACACTACCATTTTAAGTATTCCAATCCTACCTGTCAGGGAAATGGGAAGTCTAGTCCAGCTGGTAGTTTTAGTAGCCAGGTTTGTTAGGTAATTCTGGTAGTTGTCCTCGCGCAGCTTCGCCGTGTGTCGGGACACTACCACCCCCAGGTAAGTGATACTAGATTGAGACCAAGTGAATCCCCCTAAATCAGAAGTGGGTTGTGTGGAGTCTGTAAGTGGGAATAGTGCCGATTTGGAACAATTAACTTTTAGCCCAGATATGTCTCCAAATCGGGCAACATCAACCAGAATAGAGGCGAGATTGGTATCAATGGAGCGGATGTATAGGATAGTGTCATCAGCGTACAAGGAAACTATATCTGATTAACCCGTTGTGCGCAAGCCTCTATGAGAGTGTGATTGGCAAATCATGTCGGCAAAGGGTACCATGGCTATGGCAAAAATTAACAGGGAGAACGGGCATCCCTGTCGTGTCCCTCTGGCTATCTGGAAGGGGGTGGAGCACCTGTCCTCCGTGCAAACTCTGGCTGAAGGGGCGGTGTAGAGCAGCTTAACCCAGGACCGGAAGTTAGGACCGAACTTACATTTCTCGAGAACTCGCCATAGGTATTTCCACGAGACTGAGTCGAATGCCTTCTGCATATCCAAAGTGGATGCCACCGCCTTGTAACGCTCACATGGTATCCACCGGGACGTCACTCAGCCGGTTCTGACCTCTTACGACCTCGAACCCTTCCCTGGAGTCTACGCGACTGGAGACTGGTCCTTGTTTTCTTGGAAAGTGTGCTCTCCATCCTGCTTTCAGCGCAGGGGCGCGTTGATTGATGCAGGCTCGTTGCTGCCTAGTTACTTCACTGGCAAGAGTCCGACAGGTAAGTATAATGAATCTTTTGAACAATTCTCTCACTTTGTTCCTTTCCTTCCTTAGATGATGGCCGGCGTCCAGGGATGGCGACGTGCTGCTGAGATGTGTAGTGCTGAAGGTGAGTAAGAGCGCGATGCGAGATGCAACCCTTTCATATTTGTATTGAACTGAGTTCTTTTTCTGTGTCTTTTAGGTGCCGCGACATTTTCAGCGTGGATGCCGGTTATGAAGAAGAAATGCGGTGAGTAAGCGCGGTATGCGGCGCCTCTAGATGTTTCCACGCTAACCTGGAGTGTCTTTTCCCTCTTGCAGATGGATGAGAAGTTCCGGAGACAGAGTTCCCCCAGAGCGGCTGGGATTCAGGTAAGAGTTTGAAGCTCGTACAGTCTTTAAAAATAAGCAAAGATTTGCTGAATGCTTACTAATGCCTTTTTTCTATTCTTTTCCCTTTTCCTTAGGAAGCGGCGTGCTGGGATAGGAATGACACCGCCGAAGATGCCCGCAGAACAGAAGAAGTGATGAATGATGGGCAGAAGCGCCGCAAGGTAAGGCTGTTCCTAACTTTGTTCTTGTTCTTGAAGGGGCTGAGCGCAGAAGGTCTATTGGAGACCGATCCGAACACGGTGAGTATCACCCTGCAGGTGCAGAAAACACAAAGCATGTTTCTCAGCCTGGGTCTCTGGGTATCCCAGGTGTCTCTGGGCTGAACTACACCCAAAAGACTAGACTGCACATACAGTTCTGGGAACCTAAATATGTGGGGGCATCCATCTTGTCCCCATCAAAGCACTACAAGTCCAATCCCCAATGTTACCCTATGGGAGTGAGTGAGTCTGGTGCCACAAGCGCCAAGTCTGACTCCAAGTGGGTCTTTGGAGGGATGGAGAGGCCCTTGAGGGCCATGTAGGTGATTGTGGCCTGGCTCCTGCCTGACATCTTGAAGGGCTGGGGACATGAGGGGCAGGAATCATGACACGCCTGTGTAGTCGGGTTGATCCTACTGATCATGTTAAAGAGCCTTCTTAGATTCAGGGATGTGGACCTTCCTGGGACAAATCCCGCCTGGTCAGGGTGGATGATGTGAGGCATGTAAGTGGCTAAGCGATTGGCCAGTAGTTTAGCCTATATTGTAACGTCACAGTTAATCAATGAAAGGGGTCGATATGAGCCGCACTGGGTAGGGGGTTTGCCAGTTTTGAGGAGAACTGTGATCATCGCCTCCCGGAGAGAGGGGGGAAGTATGCCCCTTTCGCACAACTCCTCCCATAGGGCCAGTAAGTGTGGGACCAGGTGAGATTTGTATTGCTTATAAAAGTCCATGGGGAGTCCATCTGGACTTGGGGCCTTCCCCGATGCCAGCGACTCAATGGCCTCAGTGAGTTCCTCGTGAGTAAAAGGCCTCTCCAGGGAGATGCTGGCATCAGCGGACAGGACTGAGAGAGGAAGATTTTCTAAATAGGAGTCTATTTCTGGTATATGGGCACCATCCACTTCCGAATACAGGGAGGTATAAAACGAGAGAAATTCAGAGTTGATGTCTTCTGGTGAGGTAGCCAGTGAGCCATCGGGCCTCTCTATAGCCGGAAAGTTGGGGGCTCCGAATTCCCGGTGTAGCAGCCTAGCTAGCATATGGCCTGGCAGCTCTCCCTCACCATATTTCCTCACCGACTGAGGGCTGTCCAGGAATTTAACTTCTCTTTCTGCAAGGCTGCGGAACCTGTCCAGTTGCGACTCCAATGCTGCTAGAGTGGCTGGGGAGTGATCTTGAGCGTATTGGGTCTCAAGGTTAGCCAGGGTTGATTCGCTTAGGGCAATGTCCGCACGGATTCCTTTCAGAATACCACACCCCTTGGAGATGTCGATGCCCCTCACGTACACTTTAAAAGATTCCCAGAGGGTGGCTTGTGTTGTCACAGAGTTTGTGTTGATCTTAAAGAATTCTTTGATGGAGGATTCGAGTTCAGTGGCGAAGACCTGATCAAGAAGCGCATGGGGTCTCATCCTCCACTGTCTCGTTTTATCAGCGTCCTGACCCCAGTTCAACTAGATGAGTACCGGTGAATGGTCTGATAGTATTCTGGGAGGATAGCCAGATGGGACAGTCATCTGACCAGTATGTCAGATATGAGTCACCTGTCTATTCTAGAATGTGAATCGTGAACCGAGGAATAATAGGAGTATGTGCGAGAATCGGGGTTCATTAGTTGCCAGGCATCTACTACTGCTAGTCAAGGGAGCGTTGTAAGAATGGTGTAGGCAGCTCTGGAGAGTTGGGGAGGTCTAGAGCCCGACCTGTCTAGGGTGACATCCAGTATCGTATTGAAATCGCCTCCCCATATAATTGGGACCAGGGGTTAACTCTCCAGGACAGAGCCTAGGTTTGTTTGTTTGTTTGTTTATTGCATTTATAAGGCACACCAGACCCTGGAGTAGCAGGGCGCAGATGGATGTGTGAAGCTTACATATGTTACAGATATGCAGGCAAAATACAAAATGTCGATCTTACATCTGAAATAATACAATATAATACAATATACAAAACTTGAATTGCACAGAGAGGCAGAGTAATTTACATCTAGGTAGTTGGAACTGTGCACAATTTACAATCTGGCGGTAGGTCGTGCTGACATGCCATAGTTTGAAGGCGAACTAATTCTCAGTCAGGTTGAGGTGTATAATGAGGTTCTTTCTGAAGAAAGAGTAGGGGAGGTCAGCTCTCAGCTGGTGTGGCAAGGAGTTCCACAGTTTGGCGGCCTTCATGGGGAAGCTAACGCCACCAATCTTAGACAATTTGAACCTAGGTACTACCAGGCAATTAGTATTAATGGTTCTGGACGGTCTATTAGAAATTCTTCTGGATATTCTGTCAGTGAGGTAGCTCGATGCCACGTTATGTAACGCTTTATGTGTCAAAGAGGCGGTTTTTAGTTGTATTTTATTGTGGGTTGATAACCATTTGTGATGACGTCTGATGGCAGAGATATGCACTCTTTTGTTAATGCCTAGTGCAGCTCTAATGGCATTGTTTTGTAATATTTGGAGTTTTTGTATCATGGTTTTATTAGCAGTGCTATAGAGGACGTTACAGTAATCTAATCTTGATAGATGCAGGTAGAAGTCGGGATCATCGACATTCGGGCCATATATGTTCAAGATGGCTGTGTTGTATATGGCACCTCTGGTGGTCGTCAAGACTTTTTTAAACATAATGTCCCATCCCCCCCCACCCACATCCCCCACCCAACCAGAGGGATGATACCCAAACAAAACCATAAAAGCAGCAAACTTCTAGGCATATGTGCCTGGGGCTTGTTAGCTGGCCTGGCAATGGTGCAACAGACTGGGGAGAGTGTGAGGAGTTTTTACAATATAGCAGTATTAACCAGAGTGTTCAGTATAGGCACGAAGGTGCGGAGGGCCCATGGTTTAAAAGAGATAAGACAACTGCAGACAAAGGGAAGCAACCATAGACCGTCACTGCACTCCTGCGGGAACATGATGATAACCCAGTGTGACTGTGGGTATAACCAGGACCCCGGTATCCAACAACCGGAGGCCTGTAGGTCAGTATAGGATAATTGTTTCAAACTAGGGACTTATCAGGACATCAATTGTTCCTAAACACAATGAGTCTGTGTGGCAGACGAGGGCCACATGGTGGAGGATTGATGGAGCAACAAGGAACAAAACCAACAACTAATGCACTTCCTTTGAAGTGTGGCCATCACAAAGACCGCAGACGATGTGCCCATTAATGGCATAGGCTCGATCAGTAACAACAAGTCAACGTGGAGATCGTCGCAGCGATGAGAGATCAGCCAGGAAAGTGTTTGTCGATAAATTTCGATGCCTCTTCTGGAATAGTGAAGAAGAATGTTTGGTTGGAATATTCGATCCTTAACTTTGCGGGGAAGAGCATGGAGTATTTAACTCCTAAGTCTCTGAGTCTCTTTTTTACAGACAGAAAGGTTTTGCGCTCTTGTTGCACAGCAACGGAGAAATCCGGGTATAGATGGATCCTTGCCGAACCAAGAAGCAACTCCCCCTTAATCCTGGCCGCCCGCAGAAGGGCATCTCGGTCCCGGAAATTTAAGATTCTGGCTATAATGGTGCATGGAGGTGCCCCCGGTCTGGGTTTTGCGGTCAGGGAGCGATGTGCCCTTTCAACTGCGAATTGCGCTTAGAGTTTTGGTGTATCCACGAGTGTTAAAAGAATGCGTTCCAAGTAGTCCTCCATGGGTTCCTTGATAATATCCTCAGGTACACAGACAATACGCAGATAATTCCGACTATAGCGGGATTCGAGGTCACCATTTTTCTTTTCCACTGCCGAGACTCGACTGGTGAGTGTGGACACCGCGGCACGAAGGGAGCACAGGTCATCCTCTCTAGCCCCGACCCTTGTTTCAATTTCGGCAACCCGGCCATCTGTTTTTTCGATATGGGCTTTTATGGAAGAGATGGTGCCATTCATATCGTCCAATTTAGTATGCAGTGTAGTGAATCCTTCATGCATGTACTCTGGCATCTTCTGCGAGTCATCAGGGGGTAAAGGTGTCGAGGTGGTAGGTGCTTCCCCCGGGGCCTCAGCCGCCGGTCTGGACGGTGTCTTAGTAAACATATTCAGCGAACTTTGCTTTTTTCCTGCACCAGCTCCCTTGGTCATGGTGATGTCGGGACTAAGGCTCTGAGGACCAAAGAGGGTGTGAGTGATCAGAGGTATCAGATCTCCTAGGTAACAATTGCCTAAACAGGGGCAGCCTGGAAGATGGTGGTGAAGTTACGCTGGACGCTGCGTCTATGAAGCTGCCCCCAGTCAAGCCATGCCCCCAGAGTACCTCTTGCACCTGTAGGGGTGTATCGCTGTATTGGCGCTTCAGGTCTGATTCTCCACGGGATCGGTGCGGAGAGGGGTCAATCTACATTCATACCAGTATCAGTGGGGATCTCTTAGGATTGGTCTAGTGAGAGTCAAATTGCAGACAATGTGATCACTGAGGTCAGTTGTATGCGGGGTAGGTTCAGATGATCAGGGTTGTGCCATGTCCACAGCCAGGGCTATGTGGACCGTCCAGAGAGTTCTGTGCTGTTAAAGGATTGCAAGGCTGACCCAGCGGAGTCCAGTCCCCAGCCTAGTGTGGCCACAGATACCCCCCGGATCCTACATTCGCTGATTACTTCAATTGGTGTTGGTAGCAGCAGGGGGCCCACAGGTGAGACCCAGTTACATTAATTATCAGTGGGGGCATCCAGGGGGGGCCAAAAGTTTACTTTCCCAATGATGGAGGTGCACAGTGGGGGTGTACCCTGGTCGGCTCCCCAGCACTGGTACAGAGAGCCAACAAGGATCCCCAAGTATCAGGAGGAATGGGCAGCAGGCACTAGGGAGCCCCAGTGCGGCGCCACATGCGTAGGACCACAGCAGGTATCCCTACAGCCCCCTGAGGGGGAGACAGTGTCACAGCAGTCCAATGTGCCAGGGCCCGGCGTCAGCTCCCGCCAATCAGATCGGGCCAATGGTGCCCCCCAACGCCGCAGGTATGATGAATGGTGGTCTGCGAGGCAAGCCAGCGGCTCCCGGGGCCGTCACCACAGCACCACAGGGGCGGTCTGCCCTTACCCCCTCGCGCCCCCTACCTTGTCGTGTGTGGCATCCAGTGTTCTTCAAGGAGGGGTGAGCACGGGGGGGCAGGCGAGCAGTATACAGGTGCGGGGGCCTGCGGCAATGGCTTTGTCCCCCGCAGCGTGAGGCCCAGACAGCGGGGGGACCCGGCGCCTCCGGATGCCGTCAGAGTCTGTGGGGGAGCCAGCAGTAGCTCCAGGTGAGGCGTCCGGATCACTCAGGCACGCCACAATAGTATGGCAGGGGGAGGGCAGAGTGATCTCACCTGGATCACAGCATTTCGGCGTGCTCCACGGGCTCGGACTCCCCTCCCCCACGAAGGCCTACAACACCACGCCTTCTGGTGGCAGGGAGAGCCGCGGTCACTGGAGCCGCGGCGTGGGTGAGCCAGGCACCCGCAATCCCAGCTCACGCGGCAGCCGTAGCCCAGACCTCAGGGACCCGCCAGGGCCAAAATTCCGTGGAGATGTAGCGGAGATGTTCCCACAAAGGCCACAACAATACAGTATGGATAGTCTGTATTTGGAGGGATTTATCAAAGTTTATGCGCTCTCCCAGTCCAGAGCTCAGCACTTAGGCGGCCATCTTGCTTCGGTGCAACAGCGCTCCCGACTGAGACCACTTTAACAGTTTTTCCAAACCCTTTTTTTTTTACTAGCAACTGTCATTTTTGTATTGATTGATTTGGCAACGTGCCACACATCAAATTGATGCCAAATGTGTGGAAACTGCTCTTGCATGGCCTTGGCTGTTAAAACGTGCCTGTCAGTGGCTATCAGGTCAATTCCCATTGCCCTGGATTCAAGATGTTCGATGGATTTAATGAAACCATGTTTCCCAGGCTGAGAATAAGAGAGAAAGAAAGGGAGAAATAGAGCTCAAATCATTTGTTGTTTATATGTAGGCCCAAAAAGGGTAAACATTGTTAATCATATGAAGACGCAATAACAAACAAACTGTCTGTTATATATGTCAATTACATTGCTACTTACCTAGTGGCATGGGACATTTGATTTGACTTCATGAATAACACAAAAGAAGTGTGTCAATGTATAACATAGGCTAGCACAACCAACCAACCCTATACTCTCTTTTTTGTATCTGTTATTACTTGAGGGTGTGAGTGGGGACTCATAGGTCTGGTGATGCAGCTAGTTTTACCCTACTACAGGAAACCTAGCACACTCTAGTTCGGATCTACACATTTTTGTTAGTTGTTCCATGTTTCTCCATGATATGATATGATATGATATGGCATTTATAACGCACCTATACACAAGTGTTTCAAGGCATGACGAGGCAAGGGAGGGGGAAGAGAGGGAAGACAGACAACGATCCTACTAGGCCAGGTGTCATTCAGATCGCGCAAGTACATGGGTAGGGGGAAAGGGAAAAGTGCCGGGGGAAAGGGGAAGGGGACAATGCAGTACATGGGATAATAGAATAAATAACAATAGTAAAGTATGGCCAGCAGGTGGCAAGTGCAAGGGTAAAGGGTAAGTGCAGGCATCAGGTGTCGAGTGCTGGTGGTGGGACTGTAGGGATACAGAAAACAGTCCCCAAGTGCGGAGGTTGCCAGGAGGGCAGTGAGGTGTGTGATTGGCGGAATAGGGGACCTGGGCCCATGATCAGAGGGTGGCCAGGTAAACCAGTGCAGTTTCAGTATCAGCCAGGAAATCCGCAGGGGAGAGGAGGAGAAAAAGCAGAAACAAAGAGAAAGGTTTTGAGGTGCTTCCGGAACCTGAGATGGTTCTCCCTGACCACAGATGATGTACATTCAGACACCTGCACGATGACCGAACTCACCATGTTTTTTTTTACTTTCCATGTCTTGAAAGTGGTAAGTGCAATACTTAGCGGAATATCCTGGACTGTCACACTGTACGTCGCCAGCTAGCCTGACACTTTTGTCAGAGAATGCACTGTCCATCTGTTCGAGTTTCCAGGGATGACTAATAGCGGGGAATAAGAATTCCCTCAGATATTTGTAGTATTGGGTTTTAGCAAGGAACTCAAGTCCCACAAATTAACAGAAACTGGAAATCTTACTGCAAGTCGATCCGCTGAACAGTAAAGCTGCTGAACCAATAGACCTAGGGCCCTTTGCAACGAGGTAGCAATACTTAGAGATATATGGGGATGCAGAAGTTACTCAAACATCAATAATCAGACCGACTCAGGAAGTCAGCAAAACTTGGTCTGTTTTATTTTTAATTGTCTAAAAGAGGGAGTTAAAACAGACATCAACGGACGTTCGCTCGATTTCTCTCAGCGCTTATCATAAAAAACACAACTTTTACAGTAAAAACTTGTCATAAGTGACATCACACAATGTGGCAAACTACTAAAACCTACTTGGGGATGTGATATGATTACAGGGAACATCTAAGTATACGTTCCATACTGACGGGGGAAGTGATTGGGTCTCTACTGTCAGGTGAGCAATTAAGCCCATCCCAAGTGGACGTAATCTTTCATGTCACACTGATACACAACACTCTATTGGTTATACAAACTATAGGGCTCTTTGATACATGGCCCTCTACCATTGGTTTGGCACCCTTGTGCCCTTCTGGAATATTCCACATGCAAGCAGCACGCAAGCTACCATACCAGATGCAGGAAAGGTCGGCGTGATCCTGCCTTCCCACCAATTAGCCCAACATCTATTATCACTCTTGCAGTCTGCCAGTTAATTATGGCTTTGAAATTGGCCTTGTGGAAGCTCTCTGTGCCTCAGATTAAAAGGGACTATCTTCTTGGTTTCGGTGTAGCTCAACCCAATGTCTATTTTGATCTGACCATGTGACTAAGAGAACACATTTTCAAGCTTTTTGCAGCATTTAAAACTATTAAATTATGAACTTTTGACACCTTCAGTGTTTTTCCATTCTAACTCAAACACATGTCTGTTTCTGTCTCATGTTCATGTAACTACTGGATGGACAACGAGGCTCACAGTGGCCTTGACTTCTTGGTGCTGGGCCAGCCGAACCTTTCTTGTATTTCTCCATCACCTTTAGTTATTTTCCAACTGCACCAAACTGAAACATCCTTTCCAATCAAAGGGTTTCAAGCATTGCTTTAAGAGCACAATGGAATATCCAGGTTCATATACATTCCTTTGTATTATACATTGGCACATCACCACAACTATTCACTATGCCTTAAGATCACTTTGTCTACTTGCGTTACTGCCTCTGTACAAGTGTAAACTGATTTGTATTTTCTTCAGTATTTCTGTAGCATGAGCATATTCATCTCGAGCCCGAAATGTGCTCATCTTTACCACCTTCTCTTCCGATCTTATAGAACGCCTATGTTCTTTTGCCTTGTGCATCTTTTCTAGGTGCGTCAGACATCACAAGTCTTCTCCTTCACTCATTTTCCCACGTCCTCTGGAACTTTGTCCAACAGGCCATTACTTCTTCATGAATGCATATAGGCTGTTCTCAATGGATACCTTGTTTCCAGGATTTTCTGCGGTACAGGCACCCTCACTGGTACTGCACATGTCTCAATTTCCAGCTCCCAACATGTAGGCAATATGGGGGCAGAGCTTTTGGTGGGGGTACTTGACTCCACCTCTACACTCCCCCCTCTGGGCGATTCACCGACGTCTATCTTATCAATCTTCACATCGAGACATCCTCGTCTGAATAAGTGCTTCTTTGGGACCTATATCTTTACAACTCCTTTCAGGCATCCTGCTGATTTAAAATTCTCATCAGCACTTCAGGTCATAACCATGCATTGTCCATCGGAACTGCAATAGATCCATCTCCCCACATACTTCTTGGGGCTCTTAGTATACAGGAACTTTGTTCCTTCGGGTGCATGGATACTGGTCTTCACGTAGTCTCTGTCTCGGGAGGATAGCTCAGGGGCAACGTGCTTGCCTTGGAAGCAATATGACATGGAACACCACGGGTTCGATCTCCAGATCCGTGCTTAGAAACCTCTCGGTATTAAGCACGTTATAAATAACCTATCATATCATATCATATCATATCTCTGATTTCTTCATCTGTCAGCTCCTTTGGTTCAAATCCTGATTCAATATCAATCACAATCTTCATTCCTACTGCTTTCTTTGCAGTTTTCCTGCATTGTGTGATTATTATCCTGATCATACAGAATCCAAACATGATCAATACCAACAGGGCTCCAAGTAACTTGACAATGTTTGACATCCATTGTGGAACACATGCGAAGAATGACGCAAACCAGCTGTCATCACCAATGTCTTCCACTTCCTCTTCTATCTTGACGTGTAGGTTTGTCAGCAACGTTATGGCCTCTGTGAAGGTGACATTCTCATCGTCGTGAGAAGGTATGAATGGGCAACATTATTCTCTGATTTTGGCACAAACACCTCCATCCATAGCTGTACTCATGACCAGGACATATCTATTTCAAAGAGTCATCAGTCTTATGGCTCTCAGCTCCTCCTGGATAGCATTGAAACCCTTTATGGTGGTGTTAATCGTCTGCAGAAGCTCACATCTGTAACCATTTAGTATTTGCTGTTGTCTGGATCCTGGCATAAAGATTGTAGTGAATATTTGTGAAGTGTGACTGAACAATCTGTGCTCATATGGGATTGCATCAAAAGGTTCTATTGACTTGGCTGAGAAATAATTCTCCGTCTTCATTCGATGCAGGAGCTCAGTAGATCTCTTCTTCTGCCGGTGAGCATCTGCTTTTGGAAATTCACAGAAGTATAGGTCGCTCTTAGGGATCACCAATGCTGAAACATGGACAGTCACTATAGAGCATAGTCCTCCCCAATCCATGGGCAGCTTCATGTGAGCTCTGGATCCACAGGCCCCGTAGTGATCCATTATCACTGCTGTCCTGTCCTTCATTCCTGGCACACCAAAGATTCATCCACATGATTTTCTCCAACTTTTCCCGTCACATTGTTTCTAAAGCACAGTTCTGTACTAGCCAAAGGCACTATCTGCAAGGGGCCTCCTTTGTCTTCAACCCATGTCAGCAATTGTACAAGCCTCGGCCAGAGAGGTTTGCATCCATTTTCCACTTGTTCAATAACTGGTTTGTGATGACCAGTTACTGCTATAGCTCTGCATATGACTATACCATCTTCCCATCAATCTGGAGAAAGTGTTACACTCACCTGGTATCAACGGGGACGCCACCCAGCCAGATGGTCGTTGGTGCCCTTTCAATGATTCCCTGGTGCAGTTCTCGGTGAAATTCCGAATGGAAATGAAGACTATGTTTAGGACTGGACAGCCAAGGTAAGCCTTCCCACCTCCCTTGTGATTTCAGCCCCTCTGGGTTCTCTTCTCACCTTGTTATCAAAGTGGGTGGGCTCTCCGTCCTGCTTTCTGGGCAGGGGGGTGTTGTCTTTCGTGGGCACGTGCGGTCCAGTTACTTCACTGACAGCAGCCCAAGTAATGTCTTTCAGGTAGGTCTTATTGCGATTTTTGGAGTTGTTATTCTTGCATGCCTTTTCTCTGTTCAATAATGTCTCTTTTTTTTATCTCCCTTAGGTGCGTGGAGCGTCTGCTTGGCGAACTCGGTAGGCTGGTTCTCGCCGGTAAATGATGGCGCACAATAGCACTATGATGCGGTAGGTAGGCGCTTTGCGCAGCGCGGCGATGTCTTGTCTTCTCTAACCTGTGTTTTCTCTTTTTTGTAGGTCGCGGTGTGCTCCCAGTGCGGATGGAGTTCCAGAGCTATACCGGTCAAACAACCACCAGCCAGGTAAGTCTCTAAGCAATTTGTGGTTGAAATGTCTCTACTACTTTCTTTAATGATGTCTTTCTTCCTTTCTCAGGTCCTTCGATCCAGCTGGCGAACCATCCACACAGAGCTGCCCAGGAGCCGTGAACAGTGAAGGATTGAGATTGCAGGTAAGATTCTGCTGCTAACGATGTTCACTGTTGTTTTCTGCAGTTCTGGATCTTGCCAGGCTCGTGAGAAGCTGGACACGGTGAGCGTCACGTTGCTAGAAGCAAAGTAACGCGAAGCGTGTTGTCTTGTTCGGGTGTGGTTTAAATAGTCTCTGCAAAGTAGTCCAGGTAAAGTAGTCCCTAGGCCACCACACCCAAAACACTATACTGCATAGCTTGGTTCTAGGAATCAAGCTATGTGGATGTCTCCATGTTGGCTGAAAGCCTGAATAAAGTAGTTTCTTTAGCTGATGTATTTCCCTGTTTATGAGCCTGGTGACAAAGGCGCCAGGACTGGCCTCAAGAGGGCCTGTGAATCGGATGTCAGGCCTTATTTGCGATCTGAAATCTGATTCCACCTGGCCAATGGGCTTACCAGTGGGGATCAGGGCTGAGGGTCGTGACAGCACTCCCCCCCAAGGCCCCTGCCATGGTGTGTCTCCTGTCGGGTCCAGGTTTAGTTGGGAAGTTCCGATGAAACTTCCTGATCAGACGTTGTGCATGGATGTTCTCACTGGGCTCCCAGGATCTATCTTGGGGTCCAAATCCCTTCCAGTCGACGAGATAATATAACTTGGGTCTAGAATATTTAGAGTCCAGGATGCCTTTGACTTCGAATTCTGGTTCTCCATCAATAAGCATGGGTTTAGGTGGTGTCTTGACTTGTGTACCAGTTTGCATTGGTTTTAAGAGGGACACATGGAATACCGGATGGATTTATAGATTAGGTGGTAAGTCCAATTTGACGGCTGCGGGGTTGATAATTGCCTTGATGGTATAGGGTCCTAAATATCGAGGATGGAAGGTCTGGGTCCCTTTGATGGGTACATATTTGGCGGCTAACCAAACCTTGTCTCCCACTTGATAGTCTGGGGCCTTTTTCCGATGTTGTTCGGTGAAGTGCTTTTGTTTTTCTTTAGCATGAATAAGATGTTCCTTTGCCTTTCTGAACACCTGAGTGATGGTTGTGTGAAGAGTCTTTACTGCAGGCATTTCCAAGCTGGCAGGAAGGTCGAGTTCTGAGGTACGTGGATGTCTGCCATACAGGGTGTAAAAAGGTGTTTGTCCCGTGCTAGAATGTACGGAATTGTTATATGCGTACTCGGCTATCCAAAGTTAGTCCTTCCAATCTCTCAATTCATGGTGAAGCATGCACCGTAAATACTGCTCAAGGGTCTGGTTGGTCCTCTCGGTTTGGCTGTCCGTTTGGGGCTGGTGACTGGTAGATAGCCGGACGTCAATCTGTGCCATTGCGCAACATTTTCTCCAAAAATTGGATACAAACTGGCTGCCTCGATCAGAGGCCAGGACTGATGGGAAACAATGTAGCTTGACAATGTTTTCTAGAAATACTTCTGCTAAGGTGGATGCGTCGGGAGGCCCTTGAGAGGAATAAAATGTGCCATCTTAGAGAACAAATCCACGATTACAAGAATGGTGTTAAAGCCTTGACTAGGTGGCAGATCAGTGATTAAGTCAAGGGAGAGAGTATGCCATGGAGCGGGAGGGATGTCCACTGGTTGTAGGAGACCCGATGGTTTCTGTTTCTGTGATTTATTTTGTGCACAGACACAGCAGGACTGAACATACTGGACAATGTCCTTACGCCAGGTAGGCCACCAAAAGTTCTTTTTCACCTTAGCTGAGGTTTAAGCGATTCCAGGGTGTCCTTCGATCAGAGAGTCATGATAATCTGAAATGATATGCTGTTGTAACTCCTTCTTGGGTACATATAGCCGGTCCCTAAAAAAAGGTAACTGATCCTTGATGCAATATTGTTCTCCTTGAGTTTGCCATGCGAAGAAAGCATCTGGGTTCATTGACTGTCGAATTTCGTTTCGTAATTCTGCTTGTGATAAGGTTGTCGTGATACCCAAGAGTTTGTCTTCTGGTATGATGGGTACTGGGTCTGGGGTTGTATACACCGTTTAATCGATGCCCATTCGAGATAAGGCGTCAACTTTTCCATTCTTGACCTCTGGTCGAAATGTGATCACATAGTCATATTCAGCGAAGAAAAGGGCACACCGTAACTGGTGTGAGGACTGGGCTTTGGCTGTTTTGAGATATTGCAGGTTCCGGTGGTCTGTGATCACTGTAATGGTGTGACTAGCTCCCAGAAGATAGTGACGCCAAGCCTTGAAAGCGGACTTGATGGCCAGGAGTTATTTGACCGTGATAGCGTAATTAATTTCCTGGGGTGAGAACTTTTTTGACTAGAAGGCCACAGGATGCAGCTGGCCAGTTTCTGGGTCCCTCTGTGAAAGGAGCGCTCCCATTGCCATACTGGAATCATCAGTTTCTACGACATGAGGGAGGTCTGGACAAGGGTGCCGCAGGATTGGAGCGGAGGTGAATCTTCGTTTCAGTTCCTGAAAGGCTCTTTCTGCTTCCTCGGTACAAGTAAACTTGTTATTGCCTTTTCGTAGCAGTACTGTGATCGGGTGCACAACCTGAGAGAAGTCTGGGATAAATTGGCAGTAAAGGTTCGCAAAGCTTAGCATGCTCTGTATCCCTTTCAGAGATGTTGGTGATGGCCATTTTAGAATAGCGTCAATCTTATGTACATCCATTCTGATGCCTTTTGGCAAAAGGATGAAACCAAGAAATTCTACTTCGGTGACGTGAAAAGAACATTTCTCTAGCTTTGCATACAAACAATGTTGGCAGAGCTTGGTGAGGACTGAACGAACGTGCCTGATATGGTTTTGTTTTGAGGCTGAGTACACCAAGATGTCATCTATGTACACTAAGGCGCAAACGTCAATCAGTTCTCTCAAGACGTCATTCATGAAATATTGAAACGCTGCAGGAGTGTTGCACAGGCCAAAACGCATGACTTGATATTCAAACAAGCCATATTTGGTACGGAAAGCGGTTTTCTACTCATCTCCGCTTCTGACCCGGACCAGGTGGTATGCTCCCGAAGGTCTAATTTGGTATAAATCTGGGCATCTTTGACTTGGTCTAGCATTTCCGGGATAAGGGGCAAGGGGTAGCGGTTCTTCACGGTGATCTGGTTTATTGCGTGGTAATCAATACAGGTTCTCAAGTCCCCTTCTTTTTTCGGTACGAAGAACAAAGGACTGGCGGCCGGGTACTTAGATGGGCGGATAAATCCGTTTTCAAGGTACTGTCCAAATAGGATTTCAGGTGAAGGTTTTCTGGTTCGGTGAGAGCTAGATCCTGCCGCAAGGGATTTGTGCCCAGGAATAAGGTCAATTTGACAATCATAAGGCCTATGTGGCGGCGATGTGTTGACCTGGTCTTTTTGGAATATGTCCTGCAAGTCATGATATTCATCTGGCAAAGTATTTGTTACTCCTAGGGTAGATGCTACAGTATTGGGAGTCTTGGAGATACAGGAGTCGGGTTCCGGTCCTGGAGAGTAGCAAGCCAGTGAGCAGTTGCCGGAGAAGGTTAGTGCCTTAATGAGATCGAATGAAATACACTGCCGATGTCCATCCTTGCACAGCAAGGTTACTGCAGCTGTGCACTGGGTTACTGGTCCGGAGGCAATTTCTGTCACATCCACGGTAGTCACCTTGTCCCTGGTAGACTTAGAACACAAAAGGAGCCCCATCTTTGCTGCCAACTCTAGATCTATATAATTCCCAACTGTTCCGCTGTCGATGTACGCTTCTACGGCATGCATCTTTGACGATTGTTGGTGGTTTATTATGATCACGGGTATTGCAAAGTGTGAGGTCAGTGGCTCTTTCTTATCACTTGACAAACTGACCTCTACGGTTGCCGAGCTTGGTAGTTTTCTGATTCCTTAACTTCATCCTTTTCTGTGGCCCGACTGTCCTCCTTGGGGGTTTTACCGGGCAGTCTTTCAGGAAATGTCCTGGTTTTCCACAATACAAACAGAGTTGCTGTTGTCTTCTTTTATCCCGCTCTTGTTTTGTTAGTGGAGGTGGTATCCCTCCGATCTGCATGGGTTCAACGGCGTTGTCTGGCACCCATGGTGCATTGTCTCTAGACTGAACATAAACTACTCGAGAGTCCACTTTGGACTAGTCTGCTTTTCGGTCCTGCAACCGATGGTCCAGCTGCACTACCAGATTTATGAATTTGGTACAGTCCATGGGGGGATCAACTACCTGGGCCAAGACGTCCTATAATTTGCCTCGTAAGCCTCGATGGAATAACGTGGTTCTTTTGTTTTCTGGCCATCTGGCTTCAGCAACCAGTCTATTGAAGATAGCAATGTATGTTAACAAGTCCTGGTTCCCCTGCCGGAGGGATAAGAGTTTGTTACCCACTGCTTGTTCCTGGGTGTGGCGAGCAAACAGTTTTTCCATTTCTCTCTGGAACCCCCCATAGTCCTGTAACAATGGATCATTATGGGTCACCAACGGCACCGACCAATCCGCTGCGCTTCCACTCAAGTATGATAGGACGAAAGCTACCCGAGCTTGGTCATTTGGAAACGCCCCAGGGCGACAAAGGAAATGAAGGGGACACTGATTTATGAATGCTGCATACTTCCGTGTGTCGCCCGAAAACCTTTCTGGTGGTGCCAGGGGAACTGTTCCAGGCAGCGTGATCTGTACTGGTATGGGGGTATAAGATGGTGAGATAGGATTTTGCATTGGTCGATTTTCCCCAGGCAGAGGAGTCTGACCTGCCTGCGATTGCAATAACTGACTGCCGATCTCCTCGGTGCGATCCTTGGTCACTATTAGGTCTCTTCGGAGTGCATTAGTCTCTTGTCCAGCTGAATGACCCTCGGCACGAAGGTCCCCCAACAATCGGGCCAATTGGTCAATTTCCGATGTCTCCATGGTACCCAAGTGGATTATTTATGTGAGGCTTCACGTTCTGTTACGCTCACCGAGTATCCACGGGGCCGCCACCCAGCCAGTTGGTCGTTGGTGCCCTTTTCAATGATTCCCTGGTGCGGTTCTTGGTGGAATTCTGCCTGGAAATGAAGATTATGTTTAGGACTGGAGAGCCAAGGTAAGCCTTCCCACCTCCCTTGTGATTTCAGCCACTACGTGTTCTCTTCTCACCTTGTTATCGAAGTTGATGGGCTCTCCGTCCTGCTTTCTGGGCAGCGGCGCGTTGTCTTTCGTGGGCAGGTGCGGTCCAGTTAATTCACTGACAGCGGCCCAAGTAATGTCTTTCAGGTAGGTGTTATTGAGGTTTATGGAGTTGTTATTCTTGCATGCCTTTTCTCTGTTCGATAAGGTCTCTTTTTTATCTCTCTTAGGTGCGCGGAGCGTCCGCTTGGCGAACTGGGTAGGCTGGTTCTCGCCGGTAAATGATGGCGCACAATAGTGCTATGATGCGGTAAGTAGGCGCTTTGCGCAACGCAGCGATGTCTTCTCTTCTCTGACCTGTGTTTTCTCTATTTTGTAGGTCGTGGTGTGCTCCCAGCGCAGATGGAGTTCCGGAGTTATACCGGTCGAACAACCACCAGCCAGGTAAGTCTCTAAGCAATTTGTGGTTGAAATGTCTCTACTACCTTCTTTAATGATGTCTTTCTTCCTTTCTCAGGTCCTTTGATCCGGGTGGCAAACCATCCACACGGAGCTGCCCAGGAACTGTGAATAGTGAAGGATGGAGATTGCAGGTAAGATTCTGTTGCTAACGATGTTCTTTGTTGTTTTCTGCAGGTCCAGATCTTGCCAGGCTCGTGAGAAGCTGGACACGGTGAGCGTCACATTGCTAGTAGCAAAGTAACGCGAAGCGTGTTGTCTTGTTCGGGTGTGGTTTAAATAGTCTCTGCAAAGTAGTCCGGGTAAAGTAGTCCCTAGGCCACCACACCCAAAACACTATACCGCATAGCTTGGTTCTAGGAATCAAGCTATGTGGATGCCTCCATGTTGGCTGAAAGCCTGAATAAAGTAGTTCCTTTAGCTGATGTTTTTCCCTGCTTGTGAGCCTGGTGCCAAAGGCGCCAAGACTGGCCCCAAGAGGGCCTGTGAAGCAGATGCCAGGCCTTATTTGTGATCCGAAGTCTGATTCCACCTGGCCAATGGGCTTGCCAGTGGGGATCAGGCTGAGGGTCGTGACAGAAAGCACTATTCCCCAGATCTGCATCCGGCCTCTTTTCCTTGTAGCTTCGAACCTCTTCCTCGGTTGTCCCATTACAATTGAGTCTTCTGTTGACTTCCCATCTGATTCCTCCTCCCTTCATACTAGGCTGTTCGTATCTTATCACATGATTCTTGGTGTGTGATCTCGCTCTTGTCTTCAAACCTTGGACATAATCATCTTCATCTGATGCTGTCCATTCAGTCGCCCACACTAAGGATGCCGTTCGATCGTGGCATTTTCCTTTTGTAAGGCAGAGTGTAAGGTAAGTAAGGCAAAGAGCTGTTTGAACATCTATTTGAATAGCTATGAATATCTTAGACTTTCACGTAGCATAAGGCAGAGTGCACATACATAGAAATCGTCTGATGAAGCTCTCATTCTCACCTCTTTCATATGTTGATTCCACATATTGCTCCCCAAATGGGCTGTACTGTCCAAATAATTGTTCAATTCATAATCATCCTACCTTGTACTTCTCTTAGGTCTCTGTTTCATTCTTGCCAATGATTCTCCCTATAATGACCATAAAGTAAGTCAAAAACGGATCTCCATCCAAAAGGAAGATTCAGATTTTTTGTCACATGCATAAGTACCTCTACATGCGATACTGGAGTAGGGATATTCACATAAGGCCTTGGCTGTCTCACAATGTCTAGTTCTTCCATGGTAACTGGAGTGGGAAGAATCAAAGGGACAACTGATTTCTTGGGACCAATGAAATACACAGTGTGAATTAGCAGAATCAGATAAACAATGATGAATGTAGAACAGGCATATATTATGCACAAATACATGAGGCTCCACCATCGACGCCTCTCCAGTCGTGATGGACTCTGCTCACTTTCTGGACCTGCAATATGCTCTATGGACCACATTTTTATTTGCTTGTGATTACTTTTTAAGGAAGGAAAAACTCTTTTTATTCAGGAAAACTCGTCAGATGCTCTGGTAATTGCTGAATCTGTTCAATGATTTCCACAAGTAACTGGTGGAACGGCAACTCCTCCTTTTTGAAGTCCAATATGACTCTATGGGGACGTTGGTGGAATTACTGCTAATGGTAATTCTGCCATTGTAATTCTCCCAATGTCTGGCCTTAAAGTGGAGGATTTACCTCCAGGCTTCTGATGGCGTTAAATCCTCCATTTCAAGGTCAAATTCGGAATTTGGGGTGCAGTACGAACCGCGATAATTACATTACTGCCCAAAAAAGTGGACATAACAGAATCACCACCACTTTTTTACTGCACCGCCAAACTCATAATGAGGCCCTTATAAACATGTCAAGATCTGATAATGGGACCTATTAGCGTCAATGCACAGATATGCAGGGGTAATGTCCGTGGGATTATCGGCATGAAAGCCTTGACTGTTTGCTTCTTCCCGGCTATCAACCAATGCCCTCATCAGAGCTTCCTTCGTCCAGCTTTTTCCATTGTTGCAAATAGTATCTGGTTGATCAAAAAAACAAACCTGGCCAATGGAGCAGAAATAGCACTTCACATGGTTCAACCATACAATGTTTATTTCTTCATCTGCCACTACCAAAAGTACTCTGTGGCTATAGCTCTGTCCGGACCAATTGCTCATTCAACCACACCCAACACCAAAACAAAAGTGGCCAAATCGAAAAATAATCTGAGATATATGATAAACCCTCCTCTTTGTGAGTACAAAAGGTTGAAGTGGAGGTTCGAACACCCGATAACTGGAACACAAAGTAATGATTTACAGTCTTCTTTACACAAATTGATTTTGTAAAGTCTTCAGTTTCTTTATGTCTGTGTATCCCCAGAGTACCTCTCCAAAGCAGGCCTTCAAAATTGATTTTGCCCTGTGGATAGTCATTAGATGATCAACATGATAGTTCCGATTCTTGGCAAATCAAAATATACCCCCAGTGGCGTGAGCCATTGTCCAACTCCAAGCCTCGAGGGCCAGGTCCACGTTGGGTTTTTATGATACCCCTCATTAATATTCATGAGATAAATGTGCATGCAATGATTCTACACATATGCAAATATTTTCTCATGAACATTAATGAGGGATATCCTGAAAACCTGTCGGGATTCTGGCCCTCGAGGGCCGGAGTTGGAAAACACAACAGCACTGAGGCCTGACCTGAAAGGGGAGTAGTGTGCCCCTGCCTGTGGTATCCAGAGCTTTGACAGGAAATGGAAAAGAGCATATGGCAGCCTATGAGGGTAAAGGGCAAAGGGGATAAATGTTAAATCCAAATTAAGTATTTGTAAAGGTGACTGATGTGTATCATTGTGGTAGCATTGTGTTATGCTGTTTCTCAAAATGGTGCAAAGGGGAAGGATGAGTGTGTATCCTGCACTTCCAACCCCGACGAAGCATGCTGGTTACATCCTGGAACTTTCAGGCAGTGAGTGGATGAGTGTTCCATGGCAGCAGCTGAGAATGAGACCTGATATTGAAGATACTGTCTGAGAGACATCACCTTGTCAGGTCTCTCTCTCACTGCTCCCATGGAACACTCATACAGTGAACACATGGCCATTCTATGATGTCATCCTTCTGCTTACTCAGGCAGGGAAGTGTAAGATACAACAAAAGGTAAGACCGGCAATGACTGGTAAAGGTGGCGTTTGTGATGGTGTGTACGCCTGTAGTATCAGTGTAAGAGTTGTATGGTCAATTCATCTAAAACCATTCCATCGAATACAATTCCATCGAAATGTTTTCATCTAATACATTTCCTTCTAATGAATTTTTTTCATTTTATTTTCTTTTTGGGGGAGGGTGGGCTCTCCACAAACTCCTGTTTTTTACCCTTTAAAATACACCTGAACAAAAATTAACCCCTTAACCCCCAGAAATATGCATTAGATGGACATTTTCTAGATGGAAACATTTCGATGAAATGGTTTTAAATGAATTGACTAGATACCGTGTAAGAGGACACACATGTGGTCAGTCTCTGTTCCATCTAAAGTATCCAGTGAGTGGTTGTGTGATGGGCTTCAGATGTGCTCCAGCATACCCTTGAGGCTTGTGTACACGTTAGGTGTGATGGGCTTCAGATGTGCTCCAGCATACCCTTGAGGCTTGTGTACACGTTAGGTGTGATGGGCTTCAGATGTGCTCCAGCATAGCCTTGAGGCTTGTGTACACGTTAGGTGTGATGGGCTTCAGATGTGCTCCAGCATACCCTTGAGGCTTGTGTACACGTTAGGTGTTACCTGGCAGACACCAGAGAGATACATCTGGGATTACCCAGCCGACTGCCAGAAGTGACAGAGCAAAGAGAGGACTTGATGTAAGACAAATAAGCTGGACAAAGTGGAAACAAATCAAGCGTGCGAGCCATCCCTCGGAGAGCCATACTTGCATGGCTACATGCTGTGGGATTAGTGCAGTGGGAGGAAATAGTCTAATATTCTGAAAGTGTACAGATGGCGACATCTGTTAGATGACTGTTATGCCACATGAGGTTATGCCACATGTCTTGCTTGCACATCTCGCTTACTTATTAACCCATTTAGTGTTTCAACTGTCAATATTAATACATAGATCGATGCGTGAGAGAGTGCTGGCGCACCTGTCAATAGGTCAATAATTGCACATTCACTCAATGAGCATTATTCGACTGGGCAAACATGTGTCAAACATACCTGAACTACAGCATGCTTGATGGGTGCAAACAATGTCACGAAAGGACTCTTGGTTGGAACACATTGGACCAATATCCAAGCAGTAATCTCACCCAGCAGAGCAGGTATACACCAGGGACATCATTTGGGGGTCGCCAGAGGTCGTAGCTGCTACCCCAAATAAATTAATATATTTGTTAATACTTTTAACGGAAACAGGAGAAGATCATGGCCTGTTCACAACTCTTCTGTTTCTTTAACTGCAATATTGTATTGGACCTGGGGGAAGCAGTTTAACATGGTTTGCAACTCTTTCTTCGTAACTTTAAAGCAATTAAAAGTGAAGATTTAGCATGGTTTTCTTTCTGCCGAAATCTCTATTACGATCATCACAAGACATTCCATCTCTGTGTCCTCGGTCACTTAACATAATCCTTCTGCTTAAAAGCTTGGTAGAGTGTAGAGGGGCCCTTGATTTCGTTGTGTCAAATGAATGCTTTGTTGTAATGTGTCAATCTTCCGTATCTCTCTGGCATGCTGTTCAGAATGTTTGTTTGCATGTATGAGGTAACGAGTTCCCAGAGTACAGGGTGCCATGTGAGTCCCCTGCTTTCTCTGCACTACTCTAAATTCTTTAATACACAGGTATAAACCCTCCAATGGTATGTATTTTGCCAACCTCTGAAACCTGAAAAGTGGATCCATGCAGGCTTATCATGTGGGCAACTTTTAACCAGACCTGCAGATGAAATGGCCTCCTGTTAAATCTCAGTTACCAGTTTAATGGTATCCATTACAGAGTGTTTATACAAAAAGGAGAAAAGGTACAGCAACCTAATCTGATAAATAGCTCATATGTCTAAGATGTGGTGTTTAGAATTAACCTATAACAATTGGTCCTGAAAAAATGGACTTGGTACAGAACATACTTTCGCAAATATGATCCTTTTAATTATCTTTATCAAAATCAATAAAACACTACTAAAAATTGTTTTCTAAAACACACTAACCCAAGATTTAACCCACATGGTGGGTATAACATCAATCTATTGGGATAAATTACACCAGCAATTCACAACATATAATGATTAAACATACACGAGACAATTGCAACACACTATGCATTTAAACAAAGTGTCAATTCACAAAAAACCCTATCCCGGCATGTGTCAGTTCTTTTACAGCTTCTTAATGCTTGAACTTTCTTCAGGGGAAATGGTACAACACAGTTGTCACCACCATGTAATCCAGGGTCAGGATGAGGTGATCCAACAAGAAGGGCCACCTACATAGGACAACAACAAACACCAACATAAGAGACAGTGAGCCAAGTTCTAACAGTAACTCCAAGAATACCTCTAGGTAACACCACAGTGGTGTCTAAAGGGATAAGGTACAGGCCTCGACTGGGCCTGTCCTTGAAAAGAAAAGCTACTGTACCTCTAAATAGGACTTGTGTAGCGCTAAAGTCAAAGTCAAAGCAATAGCAGAAAACTTCTTAAGTCAAGTTTATATTTTTAACGGGCAGCCAAAGTAGCCATGCTGGTTCAGAGATCTGTACAGACAAAAAAAAATAAACAAGGAAACAAATCCAAAACATGTATCACGGTAATAAATATATAAAGAATATATATGTATAACACCTAGACGTTATATCAACAACTTCTGTCCAAATCCCATCACCTTAATCACACCTAGACATGCAATCATCATCAACATATAGCATTGGCCAGATATCAAGCCGTGTCGTGTCTCTACCATATAGCAAGTGCCACCACCTTTTTTACTGTTTACTAACCAACAACACCAGTGCTAATACCTCCAACACGATGTAGCAACTGGTTCAATTCCACCCTAAAGTTGCTAACCGCAACTCTGCAGCACTTGATCACGGATAGTGTAATACGATCTTTAACATTACTATGGAGGCAAGAGAATGACATGAAAACATAGCGCTACTTAGGACAATACATTTGTAATGTCCAAATCAAACAGCATCGCCACAAACTGCACCATTCCCCACTGAGAACTGATTAACTTAGCGTTCAAGGAGTGAAGTCTCCTGACTACAACAAGAGTCTGCCACTGTAAACGTACTGAAGCCACGCCATTAGAAAACCATGCTGTATGTCTTCAAAATAATAGACATCAAAAATGGACTACCAGTATGTAGTCTACCTATGTAAGCCTCACACAATGCCATATGCCGTAGAACCCCAAAATTGGGATTTCACAATATTATGTCCACAAAAGATGTAATGATCGCCTCAGCATCAAATAGAAGAAAAAGGCAATAATTTTAATTACGGAATAACGTGCTGAGACTGCTGGCGAAAAACCGTACGAAGAAGGGCGCCATCTTGTAACGGGAAAACAAACCCGTAATACATGGACAAGGAGGATAATATGGATTACATGGTGGTGGAACAGGCATATACAATAGGGCATCCACAGTATTATTTTTTATGTTGTCACAATTCATTTGGGTGAGAGATATTAAGGCTACAAAAACAAAAAGTATTGCAGTCAAACCACAAATTTCAAATTCATACAAAAAATGCAGACAGATTTGAGTTTTACACATCACACCTCTAGGTGTTGCAAATGAAAAAGGGATATATTTGCATGTTGTGTATTGACACATAATTCACAACAGACAAATCTGTATTGAGGATGTTTAACATCAGTGCATCCAAAAGGTACAATCACAGCGTTATATCTCTGAGGGATATTGAAAAGTTCTTAATTAACTAGTTGTCAAGAACCAAATTAGAACTAATGCCACATAGTGACAACTCATATATTGACATGATACCATTCCACCTCCTCCTTACGACCTCTGATATGGCTCTGTCATGTATAAATCATCTTTTGTTCAGAATTCTCTCCAATCAATCTCTTGTTTATTAGAACCATGGATCTTTTTTAAAATGACCCATCTGAACTCTTCATGTGTGTAATGTTTTACCATGTGGGGTCTGCAATAACCTGGTTCTTGATGCAACTTCGATGTTCAGTCATTCGTGTCCTACACTTTCTATTGGTTTTCCCAATATATTGCAAATCGCAAGGACATGTTATCAGATAAACCACATTTTCTGAATTACAATTGATCATCTCATTCAGCTCCCAAGCACAAGATTGATTCCACTTGATTTGTTTGGTCTCTTTTGTATAGCCACACATGACACAATTCCCGCATGGAAAATTACCTTTAACAGCTGGAAGGCCCCATAGGGTGGTCTCTCTAGGTGCCAATGTTTTTTTTTCTTACAAATGAAGTAAACGCCGCCTGTCATGTACGCATGGCAGGTGGCGTTTACAATGTATCTCTATGGAGTCAGCATGCTTTTTGCTGGTGCAAAAGGCCTGCAGGCTCTATAGAGATCCCCGGCATTTGTGCCCGCATGAAAATGCATGCGGGCGCAAATGCTGGAGGATTTGTATTTTACGCCATTCATTTACGTTACGGCTCATATTCAATCAATTGTATGGCAGAGAGGAGAGGTGGAACGCAACTTACGTTTCCGCCGCTCCCTTCTTCTCTGCCATACGAATGCTCCAGCATCTGCACCGGCATGAATTTCATGCGAGCGCAAATGCTGGAGAACCCTTTGGGGTCAGTCTGCTTTATGCACCAGCATAAACCAGGCAGACCCCATAGGGTTCCATTGTACATGCTCCTTGCCATGCGTGGCAGGGAGCGCGTGCAATTACAACTAACCCTTCCTGACGTGGATTACCTAGATTTGTTCAAAGCGGAAATGACCATGGAAGAAAAAAACGAAAGTAATTAAAAAAAAAATAATAACTTTACGTTTTTCCTCCTCTGGCCATTTCAGATGACCTGCTCCCACCCACCCCCTTAATTACCCTTCGGCGGCACACTTCGTTGTCCCTGCAATGCCTTTTCCCTTCACTTCCGTGATCGGGAACTGGTGCTGAGGGGCTTTTTTAATTTTTTAACTTTACTAATCAGGAAGCGGGGGACACCCACGCAATTCTCAAGACCATTACAGCGACAAGAGTGCAGGGGACACCCCCGCAATCCCTGCTCCCCTTGTTCACTGTAATGGCCCTGAATGAGAGATTCAATCTTCATTTTCGGCTATGAAATTTCATACAGCAGAAATTCGATTAAATCTCCCATTTCTTTTTTCCCCCGAATAATCCTTCCGATTCCACCCAACACGCATGTATTTGTGAACACTGCTCAACGTGCGTGCACGGTAAGCTGTATTCACAATTGAAATGAAACTCTCACTGACATGCAATGGTTCAATTGTAATTGTGCGCGCTGCTTGCCAATGCGGGCATGGCAAACGGTGCTCACAATTAAAATTGAAAGCTGCCTCACCTACCAACGTGGCAAGCGGCGTTTACTCACGTTGCTCTTTTGAGAGCAAATGTGAGGTGCAAAACGCGACAGATGCTTGTAGGCTGCCTTTTGCCCTTTACATGTGTACCCTGCGGCAACTTAATCTCCATGGTGTAAAAGCCTTACACAAGACTTTTACAACATGCATTTATGTTAAAGCTCAACGAAAATGAGCCTCGCTCTGTGCTTTGTATGTGAAAACATAGATTGACAGGCAGACAGGCAAATCGACCAGCTTTCATCTGAAATCGGAAACGTGTCTGAACCCTCCATAGAAAGGGTGAGACACAGCCAAGACCCCTGAAATTGCAATTTGGGATTGGGGCGAGGTGACGTGAAGGCTGTTTCACCACGTCAGACCGGTTGCTGCCGATCCCCCTGAGTAGTCCCGGTTAGTCACAGGGCCCGGAGGAGTATCGCATTCCTTCTGTAGAGGGGCACTTCTGCGGCTCTCCGCTCCCTACCCCGGACAGGAATAGGCAGGCGCAATTACTTGCGACGCAACGCGGCCTACTGCTCTGGGAGCAAGCAGCGTGAGCTGGCGGAAGGCACACAAGAGACAATACTCACAGACTTTGCTCACGAGGTGACTCCAGCCCCCGCGCGCCCTCCCAATACCGCATTCACAAATCGCTCGCATTATTTTTTCATAAAATCCGTTTGTTTCGAGAGGAACACGCCCAAGCTTAAATACCATACCGTTATACAGCGAAATAACCCTGGGAACATAAATAGCACCGAACATAAAGAGGTAAAACTTGCTGAAAATGAATGAGCGAAAAATGAAGACAACGAAAATAACCTTACTTTGATATTTAATAGATATCAAAACATATCCTCGATCAGAACAAAACGTAAAACGGCTTTCTGTTTCCTGTTTCATTGTAAAAAAAAAAATAGTTTGCCTCTTAATTTTTACCGATTTTTTAGTGCAGGTTATTATATCTAATATGTTATAACATGGAAGCAACATGCCTAGGGTGACTAGATATACAAAGTAAAAAACCGGGACAGGGCAACTAACATAAATGTAGGACTAACTCTTGAAAGTGTTTATCAAGGTTCTACACTTCAGTAGCGTTTGGAGAAGAAGGGGGTATAAGTGTTACTGTTCAAATAAACCCGTGTTATAATAAATGTATCACAAACTACACTATCTTAAATTGTAAAATGCAGCATTTATTCTGCGTGAGATGGTGCATTCCAGGCTGCCAGCCATAACTACCAAACACCGGGATTACTGAAGATTCCAATGGGAACATAATCTTGAGAAAGGGGGACAGACACCGATTTTCCGGGACAGTCCCGGCAGAACCGGGGCGTCTGATCACCCTAACCATTCCCGGCCTTGTGATGGAGGCACTGGGCCGGGGATAAGGCGTTTCCGAGGTCAGAGCACACCGATGATTCCCGATAGGATCCCCAATCTATTTGTTTTGGACGTCACTCCCTACCCTTCGCGTTCCCAAACGCTGTACCTATTTACATGCTGTAACTAAGCCTCAGTATACTTGCATCTGCTGCGCCCTGCTACATGAGAGTTTGGTGCACATTACTAAATAAACAGACAAACAAACATAGGTCATTGATATTGGGCTGCACACTTCAATATCCAGCCTTGAGCCTTCTCCCGACCCCACAGTCCCAGTGAGATAGCTGCCATTTAACCAATTAGAGTAGACCGTTGCAGAAGGCATTTTCTTGGTATCAGATTCTAACATGGGTAAATTAAGGTTGTGAGATGCAAGAGAATGCCACAAAGCCACCCCGACATTGACAAAAACGAAACGCTCGACTAGGACGCCTTGGTTGCCATGGTAACGGATTAGAAAAGAACACCAAAGGTTCTTCTTCTTTAAACGTGATCTAGCAACATCAGACTTGAAATCTGACTCAGTGGGCCTCATTAGGACCCAGGCGGTAAGGGGTTTACGGCGGCGTAAACAGCGCCGACCCTTACCGCCTGATTCCGAGGTCCCTTAGCGCCATGGAGGATTTAACACCTGCTTTTAGCAGGTGTTAAAATCCATGGCGCTAGGGACCTTGTTTTTAATTACGCCACCGTAATTTACGGTGGCGTAATTAACGCCTTCCCCACGCCCATTATGCCCTATGGGGCAAAAATGGGAATGGGGAAGGGTAAATGGGTTAATGGGGACTTACCGCCCCGCCAACCTCGGAATGGGGCGGTAAGCCCGCCAACCACCATGGCGTAAACATAGTTTACGCCATGGTGGTAAAGGTACGACCCAGGCGGTAACTTACCGCCTGGGTCGTAATGAGGCCCAGTGTCGTATTCTTGCCTTTTCATTACACGCCTGACGTATTCGTAGGAAATATAAACTGAAAAATGATAATTTGAAAAGTAATGTAACATGTTCAAAGACTCACAACTCAGTTTCAGCCCGATACAACCAACATAGCAAAGATAAAATATGTTACGTGACCAACTATCAGTTAACGTCTTTTGGACTATGCAGTTTCCTACTCTCAGGCTAAAATGTTTGCTGCATATGGTAAAACTCTGTAAGCATGGCTTTTGGCATTCAGACCTTTTATTAAGTGATCCTGCTACCGGGTCTACATTTTCCCGTGATTCTCTGTGGCGCGTCTTTCCTGACATCTTCTTAAGGATACGTGCAGACTCAAAAGACTGCTTTGGGCTGTTCGGGCCATTTTGGGTCATTGCTCTTCTCTTTGCTCCTAGGTGAGCTAGCTTTTTTGGCATGTTGCCTTCTCGTTCGTGCATGATTGTTGACAATTAATAGCCCGGCCGCCATTTTTCAACCTACATGCTGCACACATTGGTCCATTTGCAAGACTTACCTGACCAGAAATCCCTCTTTACGGATTCCATCTCGTGCCTGACTCAGCTGAACGTTCATTCTGTGAGGGAGGCATGGTATCACAAGTAGACACTGACACAAAAGCTGCAAGTTTCAAAACCTTTATTGATGGTTTAAAAGGGGTTGGAAAACTCATATCTTGCCTTGTAACTAAGATGGCAGTTTTCTCAACCATCAAACAAAAAGAATATACAGTCCTAGCTAGTCCTTAGTCAAAATAAAATGGTGTATACTAATAAACCTAATGCCTGCTGTCTTTCGAATACAATAAATGTCTAAAGGGAATGGGTAATGCAAAAAGGAAAATCACTGTTCAAAAGAAATGTCAGTATGGCTGAATAAACTCCCTTCCCCACTTTTTGTGGCACACGGTAAGGTGACACACTTGGCTCTTGCAACACACTCTAGCTTCGGACACAAGGAGGCAGTTTGTTTTGTGGACCAGGGCCCACGTGGCCTTCCACGAAAAGTCACTAGTTTATCCGCTGGATCTCTCGGATTTCTCTCACTCCAGCCCAGTTCACCTTTTAGCTTGTAATACAGTTCAACAAAAGTTTGTTTCCTTCTGGTTACCACAATTGAGTACAGGTTTCCCTCCGCTGCGCTCAAATCTGTCCATCACAATGTGTGAGGGTTCCCTTCCCCAAGCTTCAATCACACCTTCATAGGCTTCCCTCAGTTGGGCTTCCACTGTCGAAGATTTGTGAAACTGCAAGAATTTTGCTCTTACCACGTCATGACCACTTCGATCTTCTTTTCTCAAACGTCACTTTTTATCTCCTGCACCAAGGCCTCTCATAAATGTAGTTTCGAGCCCAGTACTTATGTCAAAGATATCTCTCACATCCAGGTTTCCCTCTGCTGGGATCAAACCTAACAGTTCAAAGACATCTCTCACATCCAGGTTTCCCTCTGCCGGGATCAAACCTAAAACCAGTTCAAATCTTGTATCTCAGTTTCTTTCTCTTTCTGCCACTTCTACAGCATCAGACATTTCACAGAGACTTTCAATTGGGCAGTCTTCCTTCACCGGACCACTATCTTACTTTGTATCTTTCATTTACAGTTCTTTACAATGTGTTGCTTTCTCTCGCGTCTTATCATCACACACGCAACCTTCATTCATCGGATACTGTTGCTGTCAAGTTCCATTTAACATAGACCGGACTTTCATTGCCTTTATCAACTCACTGGCTGTGTTAATACATTTTTGTCTTTCACAGCTTTGATCCTGAAGTCAAGGCTGATACCACAACTGCCACAGCACGTCCCCAACTCTGCCATTCACCCGTGAGGGTGCCTGGTATCCTTGAGACATAAAATAGGTCTGTCTCTTCTCTCTAGCTAGGCTATCTTGCACAACCTTCAAGGCCCTTCGGATGTAACAATCTCTCGCTGGGGTGTCCAATGTTTCTCTGTACCTCAGTTCCGTCCCTCGGCCTATCGCTCTGCTCCGCCTGTTTTGTCATCACCCTGGAAAAACTGCTCCTTCTCGTGCATTGCCTTGCTCAGAGTGTGTCTCAGTGTTCCACTGTTTGACCATGTAGGGAGAGCTAATAGGTACCATCTGTATGTAGTTAAGATCAAGTGCCTGACACAGCCTGATCTTATTAGTGGGACATGTTCCATGTATTGCATAGGTGGTACTTCTCTCAGCCTCAGACCTCCTCTTCTTCTGCTCAGTGTTTGTGTAGAAAAGGGGGGGATCTGGGAAGTTGGAATATCCTATAAAATAAGATGGAACAGGGGTATTTGGAATGGGGGATACCATGTCTCGCTATCTGGGCGTACCTCCCCCACTCCCTGAGGAGTCCTCACCCAGGTAATCCTCCCGCACTTGTCCACCCTCAGGGTCTAGATCCAAAGGTGATGGCTGTGCCCTGGCCACCTGAGCAAGGGATCCCTGCATGTTAGGCAGTGAAACACCTGCTTGTTCTTCAGAATTCCCTATACACTTTCACCAGTCTTCTGTGCCATGTTTGCCATTATTTAACAGCATCTGCAGGTGAACACAGCTTCTGCAGTCGATTCACTGGTAAAACACACATACTCTTCACAGCAGCGTTCATGAGCCATATGCAACCCCCAGCACAAAAATACTGACAAAGAAATGTAAGTTGAAGGGAGTATTTCTTCCAACATGGCTCCCTCCACTCTATAGCATTAGACCACAATGCACTGATTAGTGTTTTCTTGACTCGGGAGGATAGCTCAGGGGCAACACGCTCGCCTTGGAAGCAAGACAATGCAGAGAACAACACAGGTTTGATCCCCAGGGCTGTGCTTGGAAACCTCTGGGTATTAAGTGCTTTATGAATAACCAATTACAATTACAAATCTTCCATTTCAATCCAAGGTGCAAACCTTCAAAATGGTTTTCTTTCATTTTCATTAAATTATAATAATGCTTATATTGGTTCATTAGAATGAGGTGGAAGGGAGCATTCCTTACAACATGGCTCCCTTACACTCCATACCAATAGACCGGCATGTGCAGTCCAGTGTTCCTAGACAAATGCGGCCTGCAAACTGCTGCGTTCTTTGACACTCGACAGACCCGACGTGGCAGAGCTTTCAGTCTGTTACTATGCTATTATTATCCGGAGCATTTTAACCCCGGGGTACTAATAGCAAAAAGCCCCTTGCGGGGGGCATTACCATTTCTGGTAATGCCTTGGGGCCTGCCTTAAGGCCCTCATTTCGATCGGGCCTGAAACTATGGGCCTTGGGGCATTAACTGAATTGGTAATGCCCCTCCTGCTCAAGGCTTATTGCTTAAATATTGAACCCTTTATGAAAATGGTTTAGAACTAGTTTACCTTTATCCTCTAGTAGCTCTGCTGCCTCTACACCAGTGAACCTTTCTGCTGCTCTGGAGTTACCTATACTGCCCACCGGACCAAATCACTTTTCTCTTAATCAATTTAAGGTTAAGCCTTCATATCCTTTTTCTGTAATACTCTATAGCAAGAAGATAAATCAACATACATCTTTCCAACTAAATACTGCAAATGTCTCCAATCCTGTAGAATCTCTATTCCTAGTCAGATTTTTTCTCCTCCCATCTCATCTTTTGTGTCTTCTCGTTTAGCTGCTCTTGTTAATAGCTAATCTGCTGCTTCAGTAACCCCTTCTATCCTTGATAGTATCTGTACCATGAAACTTGTCTTTCTGCTCTTAATTGGAGCTTGGATTACACCTGATTCTAATGTCTATTTTCATGAACTGATTTCTGGCGATTACTGTATGCTACACAAAGACAAAATTGATATAAAAGGATGGTGGATTGACCTGTATTTGTAAGCACTCCTATTCTTGCAAACTTCTACAATCTTCTTGCGTTTCTTCTTTTGCTCAATGTCTGTATCACATCACAGCTCAATTATTTCCCATCTTATAAATTGGTCTCCACATCCTGCCTCAACATTTCCTTATGATTTGTCCGACCTTTGTTTGCATCGTACTTTAAATCACTCTTTCAAGTTGTTTTGGGTTATTTTAATCTTCCTAATTCTGTCAATTATATTCATATTGTATCAAAATGTCCAAACATA
Organism: Ambystoma mexicanum; assembly: GCA_002915635.3. Classification (NCBI taxonomy): domain Eukaryota; kingdom Metazoa; phylum Chordata; class Amphibia; order Caudata; family Ambystomatidae; genus Ambystoma; species Ambystoma mexicanum. Next base: position 902,888,268 of record CM030321.1, on the reverse strand, counting down.
TGAAATGTTCTTAACCTCTATCAAATTATTAACAAACCTACACATACCAAAGATGATATTTTCGATGTTATTATTGTGCCTTATAATTTGATCTTTCTTTTTTTATAGTTCATTACAAACTTTAAAACAATGCAAGAAAAATATCACCAAAGGAAACAGTAGTCTAGGAAGGAGGGGGAAGGAACAAAAAAGGGAGAGAGCTTCAACAGAAAAGACACGAGACAATCAAGGAAAGAAAAAAATTACATTTGATTTGATTTCCCACTTAGAGCAGACCATTCCTTGTCTCTCACTATGCCCTCAATCAGACCTCACTATTCCCTCTACTTGTTATTATTTGTCGACTGCAGTCTCTCTTCGATCTCTTCCAAAAAGAATGTCAATGCAAAGAGCAGCTTTTTCTCAGAACCTTCATGCATGACTCTCCACCACTCTTCAGCATTTAGGCAGGGTCTTTCCATAAATAGTTTCCCCATATGTATTGTTCGGAAATCTTTCAGGGTTTTGCAATACAAAATTAGATGTTTTAGGGACTCTCTCGGTGCAACACAGAAGCAACACTGATCTTCTAAGACCTCTTTTCGGTTCCACAGGTTCAAGACCTCCTTTGTTTTAAAACGATTCAAGTGAAATTTCATCATGAGAGTTCATTTTGTACTAGAGGGGAACAGGGGAATAAGTCTAGATATTTTGGTAAGGTACCTCTTGCTCTTGCTTCAGGGGCAGCCTGCTTCATACAACTATGGGAGGCTCTTCTTTCTATGATTTCACACCAATCTTGATCCCAAAGTTTGATCTTTATTTTGTTTGGGTTCCGGATTAAGGTCTCTTTATCTAGGTCTAGTTGTGTTAAGAACCTTTCGCACAACGTCTCCCATTGCTTAAGAATTGAGCCGTGCTTTTTACTTTTCGGAGTAGTCAGTATTTAAAAATTGTGGCAGGTCGTCAGCTCCTATAGATATCCTGTATAGTACCAATGAATTCCACATCACTCTTGCATTTATAGATGTTAATCCCAATTCGTAACGCATGCAAGACGTAGGAGTTCCTCTTGGGAGATGTAAAATGTTGCTCCAATATGCATTTTCGCACCATGACACCGTTTCATATGGGTAGCCCAACATTGCTTTTGCTCCAAAGATCAGCGATGGTATCACCTTAGTTCTGTAAAATTCTAGTGCAGGTTTTACAGAAAACTTTCCATACTTTTTGTTTATTAACAATCTCTGGACAGATAAGAGTTTACATTTTCTTTTGATTTTCTGCACCAATGGGTCATCATTAATGTGGGAGCTGATTAGAACTCCTAGATATTGACTTTGCCTGACACATTTGATCGTTTCTACACCAATTGTCCAGTTAAATTTGTGTTTGTTGTTGGACGTTGCTCCTATTAGATTTTGCAGTACTTGGATCTCTGTTTTTGCAACATTTATGACCAGTCTGTTATCATCCAGGTATCCTTTTAGGGCTGTCAGTTTGTGTTGGAGACCAATAGGGGTTTGCTCTAAGAGTACAATAACATCTGCATATAGCAGATAGTGTAGTGGATTGCCATTGATCTTTCAGGAAATGCTCTTACTTTATCCATGGCACATCTGATATGAAGAAGTCATATAGTGTTGCTCCTAGGGGACACCCCTGCTTTACCCCCCTAGTTGTTCTTATTGTAGTCGAAAGGGCGCCCTCTTTATTTAACCTAATCTTGATGTCTGTCTCTGAAATAGTGCTTCTATCACCTTCATTAGATCGTTTGGGCATTTTTTTGTTTCCATTTTTGCCCAGAGACGTTCTCTGTCGATACTGTCGAAGGCTTGAGCCAAGCCGACAAAGGCTATGTATATTGTGGATCTTTTTTTGATCGCCTCCATCTTTACTAGGTTGATCAGGAACAGATTCAAGGGGCAACCAACTCCTTTAACAAACCTTGTTTGACGGATGTCAAAAGCTGGAACGCTTTTAATCAGGTTTGTTTACTGGTTTAATCTTTGGCTTGCAAAAAGCTTACCAACGAGGTCCAGTAGGGCTATCAGTCTAAAGTTCTTTGGTTCTTATCTTAAGCTTTTTTTTAATATTGGCACAATCACAGCAGTTTTCCAGGATCTTGGGACCCTTCCTTCTATTATGATGTTTTTAAATAGGTTATAACAGAAGTCTGTCCATTCCTCTGGATACTGTTTTAGCATTGTATTTGTCAATACGTCAGGTCCTGGCGGTCTTGAGGTACTTAATCTTTTGATGTTATCTAGTATATCACTTCGGGTGATTTCTAGAGCCTGCGGACCCCTAACCTCTTGGCCCTGGTAAACAAAATCACCCTGCTTCTTAAATAAGTTGGAGTAGTGCTCGATCCATTGTCTCTCCGAAACATGTGACACTTGAAGAGTTCCTTGAGGTGCTCCAGCGTTGTTGATGATGTTCCAAAAAGATTTCATATTCCTCTTTGCTAAGGTCTCCATCATCTCCTCTGCATCTTTTTGGAGCATTAAGTTCTTACATTGTTGTAGCCACCATTTATATTCTGCTTTAATTTTCTTAATTTCTCTCTGTGGATCAAGTGTATGATAGATTAGAGGTTTTCTTATCGCTCTTCTTTGCTCTCTTTTTCTTGCCACAATTTGGTAGTCATAAGCATAATGTTTCTTGAAGCCCATCTTGCGCTTTCCCACTTGATGTTCAACATAGCACTGTAACAGTGCTGGATACTCTATTGAATCCATCTGGTCAGAGTTTTCTCTCTGAAGCAGTGATTGTGTTGAAGATAGTATTTTCTCACTATCAATTTTAACCCGGTTTCTTCCCGCTGTTACACATACCTGTACCTTCATTGTCTCTTTTGGGTGGGTAATTAGACCATCTATCTTCATTGTGACCAAGTTGTGATCACTTTGGGAGGTTACTATCACCTTTAATTTCGAGATCTTCCCACTCATAGAATCGGATACGTAGAAGTAGTCCAGTATTGATTTAACCAAGCCTTGGGTCCATGTTGGATTTCGGGGAATGTCGCCTCAGGTATTACCATTCATCATGATTAGGTCTCTCTCCTTCATTTCTTTGGCCCAAGCTTGATTTGATTTCTATTTCTTCATTTATTTCAATCGATTGGTGTCATCATTATCTGATAACTATTTAACTGTTTCAATTAAACATTTGTCTGTTCCTCGACAGAAAAAAAGACTTAGATTTGGGCTACATTAAACTTTAATTCCGTTCCTGTGGTAGAGATTGAAAATGCATTTAGTTATTTCCCTATTTGTTCAGCTGCCAAAGATGTTCATATTAATCAACTTTTCTCAGATTCTTTTTCTTTACTTCTCACAGTAGCCAACCATCTTGTTCATCTTCATTACAAACAATGAATTGACCACCTATCTTAACCCTGTCATTCTACTAAGCTGAATCTAACAAACAATGTAGCGTATCCTCTTTGACTCTCTATGTGCCTTGCAGTTACTTCTTGATGTGGCATCCTTGATCCCAAGCCAAACAGATAGTCTTTGTTCTTTGCACAAAGCTGTTTTCCAGAGCTTGTTAGCCCCTGCAGCCTTGGTCTCTCTCATTCAGGCTTCTTAGCTCACTATTATACGAAACCAACGTCCATTTTCTCATCTTGACTGCTTTATCAGTGTTATATTTTCTACTGTAGCAAGCTTCTATATGCTTCATGTTCCTTGCGTTTCTGCATATATGCATCTACTGATTCTCTTCTCACTTATCTTCTTACTGTATATGATTTCTTTGGTTATTCACATAAATGTTTACTTTGTTACTTCAGTTACTGTTGAAAGGTAGCTTCTGTACACTTTAGTAGATTCAACACATAAGCTTTATTGTCATTCTCTTAAAGTTGTTACAATAGAGGAACTCACTGCGTCCCCTCACCCAGGCTGTCTCCACTTCACCTGGCACTGGGCGAAACTACACTCACACACTAACATTCCACATTAGCACGCCAACATTCTGTCAGATCATGCATACACTGACAAGCACTATACAATACATCTCCTTCCCTTACAACAAGCACACACACAGCTGCACATTACAACAGTTACATCTTCATTCATTAAATATTTTCATATCGTTTAAGTGTGTCCTCGTGTCTTCTCTTTATGACGTCACTTTACTCTGATCTGATTTCACTTACGGCTCTTCTATGTCCAATAGTGTATGCAGACATCCTTCCACCACGCCAATATGAGTGAGGGTATCTTGTGTCTTCAATGCGGTATTGTGATAGTACCTGGTCTCAAGAACAGTGCTTTCTTGCTGTTCTTCCAATATGATGGCGGTGAGGGTGCGGACACTAGAGATGACATGTTACCCTACAAAACTGATTGTTAACGCTGTGGCATTTTGCCCACCTTTTCACAGATGTGCTGTAAAATATTTTACACAAAAAAAGTTGAGCATTCAATTTATTTTCACATTTAAAATATTTGACATTCGATATTTTCACTCTTCCTCATAATTACATTGATATTTTCTACAGATCGCTTGGGCTTTGCGCTGCTACAGGGAGGGCCATCTTGGTGCGCGCGCAGGATACCCCTCAAGAGGGCTGGGCCTCGTCCGCACTGAGGGTGTGACGCTCCTGTGCAGTGGATGGACAGGCCCAACCGCACGTTCCCGCCCGCCCCTGTGTAAACGCCAGCTGTCACTTAGACAGGAGGCGGGCACTGGCACGTTTCGCTGCCACGCCCAGAAATTCGGTTTTGGAGGGTGGTGGGGGGCCGGGGTGGTCTATCGTGACGGGCAACGGATGAAATATTGCCGAAACACAAGCTAAGAAATGCAACATTGTGAAAACTGCTGATTCTGTTTTGGCGAAGCCCTAAACGGAAAATGATGGCTTCCTCATTGGCACCACTGGCGCCGCATAACGGCATCGACCACTTAATTCAATATAATTTTGCAATTGTAAAGTTATGGGGGGCGAAATGGAAACGCGCTAAGTAAAAGTCTCCGATATTAACAGAAAAAACACAACTGCTTTTCTCAGTTGCCTTTCATATCAAAGTGCTGGACCAATTGTTCCCTACCACGGAAACAGGCGAGGCAATGCAAAACTGAGCAAGATGTCAACTGCAAAGACTTCCAGGATAGCACTGAATTCCCACTGCCAGGACAGCACAGAGCAATAATTCCCCATACAATACAGCCCAGACTCCCTGCGGACTCCCAATGCCAGGACAGTACTGTGGATTCACAATGCAAACAATGCCAGGGCGCCACTGTGGATTACCACTGCCAGGACAGCACACTGCCAGGATAGCACTGTGACGTCCCACTGCTAGGACAGCACAGAGCAATTCCCAATGCAGATACGGCTTGACTCCCTGGGAATTCCGACTGCCAGGACAGCACTGTGGGCTCCCGGAAAGCACTGCGGATTCCCACCTCCATGGTGGCACTTTGGGTTCCCACTGCCAGGAGAGCACCAAGCAATTCCTGTGGATTCCCACTTCCAGTACAGCACTGAGCAATTCCCAGTGCAAACACTGCCAGGAAGGAACTGTGAATTCACACTGCAGATACTGCCAGGACAGCACTACAGATTCCCACCACCAGGAAAGGACCTTGGATTCCCACTTGCAGGGCAGCACCAAGTAATTCCTACAGCAATTACTGCTAGGAGAGCAGTGTGAATTTCCACTACCACGCCAGCCGCGTGGATCCCCAATACAAACACTGCCAGGACAGCACACTACAATTCTCACTGGAAACACAGCCAGGACAGCAATGAGCAATTCCCAAGGCAAGCACTGTCAGTACATTACTGTGGATTCCCACTAGTTCGTACAGCACTGTGGATTCCCACTGCCAGGACAGCACTGTGGATTCCCAATGTAAACACTGCCAGGACAATAGAGAGCAATACCCACTAGCAACACTGTCAGGATAGCACTGAGCCATTCCCAATGCTAACACTGTCTGGATAGCGTTGAGCAAGTCTCAGTGCAAAAAATGCAGATGAGGCCTAAGCAAGTCCCAATGCAAACACTGCCAGGACAGCACTGTGGACTCCCACTGCAAATACTGCCTGAACAGCACTGGAGATTCCCACCTCCATGAAGGCACTTTGGATTCCCACTGCCAGGACAGCACTGTGGACTCCCACTGCAAATACTGCCTGAACAGCACTGCAGATTCCCACCTCCATGAAGGCACTTTGGATTCCCACTGCCAGGACAGCACCGAGCAATTCCCGCTGCAAATACTGCTAGGAAATCACTGTGGATTCCTACTGCCATGACAGCACTGTGGATTCCCAACACAAACAGTGCCAGGACAGCACAGAACAATTCTCAGTTTAAACACAGTCAGGACAGCACTGTGCAATTCCCAAAGCAAATACTTCCAAGACAGCACTGCAGACTCTCACTGAAAGGATGATACTGCGGATTCCCAATGCAAACACTGCAAGGACAGCGCTGAGCTAATACCGCTGGCAACACTGTCAGGATACCACTGCGTAATTCCCACTGCAAACACTGTCTGGATAGCACTCAGCAAGTCCCAGTGCAAAAACTGCCTTGTGTGGCCTGAGCAACGTCCTAATAGAAAAACTGCCAGGACAGCACTGCATATTCTCACTGCCAGGACTGCACTGTGGATTCACAAAGCAAACACTGCCAGGGCAGCACTGAAGAAATACCACTGCAAGCACTGCCAAGAAAGTACTGCAGATTCCCACTGAGAGGACAACACTGAGAAATTCCCACTGGCAACACTGTCAGGATCGCACTGAGCTAATCCCAGTGAAAACATTAACTGGCGAGCCAAATACTAATGCAAAAACTGATAGGACAGCACTGAGCAATTCCAACTGCAAATACTGCCGGCACAGCACTGTGGATTCGCACTGCAAAGATAACACTGTGGATTTTAAAACAAACACTGCCAGGATAGCACTGAACAGTTCCCACTGCAAACACTACTAATACAGCACAGCAGATTCCCACTGTCAGGACAGCACTTTGGAGTTGCAATGCAAACACTGCCAGGGCAGCACTGAGCAAATATCATGCGGAGTGGCGGCGAGTGGCAGTCCTGCAGTGAACTCCCTACGTCCAGTCTTTCTCTTAGTTTTACTGCTGGGGGTGTGTTTCCTGCTACACCTCTCACCATAAAACACCATTTACCCCGCGGAGCGGCGCGGAGTGGCGGCGAGTGGCAGTCCTGCAGTGAACTCCCTACGTCCAGTCTTTCTCTTAGTTTTACTGCTGGGGGTGTGTTTCCTGCTACACCTCTCACCATAAAACACCATTTACCCCGCGGAGCGGCGCGGAGCGGCGGCGAGTGGCAGTCCTGCAGTCATGTCAGGCAGGTCGGGCTCGACCGCCACCTTACCATCTAAACCACAGTTACTTGACGTTGAAGACACGACAAGTCGATTTCTAAGGAGTAATGCCAAACCGTCTTCTAAAAACACTTTCGCAACTAACCCAGCCAACTGCAATCATTCCCCTGTGATTCAGGGAGAAATATCAGAGGACCATCCACCATCCCAGAGCCCCGGCCCCGGCCCTAAAACATTAGCGCATCTGGGTAAAAGACGCACGACCTTGGGGCAAGGCAATGGCAATAAACCTACTAATCCGCCCTTTGATGCCCGCAACTCTAAACAACTCCAAAACTTTAACGAAGCGGACTCACCGGATGAAAACGCTATGTCACCGGATCTCCACGACGCTGAGCTTCCACCGTCCCTGATGCCTGGGGTCTCTGCTCCACCGCCGTGGGCTGGCTCGGTGCCGACGGGAACTCCGCGACAGCCCGGAGGGGCGGCCGCGTCGATTTCCCAGGCTCCGTTGCTGAACCTGCCGCGGGAGGTCGTGCTGGATAGCCGTCAGCCTCCAGGGGACGGGACCGCTCCGGATTATGGACCCCCACCATCGAAGAGCCTGCCGACGCCTGATGGGCCGACCCCGACTGCGGTCGCGGCTCCACGGCCTCCCGGAGGGGAGCCGGTGCAGAGCGGACCAGCATCGGAGAGCACATCGAGCCTGGAGAAGAAATCGGCTGACCCGGACGACGCCTCGCCGGAAGGAGATTCCTCTCCCCCCCCTTTGGGGAAGACGAGGGCGGCGGCACCCGTCCTGTCTGGGGGGCGCCGACTTGAGGATCGAAAGCCGTCGGGCCAGAGGAGACCAGGAGCAGAAGGTGCGCTTCCGACGCCGGCAAGCAGGAGTGAATTTACAACAGCGCCTCCTCTGGCGGGAGCCCAGTCAGTCACACCAATCCACGACGATGAAGCTCCAAATTCCACACTAGCCCAGGCTAACGCTGACAAAACTGAGAGGATCGTCTTAGACCCTCTACCACCCAGTAAAACGAGGGTTACACCCTCTGATTACACAATAAAAAAGAGACCTCGGTTGATTGACGACCTCAACAAAAAAACCGAGCCCTTATCAAAACAAGTGAGCTCCACCAAAACATCACGAATGACTCCCAAAATACCAAGAAAGGGCCTCAAAAAACCTCAACGCCCCTTGAAGCTCTTATCAGACTTCTTTCACAAGCATTCTAAAGCCATTCAACAAAAATGTAAAGAACTGACAGATGCTGAAATCCTCGAGGCAGCAGACGCAATTACTCCCCCTCGAAAACATCGCAGGCTGATACAAGCAAACCGAAAATTACCCTACCTTCCTTCAAACAAAGACAATAGAGCTGCACCCGCTAGGGACCCGATAAAAAGTCACTTTTCTGGACAAGTAACACCAACAATTCCACAAATAACCTCTGAAAACGAGAACAAGACGAACGCGCAAACTTCATCCCCACCACCAATTCCCATATCTACATTAGTTGCTCCTCCAGTTAGCAACACAATGGCCTTAACGTCAGCTTTTACTCAGCCTCTCCTACATAGCCATACTAACACAGTCCAAGAAACCCAGACTCTACCGCACCCTCCAAATCAAGAGATACGGGAAGAGGAGAGGTCCACACCCCTTCGACATAGTTTGACGCCATTGGATCCATCAGATCTTACTTCGACGAGCATCACTTCACCAGTACCACAAGTCTTGATACTTGAAAAGGCCCTAAGTCCTCGGCAAAGCGACAGCAACGCCCATAAAGAACAACCTACAGAGCCTGTGCCACCACCTCTAGGAGAGGCGTCCAAGCCCACAATCCAACTCCAGGAAAGAGACCCTGAAAGAAATCACCTTGTCAGATCAAAAAATAGTCTCCAGTTTGAGAAAACTTTAGACTCTTTCTACTCAAACTTGGACAATTACAACAACCAAAGAAGACACTCTTTTGACCTTCCATCCAGAAGATCAACAACTGCCATGACACCTGGCATACGACTCCCATCACCCTCCAAAAATAGACCGTCTTCACAAAGTCACATACCCTTAAACGACTCTCAGCCCAAAAAACTGGACACTTGCACTCTGATGTCAGCTCTATCAATAGCGCTAAATCCATTCGTCAAATTGTATGAAACAATCGGAGACACGATGAAAGACCACACATCGATTCAAACGACAATGCTAAATAAATTAACTTTCTTGGAAGGCTACATCTTGGCCTTAGAAGCAAAGATCCAGTCGTCAGAGAAAAAACAAATTCAAGAACCTTCCATACTCTCACTCCAAAAACAGCCTCAAATCAAGTGCCCCTCCTCACAAGAGATGACACAAAAAACTTCCAAAGGCACGCAAACCCATTAATTCATAGATTTAACTGTACCTCCAATCACCACGAAAGAGAACTCCACGTCACCAAAAGGAGGGAAAGAAGTAAACCCTAAAAGAAACGGAACCATGGCACTCGAACCAATCTTCCAACAACAGGTCCCTGCTAATTCAGCAGTGTTAGCTACCCATATACGTGCAACAACCCAGTCAAAAGAGAAAGGAACAGCCAAACTACACCGTGAAGTAAACAAGATCAACCACGAAAAAGAAGTTGAAACTTCTCTGAACGACGAAGACCTCCTGAACATCACTCAACATTTTACAGACCAATCCATAACCCAATCCCAAGAGGTGCAAGGAACAACAGCCTTACTAACAACAAGTACAACCCGGATGAAAACCTCGACACAAAACGAGCGACCATGGAACGACCTTTTTTCACGACAAAGAACGAAAACAGCGGTCGACCATGACTAATCGCATCTCAAAGACCGCTTACTGGGAAAGACGAGGGCCGAACTGAACTCCAAACCCTACAAGCCAGAAAGCGATAAACGCGAAGACAACCTTGTCGGCAACCAATAAGGTTTACCCGAAGATCGAGCAGTAGCCCCCCTTCTTGCAGACTCAAAGCTCAGTCGCAGAAATCACAAACCAGAAACCATGTAAAGGAACCTACGAGGACAACCTACAAACCAAAAACTGATAAATATCATTCAAAAACTCAAACAAGATGGATATGGAAACTTGAGCAGATACCGGGCAACACTGACAAAGTGATACTAAACAGAAGAGGAGTGATGGACCTGTTTAGTTATATCCCGACACTCAGTTCAGTCAAATCAGCCGACCTCCAGATTGTCGACCCTAGCCACAAGGGTCCCAAAGCTATTTCTCATTTATACATAGCGTCACAAACAATAAACAACGCTTTCAAGTCTGCCCTTGAAGAACTCTTAATTATGGGATATGACCTTACGAGATCATCAAGAGAAATTAATCCACGTGACTGTCGAGAAAACAAATACGCTCAAGAGCCCAAAAGAAAAACTGAATACTATCAATCGTCATACCAAGCCCGGCCTCCGTCCAGAAAAAAACCAGCAAACACCCCCGTGCGGGTCCAAAAACCAGCTATGAGCAAAGCGAACCAAAAGCAAAATCATACTAGACCCGCTAAAAGCTTGGAAAACTCGACTCCAGCGCTCAAGAAAATTGAAAAACCTACGACAACTGCAATAACCAAATACTCAAAAGAACTTCTAAAGCTCCAAAGGACAGTCCAAAATGAGACATACCAGGGGGCTATAAGCACATCTCAACCCTCACCTCCCCATTCATTTTGGTCCTGGCTGCCGAAAGCCCTCAAACAAAACTTACAAAAATAGCCACCCAAGAGAAGATCTCTCAGCAACACGTACATCCATCAGATCCCCAAAGCCCAAGACCAAATAAAAATGTGTTCGTGGAACACCCGAGGTTTTCTTCACCTAACAACCCCAGGATCCACGAACTTAACAGTCTACGACATTATCTGTCTTCAGGAGACATGGCTTCTTCTACCCCCAATTCTCGACGGCTACGAGACCCACACAGTGGTGGCCAAGAAGGGCCTCTTAGGCCGCCCTACAGTGGGGCTGCTCATCGCAATCCGCGGTGGTCGAGGCCTAACGGACTCATATAAAATAAAAGAAAATCACTTCATGATGATGGTCAAACTAAACTGGAAAACAACAGATGAAAAATCAAATAAACTAACAACGAAGAAAATCATAATTGTTACCATCTATTGGAACCCGGCAACTGTCGAGTGTGGGAAATTTATCAAAACAATAGAACAAGAACTGGACTGGGCGCAAGTCACACACCACCCAGACTACGTAGTCCTATGCGGAGACCTAAACATCCATAGCCAGCAGAGCGAAAAGTCAAAGGCATCCAAATGTAAAAAACGTCCAACTGACCAGAGATCCATCAAATGGCAAAACCTTATGAAATCGAGATCTTTCGACAACCTGGATCAAGTCTTTGCTGACCCAAACAGACTCCCTACATGGGAAGGAGCGAATTCAAACTCCACAATTGACTACATTCTGGTATCACGTCCTCTATTACTACACATTAATTCCTTCAAAGTGATTAAAACAAGGGAAAGTGACCACAATCTGCTGGAGACTACCTGGTTAACTAATCCGCCGAAAAACCACACAATGTGTGCAGAACTCGATCTTAACGCTCAAGGGACAAGACTCAGGATCACGGAAAAGGCAATAACAACGATTTCAAAGCTCTATAACGACCGAGCCAAACATCTACACACGTTGGCGGTTGACTACACACCTTTGTTGACCGTCTGTAGAGTCCCACTTAAGACCAAAAAGCCAATGGCAGTCGACCAAAAACATATGTATGACAAAATTGGTCGCCGAACGAAAAAGAGAGCTAAGGAAGACAAAAAGACTAGCACGAAAACTTGCCCCCCCACAGGCCACGACATCATGAAAGAAGCAGCTACAAAATACAAAACTTGGTTAAAGGGCCACCGGCACAAGCTCTACCAACAAGATGCAGAAGACATCCTGAAAGCTATAACAGGAAACCACGCAAGAGACTTCTGGTCCCTCTTACATTCAACAACGCCAGGTGCGCGCCCAAGTCAGTTGAACGGTATTGGCCAGTTGGCCTGGGAAAAGTACTTCAGCACCCTGTTTAAGCGTACCTCGACAGTAACCTCTAGGACGATAAATAACGACACCCCTTGGAGGTGCTTAGACAACATCGAAGACATCATAACGTTAATCAAAAAACTGAAACCATCTCGTGCTCCCGGCCCTGACGGCATCACGAACTTTGATTTAAAAGCACACCCGGAAACCTGGGCGCCCTTGTTGAGTCAAATCTTTAGACGATGTTCCGCCACAAAAACCATTCCACCAACGTGGAAATGTGCTAATGTGGTACCTATCTTTAAGAAGGGCAATAGGTCAGACCCTACTAGCTATCGTCCGATCGCTCTCCTTGACCCAATAGGAAAGTTGTTTGGGTCACTTTTGCTAAACCATTTCACTGCCTGGGCCAATGAAGCTCCCTGCCACGACAAACTACAAACTGGCTTCAAAAAAAATCTGGGGACAAATGCAAACATATTAATACTGAGTGCCCTGAAAAGCAAAATCATGGAGGGTCGTCCACGTCTATTCATCGCCTTTGTCGACTTGACACAGGCTTTCGATAAGGTGGACCGGGAAAGACTATGGAAGAAACTGGCTCTATGGAAATGTCCCCCAGACATACTTAACCCCATCAAAGCCCTATATACCAACACTTCTATGCGGGTACGCCTGAACCAACAAGGACTGTTAACCGAAGAGATAACAACAGCCAGAGGAGTCAAACAGGGCTGCCCCTTGGCCCCCGCCCTGTTTTGGTCCTATCTAGGCGATTTCCAAGATACAGAAAAAGAGATTCGAGCGTTCCCCCCCAAACTCGGAGGAGATCCGATCAGTCGGCTCTTATACGCAGACGACTTAATCCTTCTGGACAACACCCCGATAGGACTACAACGTCAACTAACAAACCTACAACAATACATGGCGACAAACAATCTGGAAATTAACCAATCAAAAACGAAAATGATGGTCATTGAGAAATCCGCAAAAAAAGAAATCCACCCTACCGCTAAAGACTAGGCGAAACAACTATCGAGAAAGTCTATAGTTTTAAATACCTCGGAGTCATTTTAGACAGCACTCAAAGAGACAACGCGATGAAAGAGGCACTTCGTGGAAAAACCACAAAACTAGCGACACAAGGAAAAGCCATTGATATTAAATTCGGCCGATTTTCAATCATACCAGTACGAGACTTCTACAAAAAAAAAAAGTCATACCATCCTTGACATATGGTGTCGACGCAATGCCGACCCTCCCCCAAGACCTGTGGCAGAACTTGGAAGCATCCTTCTGGAGAACAGTCTTAGGTCTCCCTCAATCCACGCCAATAACACTGATTAGACGTGAACTCACGCTTTCATCATTGAAAGCAACCATCGACTGTAATAGCGTCCTGCTCTATCGGAAGTGCATCCAGAACGACGCCCCATACGCCTACAAGTTGATAAGTGAAGAACTTTGTCTTGGAACTTGTCGAATGCTCACTCACTGGGAAACAAAAATCCTATCCATCCTAGACTCAGTGGCTTGTAGCACGGAGGACCTTATCAACAATCCAGTCAGAGTCACCAAAAAAATCAAAGAACTGGATTGGATTCTTACCACCGATATGGCTATGCGTTACAAACTCACCAACCATCTACCAGTCTTTTGCAAGAAACTTGATAGTGTCCAACCATACTTGAAACTATTTCCGAACAGATTTGCGCGAAACTACTACCTAAGAATAAGACTAAATCTTTTGGAAACTAATGAAATTCTATCGATCAGACACCTATCTACTACCAGCAGTTGCCGGCTTTGCAAATCAACTTCGGCAAAGGAATCCATACGTCATCTTCTTCTGACCTGTCCGTCAACGACAGACATTCGACGCACCTATTTGAAAGACATTTTCACAAACTTTACCTTACAAGACGAAGAATCGTGCTGGAACAAACTGATAGACGGCGACAAACAGTCATGGCAGCTCGCAACAATAAACATCATGACCCACATCTTCAACGTGCTGCTCCCACGACAGGCTTCAGGAAACGCTCCACCAACCTGATCGCCAAATTTGACGGGCAGTTCTTGCTGCCGTTTGTTAAAAAATCTTTTAGATTAAAAAAACAAATAAAAAAAAAAATAAAAAAAAAATATCACTAGAAACACTTTTAGGATAGCACTGATACATTTCCAATGCATTAACTGCCAGGAGAAGCCTGAACAAGTCCCAATGCAAACACCTCCAGGACAGTACTGAACAATTCTGACTGAAACTACTACCAGGACAGCACTACAGATTCCTGCTGCCAGGACAATACTTTTAATTCCCAACACAAAAACTGCTAAGGCAGCACTGAGCACTTCCCACTGCAAACAATGCCAGGAAAGCACTGTGGATTCCCACAGCCATGGCAGCACTGAGCAATTCCCATTGTACATGCTGCAAGTACAAAACTGTGGATCTCCAGTGCCAGGAAAGAACAGAACAATTCCCACTACAAGCTCTGCATGGAGAACAATCCAGAAACCCCCTCCAAACACTACCAGGACACGATGTGCAAATCCCAAGTCAAACACTACGAGGACAGCACTGCAGATTCCCACCGCAAAGACTGCACTTTGGATTCCCATTGCCAGGACAGCACTAATCAATTCCCACTGCAAATGCTGCTAGGACGGCACTGGGGATTCCCATTGCCACAACAACGCTGTGCATTTCCAATGCAAACACTGCCAGGACAGCAATGAACAATCACTACTGCAAAACCGACCAAGACAGCACTGTCTATTCCACTGCCAGGACAGTACTGAACAAATCTCACTGCAAACACTGCCAGGAATGTACTACAGATTCCCGCTGCCAGGCCAGCACTGAGCAATTCCCACTGCAAATACTGCCAGGAAAGAACTGCAGATGCCCACTGCCAGGACAGCATTGTGGATTACTAATACAAACACTGCCAGGACAGCACTGGCGATTCCCACTGCTAGGACAGTACTGAGAGATTCTCACTGCAAACACTTCCAGGACAGCACTGTGGATTCCTGCTGCAAATACTGCCAGGACAGCATTGTGTATTCCCACCACCATTACAGCAGTTTTTATTGCCGATGCCAGGACAACACTTAGCAGTTCCCACTTGGTGCATCTAGGTTTGTACTGGTTTCCACATGTGGACCTCTGGCAGCCTTTACCTGTGTTCCCCATTCATGTTATTTGTTGTTCATTGTTTCTGTATGTTCTCTCCTCCTGAATGCATGGCGTGACTTTTCTTTTCCATTACTTGTTCTAATCCAGCATTGTGAGTGACTGCACGGTATGTGTGTGTATGCTGTGGGCACATGCATGTAATATATATCGTCAACTTCCCCAACTTCTGTTCATCTGTTGTTCCTGTAGGTGTTGCTAGTGTACCCTCTGATCCCTACCCCCTTCCTGGGAATATCTCATCCAGGGTGTGGGGTTTGTTGGAGGGGGAGGCAATGGCTGGAGATTGATGTCATGTCCATGAACTGTGGCATACAGCGAGTGACAGGGGGTTTGGTGGATGGTGCTGAGTCTGGAGTTGTGGTTAAACAGACTTATTTGCATGGAGGTTGCAAACATGGGTCTCTTTCTGGGTTACATGCCATGGTGTGTTGAGCATGTTGTTTATGTGGTGAGAAGCTGAGGATTACCCTTTCACGGGTGGCCTTTGTTTCCCAGTCTGCCCTTCTGCCTCACCCACTATTGTCCTTCTTCAACCCCAGCATGTACTATGTTTCCATCAATGTGCTTTCCAGGCTCTCAGACCATCCTGCCTTTCTGTCTCTATCTTCCTCTCTTCACCTCCTTCGCTGTGGCTGGCACCCACTGTAATGGCCCCCACCTCTCACCTCATCTCTGCACCAGCCAGACTGCTCCTTGCTCCAGAATTCCCCCCTCTCTCTCTTACTCTCTCCACTCCCGCTCCACAGCTACACATTCATCACTCTGTGTCCTGTCTCCCTCTAGTCTTCTGTCATCCTTCACATCAGCTTCCACACTTGTACTTACACTTCCCATACCTTTCCCTCCTCACTTGGTGTCACTTTCCCTCCCCTGCATCCTTGGGTGACCCAAAGGCACACGTGACACCTCACAGTGTGTGTGCACAATTTATGTGCCCGGAAATTAATGGCCCAACTTCGACCCGTATATCGGGGCTGACTGACACCTGTTCCCAGAGTGCATGTCGTGCTTTGGTTGACATTTTTTGCTTCACTGCCAGTGATTGCTCTGTCAATGAGTGTTGATGTTGTTGGATTCATTGGTGATCACGCTCTGTGATTTGGACTTCTGGTCGGTGACGCTGTGTGGACCACGGCAGTCATGTTTCCTTGTTCCATACGAGAGTAATTAAGGCTGTCCAGTTTGTTTACTAACATGCAATGCATGTCTTTGCAAGCTTAGAATGTTGTTTCATGTGGAATACTGTGAATGCGAGACAAATGGGTACCTTCGGCAGGTAAGTTCAAGGCACTCAGGGGGGCACATGTTGTGGTATCATTGGTGGCAGGGAGGCTTTCACTGTGTGGGATGTTTTTCATTGTTGGCCTGAGGTGAGCAGGTCCCGCTGCATAGGTGCAGGGACACATGGGGTTGGGAGGCTGACGAGTCATTGCTTGCCTTTTTTTATTTGTCATGCCTGCCACATGGTATCCCGGTCACTCACCTTTTCATGGTGTGTCTACCCACACTGGCAGTCCACTCCTGGCACTTTGGCTCTGCATGAGGTTACACACCACAGACTACTCCACACCCAGCACAGCATGGCAGGACATGGGGGGCTGCTCTGTTTGTCAGACCGCAACATGGTGGATGTCCCACTCCCTGACACCAGGCATAGGCCATAGGCCTGGTATTGTTGTTTGCCATGGCAATGCGCACCGTGCACTGTACCCCTGCAGCTATTTTGACATCTGTTAACCTCTCAATGCTCCCTTTAGTTCCAAACTCATTAGTACCCAGTCAGTCCATTCCCTCTGGACTCTGCCTTCCTTTCTCTTGCCTGTTGCTGGCTCCCTTTTGTGTTCCAGTATCATTGACCTCCGGTTATCATTCCTTTCTCTTGTCTGTTTATCTCTTTTCTGTCTGTTGCCTCTGTGCCATGCTTTCCTCTTTGACTGCTGCCTATATGCCCAGCTGCCTTCTGCCAGATCCTGTCTACACGGAAAGTGCTGAGGATTTCACCTACTTTCATCTTGTACATTCCATTATCGGCTCCCCTGCCAGTATTTCTTGCACTGTCCTGATGCCACGTTAATCAGGGCATGCCAAATCATGGCATTGGGGGTTTGGGGGTTTTTGAGGGGATTCTTGGTTTACAACCTCTCAGGGATCTCTATTCGGGGGTTTTCTCAGTGTAATTCAACTACAGCCTCGTTTGATGTATGATAATGACCCTTCACTGGGACAACGGTTAAGTGGAACCTGGTCCTTCTCAGCATGGCACTCAAGGGGCAGGCAGTGGAGGTACTGTGGGTGGTGATGGTGTCACTGTGTGGGGTGTTTTACATTGCATTGGTCCAGCTGCATGGTTGCGGGTGTGACATGGTGATGGTAGGCTGACGACTCATTACTTGCAGTTGTTGCATGCCATCCTGGGGACAACAGGGTGCGGTCTCATTGTGTGCATGGATGTGTTACATGCTGTGATCTTGTGTTCATTTTCAGGACTGAGGCATTCTGCAAGGGCAGATGGTTGCTGATATTCAAGGCAACAGTGCTGTGAGATGACTGCACGCAACATCTCAGCAGTGTCGGCTGGTTTGGAGACATACAGAGTGGTGCATGGATTGATTCCTGGGTACAGCTGGTGCAGGCACACAAGGGAATAAATGTGAGGTGATATGTGCATCTTTCTTGAAGTGAGCTTGCTATTTTCTCAGTCTATATGACTATTTTAATGTAGATGTTTATTGTGTAGATGGTTTTTGTCAGGGAATGGGGGGCAGTCCACCTCTATGTTGTGCACATTATTTGTTGTGGGGCATGTGAAAGTGGTAAGGAATTTTGTTGATTGTGTTTGTGTGCTTTGTTATGTGAAAGATTTATCCTGTTTTTTCCACTTGCTATGACTGTGTCAGTGGTTGGTACAGTTGATTTCATGAATATGGATACACACATTTAGCCTCTCCCAGACACACATTGTCAGGGTATTGTTATGGGCACGGTGGATTTGCACCAATTCATCATTCATCGGCAAGAGGGATGTGGCTTCAGTGTGTGTGCTCCGCAGGGGCGGGTATTCATGTGAAGTACGATTGCACTAGCTAATTACCTGCAGCCTCTCCCTGTGCCCTTTGGTTGACCAAGGGCAGGTGTGGAGCCTGGGGCTGTCCCTCCTGCATCTCTACTGGTATGCCATGCTATGTGGCAACATTTTGCGGGACACAAGCTGCGACAATGATTTTGAATACTGCTGATGAGGCATATAGCAATACCCCGTCTGAGTGGTCAAGGTAGTGGAAATGTGACTTGAGCGCTCCACTATGCCCCTAGTGGCTATATGTTCTGAATTGTACATTACCTCGGCTGGTGTGGCAGGATTCCGGAATTGCCTGAGCAGGAATTGCGAGAGCGTGTAGGCACTCTCCCCTGCAAATGTGTAGATGGGTTTATTGGCATCGATTGTCATGTGCTTTTCGGTGCAACTTCCAGTGCTATGCGGATGACACTCATCTAATTTTCAGGCTACCCTCTGCCACCTCTTCTCCCTCTCTCATCTCTGACTGCCTGTCCGCCATCCAGGAGTGCTGCACCACCAATGATCTATGCCTTAATGCCAGTAAGACTAAGATTCTCATCATCGGAACACCCGCTGACTCATTTCCTGTCACTCTCTGGTGGCCTCCCTTGACCCTCTTCCTGCCCCCACTTGTGAGGCTAAAAACCTTGGGGTCATCTTCAGCTCCACACTCTCCTTCTCTCCTCACATTTCCGACGTCTCTAAGAAGTCACACTACCAGCTGCACCTCCTTAGAGGTATTCTTGCTTTCCTCTCCTTCCCCCAGAGGCTCACTGTCTCCAGAGCTCTGGTTCTCACTAGGCTGGACTACTGCAACAGCCTCTTTCTAAATCTGGCTGCTTCTACTCTCCGCCCTCTACAACTCATCCAGAACAGGACTGCGAGACTTGTTCTTGGCCTCAAGCCCAGGGATCGTATCTCTCCAGGACTGACATTTCTACACTGGCTCCCAGTGGCTGTGAGGATTAAGTTAAAAACCCTCTGCATTGTCCACAAGGCCTCCTATGGCTTGGGGCCTCAATACCTTCAACTCTCTCTTTCTAAATATCTTCCTTCTTGAGCTCTTCGCTCATCCGCCTCCAACCCCCTCAGGGTCTGGCGCTTCTCCAAGCAACGAGTTGGTGGTAGATCTCGTTCTTCGGCTGGGACCTCCCTCTGGAACAGCCTCCCTACCTCCCTGAAGCACCTCAAAAATGTTCTCTTTGCTTTTGATTTTTCTCCTCCTCTCCCCAGCTGAATTTCTGGCTAAACTGCAACTGCACTGGCTACCTGGCCACCCACTGATCTCGGGCCCAGGTCCCCTCCCTCGCCAGTCGCACTCCTGCATTGCCTTCCGGGCAACCCCCGCACTTGGTGACTGCCTTCTGTATCTCTTCAGTCCCACTTCCAGCACTTGACACCCAATGTCTGCACTTACCCTTGCACTTGCCACCAACTGGCCGTACTTTTTACCTATTGTTATTTATTCTAGCATCCTATGTACTGCACTGTCACCTCCCTCTTCCCCCACGCACTTTCCTCTCCCCCCTTCCCATGCACTTGCTCGATCTGAATGACACCTGGCCTAGTAGGATCGTTGTCTTTGTCTTCCCTCTTTTCCCCCTCCCTGCCTCGTCGAGCCTTGAAACACTTGTGTATAGGCAAATAATAGGGGGGCGTGGCCTGAGCCCATGGAAAAGAAAGGTCCTCCGACAGAGCTCCCTTTGTGATACTGATGTAGATCCTACAAACTGTGAACATATCCTGAAAAAACGCATACCAAGCACATTTGCTGGTGCAGGAAGCGATTCTCCAGCCCCCATGAGCAACAGTGGCCCAAATCAGTGTGGAACAGCCGAAGAAATTGCCCAAGAATACGACGCCCCGGTGGGACCAAGATGGGGGTTCCAGTCGAGACACAGAAGTAAGGTGGGGGAAGGGCTGAGCCCATGAAGAAGATCTCCGAATCCGAGGGCGGTGATCGATGCTTGTTACCGCCCCACTCCGGTGTGAGCTGCTGGGAGCTGTGGAAGAGCAGCGGGATGCGGCTTGAGCTAACCCGCAGGAATAACCGATTGGTCCGATGATGTGCGCTGGCCACACAGACCCTCACTGTGCACAGAGGAATTCCCGACTCCTGAGGCAGCTCAAGAGAGGCTGCCGTGACACCCAGGGGATCCTGAGCAGAGAGCAGCTGACCCTGACTGCCACGACACAATGTATGCCTTGTACTTCTTTTTGTTCTTCTCCCCTTTTTGTAGGGCGGGCGGGTTCTGTGGTAAAGAACCTCCTGTTTGCTTGGGTCCCCGTTCAGGGTCCACAAACAGATTGTGTTTACTCTGAGCATGTTGCTCTCATTTATAGGACCCAGGGAGGCCCTGGGTCTTTGTTTTGTATGTGGTGGGGGCTGCTGTTGTCGCAGCCCCCGGCCGGATAGCCGACTGTCTGACCCCCTGGTGGGGGCAGATCTTTTGAACCTGGGCCCTACCTGACGGTTGTTTTCCTTAGCACCTTGCTGTTTGGAGGAAGGATGCGATGACTGTTCGCACCTTACGTTCCGTGGCTTTTGTGCTGCCGAGACTGCGTGTCTCTGTAGCTGGGGGGAGGAGAGGAGCAGGCGCGGGGAGGTTGGAGCTGCCCCTCTCCCAGCTGCCGATGGTAACAGCAGTTACCCTGCCTCGCTTGTGGGATGCCCATACAGCATTGCCCAGAACTGCTGAACCCATATGCATGCATTAGTAATGGCCGAACCCCAAACCCTCACCCATAATGATAGGCTCACAACTTGTATCAAGTGTAGGCAATAAAAGGCCATAGGATTTTATTGTACAGGTATGGGTTATGGCAATAACAATATCACATATCATGATGGTATCATACTTTTGGGCACCGGGTCCTGAGGTTACCCCCTCGGACCCGTGCCGCCACATGCGGGCAGGTTGCCGGCTGATCGTGTTCCCCCAAAAGTATGCCCTAGAGACAGCCCCTTGAGCAAGTGTTGTATTGATTTCCCGAAAGAAATGCTCCATGCCCTGGCTAGACAGATGGGTGCCGTCGTGGAGAAAAAGGTCTGGGTTGCCTAGTGTAATGGCTGGGTGTTTTATGAAACCCAGTCCTCTTGTCATACAGAATCTTTCTACCGTCCTGTTCAGTTTTCTTCGGATATGTCTATAGATTTATAGCAGTTGGCCCCTAGCCATTTCTTTCTTGGTAAGATGGCTGAGAAGTATATTTCCGTCCCCCTCCAGTTGTGCGAAATGCCTGCTAGGGAGGAGCAGATTTCTTCACATAGAATGCGTCTAGCTGTGTTGACTAGGTCATTGTCCCCTAGATGGATGATCAGGAATTCAGGGGGGTCCCTGTATGCCACCAGTTCTGCTAGTGTTTCGTGGACGTCAGCCCAGCGTAGGCCTCTGTATCCCCACCATAAAGTAATGGTGTTTCTGAAAGGTGGCCCTTCTTTGGTCTCTTCTGCCCATCTGCCTGTCCTGAAAACGAATGAGTGGCCAACTATCCATGCTGATCGGAGTGTGGTCCTCGATTCGCCTGTTGTTTCTGTGGTGGTGGGCGGTAGGGAAAAGAAAGAAAATTTTAGGGCGGATGGCTATATCAATTTTGGTCTGATATATCTTTTATAACAGTCTGACTTCCATCCCCCTATGTTTTTTAGTATTTGCAGTGCTAAACCTCCTTGCCATGCTGCGGTGGCGGCGCCTATCCTGAAGGAATGAATGCCGAACTGTTTGGGATCCCACCCTGCTCTGCTGATTGCTTTTATCAGCACTCCTTTAAATTGGTAGCGGCTTTGGGCCGATGCATCCTGTGTGGATTAAAAAACTCCCCCCAACTTTGGGTCGTTGTGCGTAATAGAGGTTGGTGATGCAAACTGGGCAGTTTGTTGCCTCATCATTGCAACAAATATTGATGGTTCTTTTTGCACCCATTTTTGACTTTTGCATTTCTATGTTAACACTCTCCTGTCTCACCCTGATTTCCATGACGCCCAGGCCGTTTGTGGCCTTGGTGCTGGAAGCGATGAGTTCTCCTACCCGGAAAGCCCCGAAGTAGGCTAGGAAAAAGGCGGTTTTAAATAACATTATCTCGTATGGGTGCCAACATATGGCTTCCAAATGGCTTGCTTTCTGCACCAGTTTGCTGAAATCAAGGGGTCGGCGGGTGTCCACTTGCGGACCCTCAATTCTGCCCCATCCCTTCATTGCATAAGAGATGAGGGCGTTCTGGGTGGGGTCTGAATCGCCCCGTATTTTTGTAAAGTATGAAATTGCCAACAGGTGTCTTTTAGCCCAATCCCTTTTGAAACATTGTTCCCAGGCCCATTTTAAAAATACTTCTATATCCTTAATCGTTATTAGTTCTACGTGGTTTACCTGTGGCTTTAAATACTGTTTGCAAACACTTACTGTACTGTGTTGCAGTGGTTCTTGCCACCGCCCTCTCTGCCATCTCCGTTAGGAAGCCTGTGAGGTTGTTGCCACCCGTTGTTGATGTGCCTGATTCTTGTTGGACATCCGGGCCTGGGCTGTCTGGCGCTGGCGTTGATGCCAATGTGTTGCTGGCACCCCTTTTAGAGGTGCCTACTTTGTATTGGTCATCCCGGCCTGCACTCTCTGGTGCTGGCGTTGATGCCAATGTGTTGTTGGCACCCGTTTTAGAAGTGCCTGCTTTGTATTGGTCATCCCGGCCTGCACTCTCTGGTGCTGGCGTTGATGCCGACGTGTTGTTTGCACCCGTTTTAGAGGTGCCTGGTTTTCGTTGGGCATCCCCGCCTGTGCTCTCTGGTGTTGGCGTTGATGCCGTTATTCTTGTCTTCCCATTATTGCCCAGCATTCTGCTGGTATTGGCGTCATCTGTTCTTGGGCGTGCGGCGCTAGCTCTCGGAATCTTGTCCACTGGAAACGAGATAAGGCATCAGCAATGTTATTATCTGCCCCTGAAATGTGCTTCGCTTTGAGTGCAACGTTTACTTGTAGTGTGACTGTTGTAATGGCTCATAATACTTTTAGTACTGAAGGGCATTTCGTAGACCTTCTGTTTATGAAGCCCACTACAGCCATGTTATCGCACCAGATCAAAAGTTCCGTGTTCGCTAGTCGCCTGCCCCAGGTGTGTAATGTTAGCCAGATGGGTAATATTTCTAGTACTGTGATGTTTCTTGTCCACCCTGCTGCTTGCCATGAATTGGGACAGTGTCCTGCCACCCATTCGGAGTCTAGTATGGCTCCAAACCCCTTGCTCCCAGCTGCGTCGGTGTATAGGACCCTGTTTGACCGGGTATTTAAAGGTGTTCGCCAAAGTAAAGACCCGTTGAAATCTCTGAGGAATTTTCCCCATGTTTCCAGGTCTTGTTTCACCTCTCTGCCTAGCCGGATATGCAAGTGTGGTTTGGTGAGTGACTTGATTTTGAACTCCAGGCTTCTGGAAAATATCCTTCCTTGAGGTATTATTTTGGATGCGAAATTGAGGCTGCCTGCTAAGGATTGTATTTCCTTTACAGTCCCCTTTTCTCTCATTATCAGGTTTTGTATTTTAGCCAGGAGTTCTGATATTTTTGTTTTGGGGATTCTGCAGAGCCCCTTTGCTGAGTCTATTTCGATGCCCAGAAAAATTATGTTTGTTTCTGGTTTGGTGGTTTTTCCCCTCGCTAGGGGAACTCCCCACTGTGCAGCCATGTGCTCCAGTTTTGCTAAACCCCGGCCGCATTCCACGGAGTTTGGTGGCCCTATGACCACGAAATTGTCTAGGTAATGTACTATTTTTGTCCCTGGTCTCTGCTTTAGGAGATCCCATCGAAAAAAGGAACTCAATTGCTCAAATAGTGCACAGGATACTGTGCACCCCATGGGGAGGCATCTATCTACGTAGAATCTGTTGTTAAAAGTGAAACCTAGCCACTGCTGTGACTCTGGGTGGACTGGCAAGAGTCTGAAAGCAGATTAGATGTCCAGCTTGGCCATCAAAGCGTTTCTGCCGCACTCTTGTATGAGCCTTACCGCCTCTTGGAAATGCGTGTAAGATACAGCGGATTCAGTGTGTGGGATGCCGTCATTTAAAGACTGGCCTTTAGGGTAAGAGAGGTGATGGATTAGTCTAATTTTCCCGGGTTCTTATTTGGGGACCAGGCCTAGTGGAGATATTAAATAGTCCTTTAAAGGCATGAGGTCCCAGGGACCTGCTACCCTGCCCAGTTGTAGTACTTTCTTGATTTTGGTTTCTACTATCTGGGGGTTGTCCCTGACTGACTTTAGGTTCATCGGGATGTATTGTGACCCCGTGCCCTTAAATGGGATGAAAAAACCTTTGGTGAAACCCTGCCATAGTAATCTCCTTGTTTCCTTGTCTGGGTAGCTGTTTAGGGCGTTCCTAAAATTGCCCGGATTGATGGGCGTCCATCCTGGTTCTAAAATTGGGATATTACTCTTTCTTGGCTGGTATTCTGGTACAGTTGCTTGCTGCATAGTTGCCGTTGCAGTTTGTGCAGGCGTGTTTGTACCAGCATTCTTTGCCCCATGTACACTGGTTTTTCCCAGAATTTCTGCATGGGATGTTGGATTTGACTGCCTGCTGTTTGTTCTGTCTGTGGGCATTATTTTTAGCCGCCCAAGGCTGGTTCCTCCGAAAGGGCTGCTCCCCTTTTTTGGATTTATCATTGTCATGGGATTTGCTTACTTGCGAATTTTTGTTATTTTTGGAAGAAGAATGCATGGTATCTTCTTCCTGGGGAGGTTCGGCGTTGAGGGTGTATAAATCGTTCTGGATTTCATCCCACTCGATGGCCGGCCTTTCTGACATGCTCCTCCTAAATCTGATGTCATATGCAAGCCATGTCTTCCCCCTCTGTGTTACTTTTACTTCCCTTATTTTATCAACGTATGCCCAGATCTTCCTACCATCCATGGGGAATTTTTCTTCATATATTGTTGCTAAGATGGCAAAGGCCTGTAACAAGTTGTCCCAGTTTTGGTCGACCTGGGCGTTTCTGGCAATAGCTTTTTCTTCTATTTTTTTGGGGTCTCTGAAAGCGTCTTTCCCCTTGCGCTCGGCTTCTATTAGGGAAAAGATTTCTATAAATTCTTTGATTGTGGTATCAATGTTCCATGCCAGGCATCTTTTGTATCTATTTAATATCTCTGTTTGGAAAGATTTCATTTTTTGGTGCATTACAGATTGTTACAATGTCAGTTGTATTGCTGACAGGTGTCCCTGTCGTGCCTGTGTTGTCTGTGCCTGGGGTTGCCCATGCTTTTAGGGCACCTGCTGAATCTGTTGCTGGAGTGTGGAGGCTGTTGTATTTATAGCTGTGGGCGCTATTGGCAACTGCTGTACTTGTTGTGGAGGGATTGCTGTAGGTAGTGTTACGGGTGGGTTGACAACCGTTATTGTAGGTTCTATTGCGATGGTAGGGTTTGAGGCCCCAGGTTCCCTTGTGGGCGGTGTCTGTTTCCCCCTTATTTCTACCATTAGTTGCTGTAATTCCGCTACATTCTCACATAGTTTTGACAATTTTTTGGTACCTGTTCTGGCACCTTCGGATATTTTTCTCCTGGCTGGTGGGCTGGTAATTCCTTCACTGGGTAGGCCGTACATGTTTTCTCTAACCCATGCCCATACGTAGTGCTCTGCCGCTTCAATGGCTGCTAGTAACTGTGGTGATTTGGGCTTCTGCACCGGTGTTGGGGCTGTCCGTGCTTTTTGTTTGGGCCCCATGTTCTTCTATGCCTGCTATAGGAAAAGGAAAAAGGTTTTATCAAGGAGGGGGGCGTGGCCAAGCAGCCATGGAGTAGGCTGTGATTCCTTGGAGTTCCGTGATCCGACTTATTGATCCGAAGCAAAGCACATGTGTTGACGGCTGATTCCAGCGGAAAAAAGATACTGTATCTGCGTGAATACCTCAGGCAGCAGATGAGCGTATCGGTGGGAGAAGGTGGACACAGCAGCGGGAGGTAGGCTACTTTGTGTCCTGATCCGGGAGCGGCGTAATTGATGCCAAGATGGCGGCGCGCCAACACAAAGAGACCCTCGGCGGCACTTGAAATCGGGTGCCAGGCGGGTAGTGAATGGGCTGCAGGCATGCAGCAGCTGATGGAACAGTGAACAGCCGACTACCCGAGTGAAGCTCGCGAGCAGCCCGGGCTGACGAGGGGACGTATGCAGTGTCGGGCTAACTGGCCGTGAGATAGGCAGCACGTCCTCGGTGCTCCCACTGAACCGGGACGATGTACACACGGAACGGAGAAGAGGTATGACGACGTACCCACATTAGGTTGGAAGCAACGGGCATGCAGGGATTACATCCCGAAGCTGCACCGGGGAGCGGAAGAGCAACTACGGACAAAATAAGCGATGCTGAGACCCGCACCGTCCGGAACAAAATGGCGACCGATCCTGAACAAAGGATTACACTGATGGACCGTGAAGCGGCCTCGTAAGGATTGGGACGCACGTGCTGCTTATATCAACCATTGTGGCCTGCAGACGCAGCAAGTGGGCATATGCACCTTGTATGTACCACCAGCCTCTGATAGACACAGATACAAGTAAGAAGCATCAGGGATGCAGAAGCCAGCACCCTGCTGACAATAGGCAAGGACACTGAGAGGAAATTGTGATGTGGGAAGTTACAATCCATCCGAATAACAATTTCTTGTGCCACAAGAGGTGTAGGTTGGTCTACAGAGACCCGAACGACTCGAACAACAACTAAACAGCACCAAGCCGGAGCCAGACATGTGGGCAAGGTTGCATCATGTCAGTAAAAAGTCTGAGAGTCAAAACCAAACAACCCACAATGGAGGTCTTCGCGAAAACGCAGAGGACCCCTACAACATCGGAGCGGAGCACGGCTGCTACTACTGCGGAAGAAGCCCCAGAAGGAGATAAGCACCAGATCCTGGAGGCTATAACAGAGCTGAGCACTAAATGGGGCACGGCAATGGCAGACATGCGGCTAGCCTTGGAGAACAAAATTGATGCGGTAGGAACTGAGCTTACCCTGCTACGGCAAGATGTCAGGGGGCTGGCGGAGAGAACAAGTGGTCTGGAAAGTGCTGTAAAGACCAATACAGCACGAATAATGCAAAGGAAGTTCATGTGCTCAAACAGCAGGTTGCCAACCTTGAAAATCGGGTGGAAGAAGCGGAAGGAAGAGCGAGAAGAAATAACATACGGGTGGTCGGCCTGCCGGAGGGGGAGGAGGTCCAAGACCCTACAAAATACGTGGAAAACATGATCCTACAGGAAATAGGAGCAGACAAGCTTTCGCAGGGATTTACGGTGGTGCGGGTGCACCGCGCCCTAATAAGGAAACCACGACCTGGGGCTCCGCCGAGACCCATCATCGTGAGGATCTTGAATTATAGAGACAGGGAGAAGATCCTGTAATATTTTCGTAAAGGTGGAACAATACAGAAAGCATCCGCCAACATTACAGCATACCCGGATTACACGATGCTGGTGCAGAGACAGAGATATAGCTACGTGGCCGTCAAAAGTAGGCTGCGAGCAGCAGGCATCAAGTACATGCTTCTGTACCCGGCAAAGCTGAAGGTGCTACATAAGAGAAAGTGCTTTTTTTTTTACACTCCTGAGGAGGTGGTATCGTGGCTGGATCTGCAAGGCTGCCCGGAACAAGAAGTGGACCGTGACCGGCAGGAACAGGACGACTGAAAAACTGGGGCCACGGACATTGAGGGGGTAAGTGGGAGGGGTACCGGATTATACCGGGAAGCGAGACCGGTTGAACACTGGGTAGCGTTCGGGCCTTTGGCTCAGCATGGACTGGAATATAGTGGCCAAAATGTAATTGGAAGCTGCATAGGGTTAACGCAATGCGTAATACATTTGGAATTAGGAGCAACAGGATGAAAGCAACCCACCCCCGAAATACTAATAGTTAAGTGGCAATTAGGGAGACTTCACCCTACTGAGCCCTGAGCATAAGCTTGTGCTGGACAGGGCTAGATGTGGGGGTGCCTGAGATCCAGGGATGGCGCTGGGCAACAGTTGGGGGGGCGTTGTTGGGGAAGGGATGGGTGGCGGGAGGGAAGGGTGGCGGAAAGTTTGGGGTGTACATAGTTATGGGGAGTTTAAGTTCAAACATGAGCCTACATGGACGCGCTGAAGGATGTATCTGCATAGCATGACTGGGAGGGTTTGGTTGGAAATGGGGGAGGAAGATATCAATGCGCTATGGGAGATCTCAAGATATTAACGTGGAATGTCAGGGGACTTAACAGTTATATGAAGAGGAATAAGGTCATGCGGTATTTGAAAAGGCAAAAGATAGATACTGCACTGTTACAGGAGATGCATCTGACGCGGGAGAAGCTGGAGTTAATTGGGAAAAAATGGAAAGGGATTGTGGTGGGTTCGTCATACTCTGCTTAGGCTAGGGGAGTGCTTGTCTGGGTGGTGCCGCACGTCCCGTTTCAGCTACTACAGGAAGTGGCGGAAACTGATGGGAGGACGGTTATATTAAGAGGGCTGGTGGAGAATAAAGAGGTATGCATTGTAAATACGTACGCCCCAACCAAATCACGGCGGCATACTTCAGAACTCTGTGCACCAACCTTAGTATGTGTGTGGGAAATGTAGTTATTTGGGGCGGGGATTTCAATTGTGTAATGAACCCCAAGGTGGACGGATCTGATAGCAGGATTGACAGGCCCACCCCAGCGGCCAAAGCATTGCAGGTGTTACTAGATGATTTTGGCTTGGTAGATGTGTGGAGAACAAAACATCCTAATGGTAGGCAATATTCGCACTACTCAGCCCCGCAGCACTACACACGAGATTGGATTATGTCTTCACCACGCTGGTTGTAATGGCAGAGAGCACTCAAATAGAATATAAGGCAAGGGTCCTCTCAGATCACTCGCCCCTGGTCCTCGGGTGGCAATACTGACCCCGAGGGCGCGGATCCCGACATGGCGCCTCCGAGCGGAGGGACTCAAAGATCCCGTCTTTCGAGAAGACATAAGAGATGAGATCATTAACTATTTTGAAATGAATACTGGTAGTGTTGACTCGGTGGGTACACTATGGGAAGCTTTTAAGGTGGTGATGCGGGGGGTAGCCATAGCTAAGTCAAAGGGCCTGCAAGGTGGGGTTCTGGCTGACCTACAAAGAGTAGAAGATGTACTAGAAAGAACAAGAAGCTAGTACCTAAACTACAGCAGCAGTGTGCGGAACACTGGGAAAGGCTCTGCAACCTCAATTATAAAAAGTATGTAGAAAGACAGCACGCAGGAGGTGATAAAACGGGCAGGCTTTTAGCGTGGCTGTACAAGAGCGAAACCCCTAGACCCCCGATCAGGACAATAACTAGAGAAGATGGCGAGATAGTAGACACTCAAGAAGGAGTCAACAAGGAATTTGCTGATTATTATAGGGTGCTATACGGGGACAAGGAGGGGGGCATTCGAGAGGAGATAACCGAAACACTAGAAGATATAGGACTGCCCAAGATGAGTGATGAGGAAAGAGAAGAGCTCGATGCACCAATTACATTGGAGGAGTTGGAGGCGGTTGTGAGGCAGTTGCCCACCAGTATTACCCCAGGAGCAGATGGGTTCCCTAGCAAATTTTGTAAAGTATATAGAGAAGAAGTGCTCTCCCCAATGCTAGAAATGCTTAACGAAGCGTTTGAGACGGGAAGGTTGCCGGAGACACTCAGAGAAGCGATTATAATACCGCTCCCTAAACCCAACAAACCGGAGCACGGCTGTAGCTCCTACAGGCCTTTGTCGATGCTGAACCAGGACAGCAAGATATTGACGGCTGTCCTGGAAAACAGATTGAAAAGAGTGATTAGCAAATTAATCCACCCAGACCAAATGGGCTATGTCTCGAATAGGAATATAACCCACAACCATAGGCGACTTCACCGGGTGATCGGAAGGGTGGATAGAAATGAAGGGGAAATGGCGATTGTATCCCTAGATGCAGTAAAAGCTTTTGACTCCGTTAAATGGCCATGGCTGCTGCCGGCCCTGGAAGGATACGGAATAGGGCCGGGTTATATCAGGTGGGCGAAAATGCTATACAGTGAGCCGCTAGCCAGAGTTCAAAAGGGATCAGTGATATCCGAGAGATGGCAGCTTAGTAGAGGCACCAGGCAGGGTGCCCCTGGTCCCCGATGCTTTACATTCTAGCCCTGGAGCCCCTAGCGATATACCTTAGGCAACAATATGATATGATAGGTATTGAGATTGGGGGTGAGCGGCACCTAATATCCTTATATGCGGATGATTTGTTACTATACTTGAAATACCCGGAAGAAAATCTTCAACATATCCTGGAAGTGATGGAGAAGTATGCGGGATTGTCCGGCATAGCGGTGAATCCTCAAAAATCTAGTATATTCCCAACTATGTAGCTATAAGGAGACCCCTGTGGAAAGGTTGCCGGTGTTACAGATACCATGGGTGATTAGTTCTTTCCGTTACCTTGGTATAGATGTGTATCACACGGCAGAAGAGGAATATAAGCACAATACTGAGGTAGCTATTGAGAAAATCCGGAAGTGCATGAAGTTTTGGGAGAAGTTGCCCCTAGCAATGATGGGACAGGGGGCAATGCTTAAGATGGTGGTCCTACCTAGGCTTTTACATTATTTTAGTAATATCCCACATATGATACCCAAAAAGTTCTTTGCTAAACTGAATAGTGTGTGTAGGGACTTCCTATGGCATGGTACCCGGAATAGAGTAGTGCTATGGAAGTTGCAGAACTTCTATGAAAGGGGGGGTATTAAACTGCCCAATTTTGAGGTCTACTATGTAGCGAGTCAACTACAATACGTTGCCAATTGGCTCTCCGATGAAGTGACCCCTGAACTTAGGCTGTTTGGGCAGGATTGTACCCCATTTTACTTAAGGGAAATTATATGGTTGCCTGAGTCAGATATGAAGGAGCGCCCTAGGATGATGATGCTGGGGTGGAAAATGTGGCGCCGAGCATGTCGGATGATGGAGGACCCATTCCCATGCTCCCACAAGTACCGCTGGTTGCTTTGGCAGGAGGGGATAAGCAGCTGAGGGTGATTATCAGAACCTACTGGGAATCGGTGGGGCTGGTAACGTTAGGGGACATCTGGCAAGAGGGGACCATTAGAGATTTTGAAGAACTTGGGGAGGAGGTGGGATTACATACTGGCCAATATGTCACATACCATAGGATGGTTCAGAAAATTCGGAAAACGTGGCCTGAAACAGTGCTGGCAGAGGAACCAGATGCTACTGTGGGGGCAATATATGACATATCGGAAGGGGGGCATGAGATTTCTAGATTGTATGAGATGGTGATGACCAAGGTTGGGAAGGAATTGACACATTTGAGACTGGATTGGGAAGAGGAGGTGGGGGTCCCAATGGGAGATGGGATGTGGGAACGCGCCCTGGGATATCACAAGAAAGTGTCAAGAAACGCCAGACTTAAACAAATACAGCTGTATATAACGCATAGAGCATACATTACCTCTCTGAGGATATACAAGTTCGGAAACGCTGGGCGACAGGCGTGTCCTAAGTGCGACATGGAAAACACAGACATGACACACATGTTTTGGTCATGCCCAGTAATCGTATGTTTCTGGGTGAAGTGGCACAAAAATTAGCGACAAAGGGGGTCACGCTCATCATAGATACGGTCTGGGCTTGCTTGCTGGGAGGGTTCCCCAGACCACGGAAACTTAAACATGTTGAGAAACTGAAAGACTTGGCATACGTGCTAGCAAAACAGAGGATTGCCATGGGATGGAAGAAGTGCCACAAGCCACGGGTGGAGGTATGGTGGAAGGAGTTACAGAAATGGGCGGAAGCCGAAACGATAGTATGGCAGGAGGCGAGCAACATGAGTGGGGAGGAAGAAGTGGGTTTCCTGATGGCATGGAAATTATTAATAGCAGAGCTGTTCGGGTCTATATCGGACCCAACGGAATCCGAGGATAGTGAGACCCGGCCACATGCAGCAGATACTGAAAGCGAAGTACAAATAGGCTCATAATGGAGGGTGGGACTATGGGAGCAGTGGCGAAAATGGAAATGCAAATGGTGTTTAATAGAATCGTTGTAAACTACACTGCGTGTTGGGTTTGTTTGTTTGTTGTTTGGTTTGAATAAAATTAATAAAACAAATAAAAAAAAAAGGTTTTATCAAGGAGTTAAACTGTTGTTATCAGCGAGTTCTCTGCGCCTGTTCTATTTGTTGCCCGTGCTGGGTAACTGTTGACTGGTGTCTTCTTGACCGGGTTCAGAAAATTGGACAGCCCCCAGGCTTGATTTACTGGATTTAATTAATTGGTTTTGCTTGTGAGGTCGCCCTGCAATATTACAGAAATTATTTTAAATGTGCAGTGTTTGGGCCCGCCGAGCTTGAAACTGTGTTCGCCAGCTCTGCGTGGCTGTCAAGAAAAGACGAGCTCCCGGCTCGCCGTGCTACCAAGCTGGCTTGTGACTCTGCCCGAGTTTAAAACTGGCTTGTGTTATCTTGCCCCGCCTGCCTTATAACGTGGGGGTTCCGGTCCACTGTAATAAAATGTATCTCTTCCGGACATAAATGTCTATTTTTCCTCCCTTGTGGCCCCAGCGCGGTGGCTCACCTTCAAGTTCTTGAATCAGAAACTGTCTGCGCCGTGCTGTTCGAGTGCCACTCTCTCCTTCATTCGCACTGGTTTTGGGGATGATTCCGCAGCACGCGTCTTTGTTTGTTTTGTTTTGGACATGCTCGCCGCTCGCTTTTCCTTCTATGCCGAAAATGTTGAAGTTGACAGCGTCTGCGCTGGCCGTTCGGTTGCCGCTTCTTCCTTTGTTAAGGCTGCATTGCAATTGCTTTGAACAGTACAATGTTCAGGAAGGAAAAAAGACACTGCGATGTACAGCGAACTCCAAGAATTGCTAAAGAAGCAAGAAGATTTGGAAGACACTGAGTAAACAGTGAACCTCCTGTTTTCTTGGGTCCCCGTTCAGGGTCCACAAACAAATTGTGTTTACTCTGAGCATGTTGCTCTCATTTATAGGACCCAGGGAGACCCTGGGTCGTTGTTGTGTATGTGGTGGGGGCTGCTGTTGTCGCAGCCCCCGGCCGGATAGCCGACTGTCTGACCCCTGGTGGGGGCAGATCTTTTGAACCTGGGCCCTGCCTGACGGTTGTTTTCCTTATTGCGCTTAGCACCTTGCTGTTTGGAGGAAGGGTGCGATGACTGTTCGCACCTTACCCTTCTGTGGCTTTGTGCTGCCAAGACTGCGTGTCTCCGTAGCTGGGGGGAGGAGAGGAGCAGGCGCGGGGAGGTTGGCCCTGCCCCTCTCCCAGATGCCGATGGTAACAGCAGTTACCCTGCCTCGCTTTGCCATGCAGTATTGCCCGGAATTGAAGCTGGGAACACGTTGGTGCGTGGTGAAATGGATAATGCACCTATGCTGGTGGGGCTCGTAAGGAATAACACAAAAGGAGGCACGAGGTACGTGACACTGAGTGTGCGGATGCTATAAAGGAGAGGGGGGACAGAACGACATGCACTCCTGGGTGGGCCCAAACTTGAAACAGAAGGCTATTGGGCTAAGCAGGGCAAGGTATAACGCAGCCAACTCCTCTTCCAGCAGACGTAGGCGCACTCTTAAATGGGGACATGGCGGAGAGATGCGAGCGCACCACAATAATAACAGCCACAACACCATTAGTAGGCTGAGGGCGGCGTAGGGTGACCCAGCAAGCAAGAGCGGAACGAGGAACTGGGACTAGCGCACACCAAGGACAGCCCACAGAGAGGAGAGTACCAGGTTGTGAAGCGACATGTCTCTAAGTCTAAGGACGAGACCTGGTAGCCAAAGATAAACTAACAGGAGAACTAGAGGAGGTGTGGGACAACACCCACTCAGACCAGCACTGCGCTTAAGGGATGCCAGAGGACAGATTGCAGAACTCCCATAAAAAATAAACCAAACACGTAATCCGCAGCGCTATAAAGCATCATATCAAACAGGAAATTGTGCAGTGCTGCGCTCTGCTGCAGATCGCTCGGGGTTGCAACCCAACCCTGCAACCCAACGGGGAACATCGAGAGGCCAAATGGGGCTCTGATCTGGCCTGGGAAGGCTATCCCCACGCATGTGACAACGATCAAGCCGAAACCACGATGATTGCCCAACTAACTTGGGTCAACAGGCCGGCTCAGGCACTGGCACAACAAGTAACGCCCCCCATCTAAAGGGCAAAAAGAGCCTGCAACCAGGAAGGCAGTGATAGGAGGTCGCGGTCATCACCACAGCACGGTGCATATGTGACATTGGCCCGAGTATACAACTGGTCCAAGCTGCAAACTAAGCATGATATGAACCAGGAGCAAGCCAACCTCATCAGATCATGAGGCATCACGGCACAGGCCTATGCCATAAACAGATACGCATCAACCAGTGAGGCACCCACAGGGCAGTCCCACAACAATCACAGTGGCAGAGGCGTGGTCAGTAGTAATACTCCACGTTTGGCGGTCCCTCTGGTCCCACGCTGGGATTATGGCCCACCCATGGAGCATCACTTGAAGGCAGGGAACAGACCAGGGAGTGCACAGCTTGAGGGCACTACCGGCAAGCCACTGCCCTGCTTTGAGGAACTCTGCCTGCGCACAAGTCACCGACCAAGAAGCGCGGAATGACCCCCAAGTTGTTGGTAACCGTCGCGCCGCCCCAACACCAATAACGCAACGATGCCCACAACTAAAGGAAAAAAGGATTCCACAAGCATGGACTCCTTTAATGCAGCCAAGCCCAAGGGGCAACCACAGAGTGACACTGAGACACAAAAGGGTCAACCTGCCCCAGAGGCTGGTAGCAACGAGAACCAGGTACTGGATGTGATCACAGCTTTGAGATAATTTATAGACACCAAAATTGAGGAGGTTAAAACTGATATGCTGCTGATGCGACAAGATGTCCGCAACCTCACTGAAAGAGTCACAACTATGGAGACGGAACAGAAAGAAATGCAGGAAACTAACAGGGACCTTGAGAAGAGAGTATCGGAACTGGAAAGGAAAAACACAGCACTAGAAGCCCGAGCAGAAGACACTGAGGGATGCGCCAGGCAAAATAATGTGCGCTTGCTAGGAATCCCACAGGAGATAGAAGGCAAGATCCCCACGAGACTTTGTGGAAAACCTAATACTGCAGGAAGTTGGGGAGGGTTACCTCTCACAAGGCTTTGTAGTGGAGAGGGCCCACAGATCCTTACAAAAAAGACCACCGCTGGGCTCGCACCCCTGCCCAATGATAGCAAAGATTCTGAACCTCCGAGACAGGGAGGTTACCCTGAAATACTCTAGAGAAGGTGGGGAGATTCGGCGTGACAACTCCAGCATAGCCATATACCCGGATTATACGCCCGCATTCCAACAGTCAAGAAACTCCTTCGTAATCGAAGCAAGACTTAGGCAACTAAACCTCAAATACATGCTGATGTACCCATCTAGACTCAAAGTGATCTACAAGGGACGACCTGTCTTCCTTGAAACACCAACGGCGGCCACAATGTTGATGGAACGCAACAACTTAGACAAGGGTGAAGAAGCAGTCACTTGAGAGACACCTGGCCCAACGGGGGTTGGGGAGGAGAGTAAACATGATAGCCGAAGGGCCTCCAGCGGCTCCAGGATAAAGCATTATACATCATCTACTGCTACTGAAAACCAAGTTTCTCAGGTTCAGCGGGGCATTACCAGCACCCTCAACCTGGGACGAAGGACCCACCCCATGAACTGTTAGGTGTTGGGCCTGTTGCCGACACCACACAGCTCGCACATAAAGGCCCGGATGGGTCAAGAAAGTGCAGGGGTGCTCGAGGACTGCAGTTGGGATGCAGCTGCTGAGCGCAGTTATTTGGTTCTTGTTTGGTTTGTTGTTTTTAATGCTTTGAACTCTTCACGGAAACAGGCATGTAATATTTTGGTTTCTTGTTGGCTAAATTGTTCTAAGGTCTTCACTTCAACTGATATAATGGGGAACAACACACTTGAATGGGGAAACGTAAGGAGCAGAGAGTGGTGTGAAAGAGGGGAGAGAAGTAGCTTGAGGCAAAGAGTGGGTGGTTGGGGGGCCTAGGTTACATTACGCAATAGCGGCTGACATAAAAGTGCTGACATGGAATATCAGAGGGATAGGCACCTATATGCGTAGGAATAGGATCAAATCTTTCTTAAAAAGAAAACAAAACTCCATTGCTCTACTAAAGGAAACTCACCTCACTACTGATAGCAATAGCAAAATAACGGAACGCTGGGGTGGACAGGGCTACCGAGCGGCATACTATAAATACACAAGAGGAGTATACACGTGGCTTAGTGACACAGTGCCGTTCCGACTACTAACTAAGGAGGTAGACGCAAAGGGGACATACCTGACCGATCTAGCTCCACGGCGCAGGGGGTGAGGGTGATCTCCTCATCGCTCAATGAAGTGATAGGGAACCTGGATTTGGCAGAGGTATGTAGGGAGCTTCACCCAGAGAACATGGAGTACTCTTATTTCTCGCACCTTCATGGGCTATATACCAGGATAGACTACCTACTAATAGATAGAAAAACACCTACCCCAAGTAGAGTCAGCACTATATCTAGGCAGGTCAAAATCCCATCATTTGCTGCTACTTATGGAGTGGAAGGTGCATGGCCCTATGCCGCCCATACCACTATGGCTCACTGACTGATGGTGCCTTCAAAGAGGGCCTTCGAACTAGAATAGAGGAGTACAAAGATAACAACATAGGGAGCGTGAAGGGTTGGGACACAATTTGGGAAGCATTGAAAGTTGTGGTTAAGGGGGAGGTCATTGCTAGCGCTGGGGGCATCAGAAAGTCGCAGAGAAGCGAATTGGAAGCAGGTGAGAGAAAGATCAGGCAGATCAGGCTGATGGAGGCCTCCACCCGTAAAACTAGAGAGGCAGAATTAGAGCTGGCGGAAGCAAGAGACGATTGCCAGAACGTCTGGGCTAGACAGACAAAAATTTGACTACATTGCAAAGACCACCAGGGCTGGGGAACTGGAGGCAGACACGCTACTAACACTACTCCATACCTTGGGCGACGGCTGGAAACTAGTGTCCAGGCTCTACAACCTACTGGCAGATAGACACAACCCCAAGAGCAATAAGATAAAACAATGGTGGGAAGCAGACTGGTGGCTGTCGTCATGGCGAAGGAGTGGGAGAGGATCCTATTGTACCCCGGGAAGTGTCAAGCAATGCCCAATTTCGATTAATCCATCTAAATGTACCGTACATGACCTACATGACAGAACAGAATAGCCAAATTCAGTAAAAACGCAAATCCATGTTGCCACATGTTCTGGGAGTGTCTGAAGGTCCAGCAATTCTGGGCCAATATAGAGCAAGCCTGCAAAAAAGCTGGGGTGCCTAGATACGAATGGACACCTAAAGAATGCCTTTTAGGGGCCTACCCAAGAATCAGAAAATTCAGACATATAATCAGATTTATGGATATGGCGTGTGTGCTGGCCAAAAGGTCTATTGCAATGGCGTGGAAAAAAACTGGGGGTCCACAATACTCCAGATGGCATAGCAAACTGGAGCACTGGTCTAATGCAGAAACAAGGGTATGGGGTGATGGGGTGGCCAGGGCTGCAGACAAAGTGGTACCTGCATATGAAGCCTGGAAGGCGCTGACTTGGGACATGTTCCACCCATCGGACAATAAACCCCCTTGAACAAACTGTGCTCACACTTAAGACGCCCAAAATCACCATGAACTGGGCTACTGAAACATGGAAATCCAGGCAGACACCCTCTGGCCCCGGATGACAGCGGCATTGTCATGCACAACAGGACTTCTTTAATCAGAAAGATGTGTACCCTAAATGCAATACTAGTAATGAAGACTGTTTATTTTGTTCTGTTTTGTTTTATGGTTATTAGTTGTTTTAATGCAATCTCACACACTTATGTAATAAGGATGGCAAGTTGAGAAGCAAATTGTTGATGTAAACTATAAATGTCAATTAAAACATGTTTTTCTTTAGATAGGCACGTTATAAATGTCCTATCATATCGTATGGTCAGTTGTTCAGTGTGTCATGTGACTGCATGCATGTACATGACAGTTGATACTCATTGAGGAGCCAGCTGTTTCCAGAGGTTCCCAATGCTAGGGCTTGGTAGAGTAATGACTGGCGGTAGATGAAGCTGTCATGTGTGCTTCCAGGAAAATTGACATTGAGTTGCATGATGACTCCTTTTGCATCACAAATGACCTGCACATGTATGGAATGCTGGTTGCTATAAATGTGCTCCATCGATCGGGGAGGCTGTAGCGCAACATGCGTGCAATCAATGGCCCCAAGTACTTGTGGAAAGTGTGCCACAGCATAGAATTCCTGGAAAACTCTCTGCCCTTTCTGCAGTGTGTGTGGCATGCATATGTGACTATGCACGCATGCAAGTGATGTGATGCAGGCCAATACCTGGTGTAGACACCGGACTTGCGTGGCCTGAGATATGCCCCCTACAATGACAGTAATGTGCTGAAAGGATCCTGTGGCTATGAAATGTAGGGCTGTCCGCCCCTTCTCCAGGTGGTTGAGTGCATGTGTCAGCTCCATCATTGTTTATTTGGTTAACTCCATTAAAATACATCATAAATATAATGAAATACCTAAAAACATTATACACATAGAAAAAACACAAAAAGGAAGAAAACAAAAAAAACAGTCTTATCAACAGATATACCTATACCTCCCCAAGGATTCTTTCCCAAACCAATGAATATCAAACATAAAATCCTCATCTATTGAGTGAATCATTAAAAGCGTTGCCTCCTTACAACTTCTAATATTGTTCTTTAAAAAATGTGGCATTAACCATTTTCTTCGTAACCCGGTATAGAATTTACATACAGACATCCAATGTGCAAGATCCCCGGGCATTCCCATCTCACATGGAAATTTCTTATCCGGTCCTAGCCACGGGTTCTGGTACGCACCGGTAAAACACTTAACCTGATCATTTAAATTGTTCTCCTGTACTCATTGGAATTAATCTTAGCAATAAAATGTTGAGGTGCCATTACATCACCTCTCTCTCTGTACAGGTTCATCGATCGAAGTCTTCGCAGACACTCCTGTGTATTGTCCCATTCCTCTTTTTCAGCACAATCTGAAACCAGCCTTCTCCTTTGCCCTTTAGATAATCTACACAGGTACTCGGTATTCCTCAGACTCCATTTTTCCAACACACTCGCCCCCTCAGAAAGCCATTGATATTTGCACTTTACCGAGCAACTACACATTTCCACTAGGGCATTCCTGATATTGGGGTTCATTGAATCTTCAAAGTGCATTTCCAAATAAAACTGAATGAAGTGGATGCGGGCCTGGTGTCTCATACTAGGGACCGCAATCCTGTGTCGCCGATCATCCCCTGATGTTTCTGCAGATAAGCCCATCAGCTTTCTTAAGAAAGCATGTTGCACCACCTCTAATGTTAAGCAAGGGGCAAAACCCCATAACTCGCTTCCATATAGATTTGCCGTAATTGTCTTTTGATTCAACACTTCAATGCACATATCCAACCTTTCCCCCCATACAGATAATAACATCTCTGAAACCCTCGCAGACTTGCTTCCATCCGTTTGGCTGCCAAGGTCACCAGAGCGGATCATCGCCCTTGCTTCGAGAACACAACCCCCCAGATATGTGTATGCAGATACCAATTCTATGATTGATGCACCACCTGCCCCCAGATTTGCATCTTCCAAAGACCACAATCTTTGTTTTTGGGAGGTTTAGTATCAAGATGTGCATTTCAAAAAAATGTATCAGCGTACGACAGACTCTGTTAGATCTATCAATGCAGCACCATCGGGGATAAAGCAGGGCACTATATTTGACCCCGTTTAATTTTGCCAGCTTAACTTTAGCATTGGAGTCGTGTGGATTGAAACCATTTATGAGAGAGAATAAAAGCAGGGCTAATGAACACCTCTGTCTGACACCTTTATTTACGCTAATATCCATTGAGTAGTTGTTCGACCCTCCGCAGCGGATCGCCTCTCTAAACCAGCTCTATCATCTGCATCCGATTGCAGGGAAAACCAATTTTAGCCAACATTGCCCATAATAAATACCTTTCAATTGAATCAAACTCTTTAGTTAAATCCAGGGAGGCTACATATATTTTGCACCTCTCACCTTCGTATTTTTCTCAATATTAGTTTGTAATACAAAGCATTGATCCATTGATTATCTTGCAATTTTCTGTTATTCAATGCCCAGATCTGTAAACTAGATGCCAGACACCCTGTATCATCGTGGTGGGCACAGGTTGCTTGTATTTTCAGGTTAGTGCCTTGCAATAGACGAGTCACAATCACCAACGGCTCCCCGCACATGTTCCCCCTCACTGGATGCACACATTTCTGCATCTGTATAATCTATTCGATTCAGCTGTCAACGTCGATTGTTTATTGGATGGACCTTTTTTTGCGGGTGTAGATTGTGTCAAGAGGTCAGGGACTAATTCAAAAGCACCTTCATTATATTCCATTTCATCTTCTTCTTGTCGAGTTCTCACATTGTAGCAATGGTCCAACAACACTTTGCTTGCTTCGCCGGTCAATTCAATTCATTTTCTGTCCATTGGGCATAAGCATCTTGAGTCTGCTTATTGACTGGACCATGCTGCGCCTCAAATAGTAGTTGCTCCATGGTGAAATCTGTTTGGCAAGCAGCATCTTTGGTTTCATTTGTGGTCTGTGTCTTTATACTTCTTTTCCTTCTGGGCCTATAGGAGATGGGTTGTAAAAACATGTTTAATGTAAATCAAAAATACAACAGATAGCACTTTATATTAAAGAACATGTTATGAAGACAACAACAGCCCAAAACACTTTTAGTAAACGAAATTGTTTGTTAGTTACCCTTGTTTTCTTGATTTTCTGTGAAACCGGGGTCTTCTCTGTAACGGCCGCACCAGAGCTGGTCCACCACCTCTGATCCATGTGCCTCCTCTTCTAATTCCCGAACTTGTATACATTCCTTGAATAGAATATTCATTAAAAAAAAACAAAAGTCAAACAGATTTTAAATTAAAATCTTTCATCGCACACATCGCTTACATACATACCCTCGTAAACAGTGTTCGTCATTTAGTCAAAATATACATTTAGAATTTCACCTGATTGATGGCAAGTGTACTGGATCAGATATCACCATGCAAAACATATTGATTTTTATTTTGCCCTCAAACATTTTGCAATGTATTCTGCATTAGGGTAGACATTGTAACATTAGAACTGTACTGATAAAAGTTTGAAACACTGCACGTTTACATAAATGTCACTGTCTAATAGTATGCGATGTAGCATTTACTTTCTTTCATTCAAGGGGACTGTCAGTACGCATACCTCATACTCTGGACCAGCTCCAAAGAATCATATAATTGTAGTCTAAGTACCAGTATCCCCCTGTAACACAGTACTTGTTTTAGTATGGATCAAAACAGCAAAATGGAACAATAGGATGCAGACAATAATACATATAAAGAGAAACCCATAAATGATACATATTGTAAACAACCAACAAGATACATAAACTATTTAATATTATTTTAAATTCCAAGCATAATACATTCCCGTAATTGAAGAATGAAATAGAATTACCTTGTAAGTGCTCAAAGTTGTTTTTGACTCCGGAAAAGAAATGGATGCAGAATCTTGCTCCTTCATTTTCACAGCATTGTCACGAAGTGGTAAAAGGGAAAATTAGATTTGCATTAGATATGTGGGAACATCCAACTCTCAATAATATGAACTTCTGCAAGTCTGTGGGGCTCACCATTGGTATACTTGACGTGCCGGTGGTGTCGTCACGTGCGAGGGTCTGTGCTTCCGTCAGTATGCTCTCCTAAAAATGTACATGTCAAGGAACCGATTACGAAAAGATTATGCTTCTTTTGAAGGGCACTATGACATTGTTTTCTATGGTCATAATTACTTTCTATGATGCTCCATAAACCAGGGACAGATGTGTAGTAAAATGTAGTATAGTTAAAATGTAATACAATCTGGTGATCTCCCAAGACATCCTGGGCTCTACTTTCAATCTCATCCACCGCAAATCCATGATGTCGAACCCATTCTCTTATTAAATCAATATCCCTCGGGAATGTATGCATTATTGTGCCCTTACTTTTGTCATGGCTCTTAGAACGGCAACTGAAAACCACACAAGCAGGCATTCTTGAAAAATCTGTATAAAAAAGTGCACATGATTACAAAAATATTCTACTAAATGCGTGAGATTGATGGAATTATATCAAAGTTTTCTATGCAATGTTTGTTTTGGTCAAAGAAGCAAAACCTATGTAGCATAGTCGAATATACACTTGGATAACTTTCATACAGAATGAATTGATGTGATGGAAATCGTAACGTGTTACACGTCCGTTGAATGTACTTTCATGCATCAAAAGGAAACATGCTTATAGACATGGTCCGAGAAAGATGCAATTATATCACAATTGCCACTGATGAAATTTGCTATATATCGAGATCAGAACACTTTAAACAGTAGACAAAGGTAAAGTCAATGAGATAAATGAACATTACACTACTCTGTATATTTGTTCAAAATAGATAGACATTTTGAGATCAGAAAGAGATGGTTAGGTGACCTTCCCTTACCATGACTAACAAACCATTAGATTCATCAAGCAGGGTAGTTAGTAGCAGGAGAACAGGTAGCGCGATCAAGAATTGACTTCCAGTGCTCACAGATGTTCACAGGTAGCATGATCACGAGATAACTGGCAGTGCTCACAGATGTTCTCAGGATAAATATCAAGGGGTTTATAAAGAATTAGAAATGTGGGTGTGTATGTGAATGAGTGACATGTTTCTGGCGTGGTCTGCTTCAGGGGAACCTGCCTGGAGACACAGGGTCTGGGGAGTCCATGTGTACAATGGACCCTGTGTGGAAGATACC
The DNA here is from genome assembly GCA_002915635.3 of Ambystoma mexicanum. Lineage (NCBI taxonomy): Eukaryota > Metazoa > Chordata > Amphibia > Caudata > Ambystomatidae > Ambystoma > Ambystoma mexicanum. Next base: position 902,844,701 of record CM030321.1, on the reverse strand, counting down.
TTTGAAGTGTACATGGTTTTTGGCACCTTGACCGTTCCCACCCTGCCAGCCCCCTTGGGAGGGCATGGCACAGGTGCGAACTGCCAGTGATATGGGAGGGGGTATGGAGGGGCAAGAGGCATGCAGAAAAGGCCAGGAACACTGCTGAATGGAGACACACTTATATGGTTTGCAGAGGCGCGGTCTGCTTCAGGGGAGCCTGCCTGGAGGCACTGGGTCTGAGGAGAATATGTGTACAATGGCCCCTGTGCGGAAGATTCCGTTGAAGTGTACATGGCATTTCGCACCTTGGCTGTTCCCACCCTGCCAGCCCTGCCAGAACAAGTGAGCGTGTCCTTGATTGACTGAAAAAATGAAATAACTATTTATAAAAGTTGATCTGTATTTTATTTTGATGTTGATGGCACATATGTACTACAAATTGTATACTTCGGGTTGCAGCACAGTGTGGCAAAATCCCCTGCCTGTACTGACTGCTGTCACTGGGGAATTTGGCCAGAATGGCACCAATGACACAGGCGGGTATTACCCGTAGAACGCAGTATCCAAGCCTCCCATAAAGCACCATGTAAACGCACAATAGGCCACCAGTCTGTGCCACCTGTGTAAGAGAAACATGCAAACTGTAATTAAATGAACATGATAAGTGTATCAAACCTTATTTGAAAATGCAATCTTGGATCCCATGGCATAGTTGCCAGTACAAATGTTACTTCATAGATCAATCAACTTGGGCTTTAAAGTGTAGACACATTACAAAAGTGAACACCCATGCAACCCATAACGTTTGGGGCACAGAGAAACGTTGTTTCTTGGTTGTGCGTGAAAGACCCATAAAATGACCACTATGATTTCCCCAAATCGCGAGAGATGCATTGAATTGCCAGACTACATTCATTTGGCAGTGATAGATCAAAGTTACGACAATATAGGAGACAAACATGAAATGTTAGTGGCCTAAGTGACAACACATCTAGAGTACTCTTACTCATTACTTGGATTGCGAGGGCGAACTGTTGCGTGAAGTTTGTGCATAAGCACCATCATAATCCTCAACACAGACCTTTATGAGGCAGACTGCCCTGAAGTCATGCAGATCAGTAACCGATTGCGGCCGTGTCTCTTCTTCCGATATGAAAGCATCCAGAGTTTTCTCTGCAGCAGCAGTTCTCCTCCTTGGTTGGCATGACCTTGCACCGATTGCAGGCACACCAGGTGAAAACGTCTTCAGTGTGACTAGGCTCAGGCTCAGATCTGGTGATTCGTCCTCCCAACTGCCGTCCGATGCGCCATCATTTCCGCATTTTTCTCTTTCAACTAATTCCACCTCGGAATAGTCCGGCTCGTACTGGTAGGGCTGTATTGTTGCCATTATATGACAAAATTAAAATTGATAGTAACTCTGGTAGTAGTATCTGTTTGCACGGGCTATGAGCAACGAAGCTAGCTGAACAGAGCAGATATGAGTCACAGGATACACAAAAAAAGACAGTTTGAAAAAAAAAGCAACTCTGATGTTGTCTGATGAGAAGCGGTCTGTTTATACTATATTTCCTTGGAGACACGTCATTAGTTGGTGCACAGAAAACGTTGACATGAGACGTGCATTCCCATTGTGAAATGGGCCGTACGCATCTAGTAATGTCAGCTCCAGGGGGTGGGGATATGATTTAGTGCCACAAGGGAAGTTCACCTTAGGGCAATTCAGCAACGGATAAGATTACCGCAAGATGGCTGTGCCCTGCTGCCTGATTTTGCATGTGTAAAAGTTAGGAAAACGAAGGTAACATGTATTCAAATTTGTTTTACAACCGACTTCTCTGATGGATCGGGACAATAACATTTTTGAGCGCACTATTCCTTTAATACTTGCATCCACTGGGAGCCAATAGAGAGATTTCAGAGCTGGAGAGATATGATCCCAGGGTTTAAGGCCAAGGACAAGTCTTGCAGTCCTGTTCTGGATAAGTTACAGAGGGCAAAGAGTAGGGGCAGGTAGATTCAGAAGGTGGCTGTTACAATAGTCCAACCTAGAGAGAAACAGAGCTTGGGAGACCATGATCTTCTGGGGGAAGGAGAGGAAAGGCAGGGTACCTCTGAGGAGCTGCAGTAGGAAGTTTGAATTTATAGAGACATCAGAGATGTGGGCATAGAAGGAAAGTGTGGAATCAAAGAAGACCCCAAGTTTCTTGGCCTCACAGGTGGGGATAGGAGGAGGGCCAGGGGATGCTGGACAAAGTGTGAGGGGAAAGGATGGAGTAGGTGCGCCGATGAGGAGGATCTTAGTCTTGCTGGCATTCAGACAGAGATCATTGGCGGAACACCAATCTTGAATGGTAGTAAGGCAATCAGAGATGAGAGAGGGAGAGGATGTGGCTGAAGACAGCCTGAAAATGAGTTGAGTGTTGTCAGCGTAGCACTGAAAATTTGATTAGAAAATGGCAATGCAGTGGGTGAGAGTTGCCAGGGATTGGTTGAAAAGCCAGGGCGAGAGGTTAAAAAACAAGGTAAAAAAACAGAACATCATAGCACTACGACTACATCTATTTCAAAAAAGGAAACGTCTCATATACCTAAAAGTAAAACGATTCCTATCCCAAAGTTCTATAACATCAGAAAAAAAGCAACTTAAAACATCTTTACTTTTAAGTAGTACTATTTTAACAAGTAACACTAGAGTCACCCATAAAACAAAGAAAACAAATATACCTATTACTACTTCTCCTTTATTTTATACATCAGAAAGTTCAGCAACTAAAGAAATAACACAATAAAATGTTCCTAGTACTGCCAGTAATAAAAGCATGTCAAGTGCCAGCAAAAAGAAGCAACATCAAAAAAAAATATAACTACCTCTAGAACTATTCCATTTGCAAATTAAGATCTTGGATTTGGGCCTACTTTGAAATTCTTGAAGCAGATGGAGCGCCAGTAACACAAGTAAATTGCACCATCTGCAAATCATAATTAAAAAGGAAAAACCCTCAAGAATATAATTAGGAAATTCTGCAATGTTAGCACATACACAAAATAAACAGGAAGAGATATATTTTAGAAATGTTTATGAACATAAAACAACTGAACAAACTTCAATAACAAAACCCAGTTCTACTGTAGTTCGTTTAATGGAATAAACAAAATACTAAAAGAAAACATATATAAACTATAACTGTAGAAAAAGGAAATGCACCTGTACATTCTAAAGTTACTAAAGCATATCAAGTTATGATTCTGGGTCACTTCCAAATTTACCAAGTATTTATTAAGAGTATGCTGATTCATTTTTAAGTTGCTTCAAATGTGGAACAATAATTGCAGTAGTCGAAACAAATGCTGCTACTCGTCTACAAAAATGACAGTATCATCAATTAAGACATACTTTAAAAAATATACATATATATTAAAAGAAGTCATTTTTTACAACATTAACATATTCATAAATGTGGGCTTTTGTGATTGAATTTACAATGCATTACAATACAATATTAGTATATTAACAATAATAAATGTATCACAATAAAATGTTTCTATATTTCCAAACTAAAATAATAATATAAATATATAATTATAAATGCTACCACCAAAAAAACACAAATATATGTTATACACATTTTAAAATATCTGTCCATTAATATTACAAATGCATACAACACAGTATAATTTTACATTTTACTTCATGCTGTACAAAACATACTGACACAAAAAATTGTTTTTCTCAATAAAAATATTTAAATATAGCAACATCAACATAACAAAAAAAAGTTTAAAAAATATTTCTTTTTAATATTAATAACATATATGTCTACATTTACGTAGTTCCTTAATTTCTGGGATATTCATAATGATACCCAGAAATAAATTGATCAAGTACATAAAAGTATTCACATTTTAACTTGGAGAACTTTTCGTTCCTATTTAAAAAAAAAAACACTTATACATAAATAAAATGTAATCTGCATTATTTAAATATTAAATTTGGTATTTTCCATTGGACTCTTTTTTAAAGATTTGTATTAAATTTGGAGGTAAGGGACAGCTCTAAGGGGTGATGTGGAGGCAGTCAGCCAAATTATATTTACATTTTGACAATTATAAATAATTTATATTCTACACAACTACAAGGTTTCTAAATAAAATAGTACTTTAAAACATTTTACATATAAGTGCACAACTGATATTTGTATTTGTAGTATTTGTATAACACACTAAATGTGAGTCTACTTTTACATACTTCCTCAATTTCTGTCAATTTTCCATAATGATATGGTATTGAGGAAATAAATGAACGCATGCATAAAGGTATTCATATTATATCTTGGAGAACCTTTTGGGGTATTTTTCAGAAAGCTATTTTACATAAATAAAATTACATTGGCATTTTTCAAATTTAAAATTGAATATTTTCAATTGGACTCTTTTTCTAAGGTTTGTATGAAAATTGGATGTAAGGCACAGCTTTAAGGGGTGACGTAGAGGCCATTGCCAAAATTATATTTATATTTTTCCAAATATGAATAATTTTAATTGTATACAACTACATAAAAAATACAATTGCAATACACATTCATATATTTCAATTAAATACATTATAACAAAAGAAATTATTTGAAAAATGTTTTTAAAAGAGTTAAGGTTAAAACAACAAACAATTAAACTCTACAAACAAATGAATCACCCTGTTAAGGTAACAACATCAAAATATATTATTAATAACTGTACAACGATATTATATTACATCAAATATCATGGTAAACTTAACTCACTCAGTTTTAGTTTTCTAATATTTAGGTTGTACTGTAACATTTTCTAGACTGAAATTATATAGTTAGTTTTATATGTTTGTGTTTGATAAAAATGTGAAACCTTAGCTTTATGATTTAAATTGTTTGGAGACTTTATGTTTTTGTTGATTCAACCTTAACTCTTTTTATTATATATATATATATATTACATGGCCACGGTAGTGGCCATGTAGTTATGGTTAAGTTGCTGTTTCCATATTTCCATAGGAAGAGCACTTTTTGGGCCGCTTATAACTTCGCTCCCCCAGGACGAATCCTCACCAAACTTTGCAAAAAAAAGTATATGGCCCACTCTGAATTGTTTTGCAAAGTTTGATGAGGATTCGTCCACGGGGGGAAAGGTTATAGGGGGGGGTCCCAAAACTTTTTTTTTCCCATGCACTGAATGGGAAAAAGAATTTGCTCGTGCCTACAGCACAAACCGCTGGACGGATTTTCACCAAATGTGGACCAGGAGCAGCGGCTTGGTCCCAAAAGCGTGCTTTTGCAAATTTGGTGAAAATCCGTCCAGTAGTTTTTTTTAAAATGACCAAAAAGTAGGTAAAAAATTAGTGATATCTGTGTTCGCTTCGCGGACACACTTCCCTGTTCGCTCCACGGACAGGACAGGGATTGAGCAAGCGGGTTGCGTGATGTCCGCGGACATCTGACGTGCTCTCTCATTGGATGCAGTGAAAGCGTGCAGTGCGTCGTGGCTTCAGAGACGCCTGCCATCTTTCTTTCTTGCATGAAAGGCTTTAGGCTTTGTCAGGTCAGCAGGAGCGGGATCTGCCGCCTGTACAGTAAGTCCCCCATCCCACTCATGCCTGTGTCTGTCTCCTGTTCCCCCCACCCCCCGCTCATGCCCCGTGTCTGCCCTATTCTGCCCACCCCCGCTCATGCCCCGTGTCTCTCTCCTGTTCCCCCACCCCGCTCATGCCCCGTGTCTCTCTCCTGTTCCCCATCCCCGCTCATGCCCCGTGTCTGTCTCTCCTCTGTCCCCCCCGCTCATGCCCCGTGTGTCTCTCCCCTTCCCCCCACCCCCGCTCATGCCCCATGTGTCTCTCCCCTTCCCCCCCAACCCCCGCTCATGCCCCGTGTCTCTCTCCCTTCCCCCCACCCCCGCTCATGCCCTGTGTGTCTCTCCCTGAACCCCCCACCCCCCTCTCATGTCCTCGTGTGTCTCTCCTCCCTCCCCACCCCCCGCTCATGCCCCGTGTGTCTCTCTCCCTCCCCCCACCCCCGCTCATGCCCCGTGTGTCTCTCCTTGCCCCCACCCCCGCTCATGCCCGTGTGTCTCTCTCCCTCCCCCACTCCGCTCATGCCCGTGTGTCTCTCCCCTTCTCAACCCCCGCTCATGCCCTGTGTCTCATCTGTTCCCCCACCCCCGCTCATGCCCCGTGTCTCTCTCTGTTCCCCCACCCCCGCTCATGCCCCGTGTCTCTCTCCTGTTGCCCCCACCCCCCGCTCATGCCCCGTGTCTCTCCTTCTTCCCCCCACCCCCGCTCATGCCCTGTGTCTCCCTTCTTCCCCCCACCCCTGCTCATGCCCCGTGTCTGCTTTCTTTTCCCCCACCACCCGCTCATGCCCCGTGTCTCCTGTCTTCCCCCCACCCCAGCTCATGCCCCTGTCTCTTCCTTCTCCCCCCACCCCGCTCATGCCCCGTGTCTCCCTTCTTCCCCCCCCCCCGCTCATGCCCTGTGTCTTCCTTCTTCCCCCACCCCCGCTCATGCCCCGTGTCTCCCTTCTTCCCCCCACCCCGCTCATGCCCCGTGTCTGTCCTGTTGGAACAGGGCAGACACGGGGCATGAGCGGGGGTGGGGGCCCCACCCCGCTCATACCCTGTTCTTCCTTCTTCTCATCCTCTGTTGTCTCTCCCCTCCTCCCACCCCGTCATGCCCCGTGTGTCTCTCTCCCTCCCCCCACTCCCGCTCATGCCCCGTGTGTCTCCCCCACCCCCCGCTCATGCCCCGTTGTGTCCCTGTTCTCCCCCCCCCCTGCTCATGCCCCGTGTCTGTCTCCTGTTTCCCCCACCCCCCGCTCATGCCCTGTGTCTCCCTCTTTCCCCCACCCCCCGCTCATGCCCCGTGTCTCCCTCCTTTCCCACCCCCACCCCGCTCATGCCCCGTGTCTCCCTCCTTTCCCCACCCCCGCTCATGCCCGTGTCTCCCTTCTTCCCCCCCACCCCCGCTCATGCCCTGTGTCTCCTTCTTCCCCACCCCCTGCTCATGCCCCGTGTCTGTCTTCTTTCCCCCACCCCCGCTCATGCCCGCTCGTGTCTCCCCTCCCTCCCCCCCCGCTCATGCCCCGTGTCTCCCTGTTCCCCACCCGCTCATGCCCCGTGTTCTCCCTCCTTCCCCCCACCCCGCTCATGCCCGTGTCTCTCTCTTCTCCCCCACCCCGCTCATGCCCGTGTCTCCCTTCTTCCCCCACCCCCGCTCATGCCCCGTGTCTGTCCTGTTGCCCCAGCAGCCGGATGCATGACGCTTCCTGTGTCCCCCACCCCGCTCATGCCCTGTGTCTTCCTTCTTCCCCCCACCCCTGTCATGCCCCGTGTCTCCCTTCTTCCCTCACCCCGCTCATGCCCCGTGTCTTCTCCTGTTTCCCCCACCCCCGCTCATGCCCGTGTCTCTCCTGTTCCCCCACCCCCGCTCATGCCCGTGTCTCCCTTCTTTCCCCCCCACCCCCGTTCATGCCCCGTGTCTCCCTTCTTTCCCCCACCCCCCCTCATGCCCCGTGTCTTCCTCTTTCCCCCACCCCCCCTCATGCCCCGTGTCTCCCTCCTGTCCCCCCGCTCTTGCCCGTGTCTCCCTCCTGTACCCCCACCCCCGCTCATGCCCCGTGTCTCCCTTCTTCCCCCCATCCCCCACTCATGCCCCGTGTCTTCCTTCTCCCCCACCCCCTGCTCATGCCACTGTGTCTCCCTTCTTCCCCCCACCCCCGCTCATGCCCCGTGTCTTCCTTCTCCCCCCACCCCGCTCATGCCCCGTGTCTCCCTTCTTTCCACCCCCCACCCCCACCCCCTCATGCCCCGTCTCTTCCTTCTCCCCCCCCCCCTGCTCATGCCCCGTGTCTCCCTTCTTTCCCCCCACCCCCCGCTCATGCCCCTGTGTCTCCCTTTCTTCCCCCACCCCCGCTCATGCCCGTGTCTCCTTCTCCCCCCCACCCGCTCATGCCCCGTGTCTGTCTCCTGTTCGCCCCACCCCCGCTCATGCCCGTGTCTGTCTCCTGTTACCCCCCACCCCCGCTCATGCCCCGTGTCTCTCTCTTTACCCCCCACCCCTCGCTCATGCGCCGTGTCTCCTTTCTTCTCCCCCACCCCCGCTCATGCCCCGTGTCTCCCTTCTACCCCCCACCCCCCTCATGCCCCGTGTCTCTCCTTCTTCCCCCCACCCCCTGCTCATGCCCCGTGTCTGCCCTGTTCCCCCACCCTCGCTCATGCCCGTGTCTCCCTCCTGTTCCCCCACCCCGCTCATGCCCCGTGTCTGTCTCCTGTTCCCCCACCCCGCTCATGCCCCGTGTCTCTCTCCTGTTCCCCCCACCCCCGCTCATGCCCGTGTCTGCCTGTTGACCCCAGCGCAGCTGCATGCCCGGGGTGGCTCCACCTTGCCCTACCCCGCTCATGCCCCGTGTCTCTCCTGTTCACCCCACCCCCGCTCATGCTCCGTGTCTGTCTCCCTCCTTTCCCCCGCTCATGCCCGTGTCTCTCCCTGTTCACCCACACCCCCGCTCATGTCCCGTGTCTCCCTTCTCCCCCCACCCCCGCTCATGCCCCGTTGTCTCCCTTCCCCCCCCCTCTCATGCCCCGTGTCTCCCTTCTTTCCCCCCCACCCCCTGCTCATGCCCCGTGTTCCCTGTTCCCCCACCCCCGCTCATGCCCCGTGTCTCTCTCCTGTTCCCCCACCCCCCGCTCATGCCCGTGTGTCTCCTGTCCCCCCCGCTCATGCCCCGTGTCTCCCTTCTTCCCCCCACCCCCGCTCATGCCCCGTGTCTCCCTTTTCCCCCCACCCCGCTCATGCCCCGTGTCTTCCTTTTCCCACCCCCGCTCATGCCCCGTGTCTCCCTCGTGTTACCCCCCCACCCCCGCTCATGCCCCGTGTCTCCCTCGTGTTACCCCCCACTCATGCCCTGTGTCTCTCTCCTGGTCTTCCCGACCCCCCGCATGCCCTGTTGTGTTCTCTTTATACACCCGCTTCCCTTTCCATGGTGTCCATCTTGGTAAAAGATTTTCCTTACACCGACGCCGGACGCGCGCCGCGTTTGGGAAGAAAATTCTTTTTTTTACCACCCGGGTTCCCACTTTGAGAACCTAGGATGCTAGTGGTCTTCCTCCATTGAAAGGGACGTTATGGTTACGCTGCACTAATTAAAAAACTATGAAATTCAGGAAAAAAAATGTGTTAAAGTGACTTTATGGTTAAGTTGCACTAATAAAAACCTATGAAATTCAGTAAAAAAACGTTTTTAAAAGGACGTTATGGTTAAGTTGCGCTACTAAAAACCTATGAAATTCAGTAGAAAAACTTTGTTAAAGGGATGTTATGGTTAAGTTGTGCTACTTAAAACCTATGAAATTCAGTAAAAAAAACTTTGTTAAAGGAACGTTATGGTTCAAAGTAAAACCGAAAAACCCCTGAAATTCGTCAGTTATGGTAAGATAAGCAACCATAACTCGCGCCGCCATCGTGCACTGCTAACACTAACACCCAGGACATCAAAGATGACATCACTAATGTCATTGATGACATCACTGATGACATCACGTGGCTGGCTCTCCATTTTTTTTACTTTCCTGACATTTCTAGGCCACATGATTTTCTTCAGTAACAGTCAGGAACTAAAAATTGTAAATTACTATATTCGTAGACTTATCCTTCAAGTATGTTCTTAGAATAATTCCCTTATGGTCCAGTCATATCATATGAAACATATACATAGGAGAAGTCACAACCTTGAAAGACAGCAATCCTTTTTGTGCATTAAAATTATCAGTAGATTTATCAGCACTTTCTGATACTTTTGATGTTTTTTTATTACTGTACTTTCCCTGTATATGCTCATATTTGTATATGTTCTACTCACACTATTTTCCTTAGGGTCCAGACACATCATGTGATATATATAGATAGGTTAAGTAACATCTTTGAAACAGAGCAATCATTTCTCTGCATAAAGGTAATCAGTTAGGTTATGAACACTTTCTGCTACTATTGCTGTTTCTTTTTCTTACTTCAATTCCCTTGTATATATTCATATTTGTGTGTGGTGTTGTCTCTTTGTGATTTGTGTATAATAATGCAATTATGTAGTAAGTGGGTTTTATTACCTACTTATCACAAGTTTCACTGTACGCAAAATTCTAATATGAAAACAGTTATCATTTCAATATTCAACATGACAAACCTATGAATGTTGCACCTCCATCATGTATGCTGCACACAATGCCTATGTTTCTACATGAGTACCTTAGTATACTGGATTGAAGTTAATAATAGAATGCTATTTATATCAATCAATAGCTTAATGCACTGATTAGCACTTGATATTTATTCCAATAATCTTTGACACTTTTTTTATTAACATTACACTAAGAATCCCTTGTACAGACGTTTCATGAAAGGTAAATGCACATGTGATGTCATCAGTGATGTCATCAATGACATTTATGATGTCATCTTTGATGTCCTGGGTGTTAGTGTTAGCAGTGCACGGTGGGGGCGCGAGTTATGGTTGCTTATCTTACCATAACTGCCGAATTTCAGGGGTTTTTCGGTTTTACTTTGTACCATAACGTCCCTTTAACAAAGTTTTTTCACTGAATTTCATAGGTTTTTAGTAGCGCAACTTAACCATCATAACGTCCCTTTAACAAAGTTTTTCAACTGAATATATATATAATATATATATATATATATATATATATATTATATATATATATATATATATATTACATGGCCACGGTAGTGGCCATGTAGTTATGGTTAAGTTGCTGTTTCCATAGGAAGAGCACTTTTTGGGTGGCTTATAACTGTTGACCCCTGGACATCTCCTCACAAAGCTTTGCAAAAAAGAGTTTATGGCCCTGTCAGATTGCCTTTGCGAAGATTGGTGAGGTTTCGTCAAGGGGGTCCCACAATTTGTGGTTTTTTCCACATATGCAATGGAAAATAAAATTGATCACGTCTACAGCCCAGACCGCTGGATGGATTTTCGCCAGATATGTGGCAGGAGAGGCGGCTTGGTCTCAAAAGAGTGCTTTTGTAAATTTGGTGTAAATCTGTCCAGTAGTTTTTTTAAAACGACCAAAATGAAAGTAAAACAAAATAGAGATAACTGGGTTCGGTCTGCAGACTCTCTTCCCTGTTCGGTCCGCGGACGGACCTCTGATTTGTCCAGAGGGCAGTGTGATTTCCACGGACATCAGAGGTGCCACTGATTGGATGGTGAAAATCATGAGGTGCGTCATATTTTTGGAAATGCCTGCCAAGTTGGATTCGCGGACACAACATTGTGATGTCATCTTTCATAACCTGGGTGTTAGTCTTAGCAGTGCACAGTGGTGGCACGAGTTATGGCTGCTTAGTTTAGCATAACTGGCAAATTTCTGAGGTTTTTCGGTTTTACTTGTAACCATAATGTCCCTTTAACAAAGTTTATTCATTATATATATATATATATATATATATTTTGGGAAAAAGGAGGAAGAGATGAAAACGCACTCGCCGCAGGCACAGCAAAACAAGTGCCAGGTTCTGTGGGGGGTCGAAAGAAAACACCAGAGACACAGCATTGAAAGTTACTGGTGTCTTTTAATATTGATCCAAGAAAAATTATTAAAAGGCCAAATGCAAAATGCAAGGCACAAAAACGTACAGAGCAGCACATACATACAGGACAAAACAGCAGGACGCCTAGGCAGGGCAGCCTGCAAACAACGCGTTTCGCGCTATACTGAGCGCTTGATCACGTGTCCCTTTAACAAAGTTTATTCATTGTATATATATATATATATATATATATATTACAAGGCCCGCGGTAGCGGCCGTGTAGTTATAGTTAAGTTGCTAAACCCATAGGAAGACCACTTTTTCGGCAGCTTATAACTTTGCTCCCCGTGCACGGACTCGGATAAAACTTTGACAGAAAAGTATATGGGGCCCGCTAAATTTTTGGGGAAATATGGGTGACATTTCATGAAGGGGAGGCAAAGTTATAGGGGGGTCCCAAAACATATTTTCTTCCATAGACTGAATGGGGAAATATTTTGCGCACGGCTACAGCCCAAACGGCTGGACGGATTTTAACCAAATATGGGCGGGGGCTTGGTTCCGAAATCGTGCTTTTGTGTGTTTGGTGGAAATCCGAGCAGTACTTTTGTTGCAAAGAACTGAAATGTATGTCTAAAAAAATTAGTGTTATCTGGCTACGCTGAACCATTTCCCTGTTCGCTGCGTGGATGAAAGTCTCATTGGCTTGCAGTACACCGTGATGTTGGCGAACATTGGACACAGCCGGTGGTTGGCTGTTTGTATGCATGCATTGTATGTACTTGTTTAAAGTTGCTAATATACATTCAGTGCTGCTTTTGTGCAATATTTTTGCGAATGTTGTATAAAATTGGTTACTGCGAAAAAAAAATCTGTGAAGTGTGCAAGGTAAGTGGCAGGCATCCTGTTGTCATGCATGCAATGTGTGTATGATAGGATATGATATGGTATGATATGCCATTTATAATGTACCTACACACAAGTGTTTGAAGGCACGATGAGGCAAGGGAAGGGGAACAGAGGGGAGACAGAGACAATGAGTCTACTAGGCCAGGTGTCAGTCAGATCGCGCAAGTGCATGGGTAGGGGGAGGGGAATGTGCAGTACATGGGAAGAAGAATAAATAACAATAGGTAAAAATACCGCCCGCTGGTGGCAAATGCAAAGATAAGTGCGGACATCAGGTAGTGGTGGGACTGTAAGGGATACAGAAAACAGTCCCCAAGTGCGGGGTTTTCCAGAAAGGCAGTGCAGGGGTGCATCTGGTGGGGGAAGGTGGCCTGGGCCAGAGTTCAGAGGGTGGCCAGGTAACCAGTGCAGATTCAGTTTTAGGCAGGAGGTCAGCAGGGGAGAGGAGTAGAAAAAGCAGAAGCATAGAGAAAGGTTTTTAGGTGCTACCGGAGATGGTTCTCCTCAAGTTTCAGGGATGCATGGAGCCTGTTCCATAGAGTGGCCCCAGCCGAAGAAAGAGATCTACGACCAACTAGTTGTTTGGATAAGCAACTGAACCTGAGGGAGTTGGAGGTGGATGAGCGAAGAGCTCGGGGCAGGGAGATATTTAGGTCCTGAGAGTTGAAGGTATTGAGGCCCCAGGGCCCAGAAGGCTTTGTGGATAATGCAGAGGGTTTTTACCTTAATCCTCGCAGCCACTGGGAGACAGTGCAGACATTTCAGTCCCGTAGAGATACGATCCCTGGGCTTGAGGCGAAGGACAAGTCACTCAGTCCTGTTCTGGCTGAGTTGCAGAGGGCGGAGAGTAGAAGCAGACAGATTTAGAAAGAGCCTGTTGCAATAGTACAGCCAGAGTGAACCACCAATTTGGAGACAGTGAGCTTCTGGGAACTTGGTTTAGATTGGTAAGATACATTCAGTGCCGGTTTTGGTACGATATTTTTACGATTTATGTAGGAGATGGGTTAGTGCGGAAAAAAGTTTGTAGCATTGTTGGAAGGAAAGAAGAATGTTCCTGTTTGGATATTACAATGGGTGATATGGGTAAATGAAAACGTTGAAAGCATATACCATCGAATTGCCACTTGATGGTAGTTGATGGGAGAAACAACAGTTTGTTGTTTAAGAACGTTATGGACGTACAGTGGCAGATACCTTGCTCAGAGGCACTTATAAGAGAGTTGTAAACATACTGCAGAAAATGTATTCATACCTCTACTTTGTGGTGATGGGTGGCCATGTGGATGTATGTGGATGCAGAAATCTTGCATAGTTTTATCGAACTTTGTAGTGGACGTGCTTTCGAATGACACAACACTTGCAGTCTGAATGTGTAATGTACATATGAAGTGCTGTACAGAACTGACAGTGTTAGATGCTGACGTCTTGGATGGGATTGGTGGATGCGTGTGTGACTATTTAACAGTACCCAATGGGGGCATGCTGGAAAGACGATAGTGGAAAAGGAAGAAGGACTGATCGTGCTTTACTGGGGTGCGGACCTCATACGGCTGTAACTTGGGGAAAGCACAATGCGCCACATACACCGTAGTCTACTAACAGGTTGTTTCCAGGCATGCAGCCTGTTAGTGAGAAATTCTCATGTTTAAGCTGAAGTTTCCTAACCTAAGTGAGGCACCCAGCAGCTTTGCTGGATTTCTGGAGTTTGTTTTTTTTTCATCCTGCCAAGAGTGAGACTCTTTTTCTCCCACTCTTGGACATGAATGTGGTTAATTTCTTTGAATGTTAATGTGTTCTATGGGCTATGGGGTCTTTTACTCCGTAGGGTCTCATGTGTTTTGCTATGTGTGTTACACAGCACCCTCCGTGCCGTAACACTGGGGTGTCCTAGGTGACCCCCACCATAGACTCCATACCCTGGGACTGACTACTGTCTCCCAGGGCATGTAAAGTCACCATTGGCTTTACTAGACCTAAATTTACTAACAGAACCAGTACAAACCATCCTATTGTGGACGTACTGGTAGGGGTAATTCGATTACCCCTGGGTCTGTTGTTCGAGGGGGCACTGTCCCGTCCCCCCTCGTCGAGTTTTGGCTGGTGGCAGTGGATACTACTTTTTATATTCGACCGCAAATATATTCCTATGGGATTTTCCCATTGTTCGAGGCTAATACTTTTTCTATGTAGCCTCGGTCATACCGCCGGTTTATTAAATTAAAATAAATTCACTGGTTGGTATTTTCTGCCAGAACTCGGTTTTTAAAATGGCGTATGTGTTCGCCTCTGTAACTCCAAACCAGAGGTTGAGCTCTTTGTTCCACTTCTGGGGGGCTTCTGCACAGAAGCCCTCCAAAGTGGTGCCATTCTGTCTGGGTACCACAGAGGGTGTGGGAGGGGGTTTAGGCACCCTGGACTGAGTTGCCTTGCCAACTCAAGTCGCACTCTGGTGTGATTGGCCCAAGTGGTGAGCCGCCCCGCTCACCACTTAGCATGTTTGATTGACAGCTAGGCTGAATGAATGGGGGTTTTCTGCATAAAAGCAGGGCTTTTGGGACTGGAACTTCAGAAGTCGCCACAGGACCTAAGAATCCGACGAGGGAGAAGCTGAGCCGACCTGCAACGATGACACCTCCGGTGGAGCCCTGCTGAACCAACTCACCACTTCCCAACGACAGAGGATTCTCCCTGCTGGAGAGTCTTCTTCCCTTGACTGGTGGGAACAACCAGTCCCTTGCTTTTTCTTCGCTTCCAGGACGTCTAGTGGTCGAATTGCCCGTGCTGAGCACCCGGCAACTGGATAGCCACTAACCACTGTACCGTGACCAAAAGGTGGTGCCTTGTGACTGAGCACTCCGCGGCTGGTCTCTTCCCTGGTGGTGCAACGATCTTCAACTTTCCTCTACGACGAGATCATCTCTTCTTCTGGCAAAGCCCCAACTTGCATCCACCACCAGGAAAAACTGCCCCCGCCGGAGCTGTCTCTTCACTTTCAAGGTACTGTGTCCGCCTGGCTTCCCTTGAACCGGTTAGTGTGAGGTGTCTTAAATCCTTACCTTTCCACTGGGTCGCCTCCAGACCTTCTTAACTTTTGTTCTAAAACTGGTCCAACCTTTCTGTGACATTTTGCTACAAAGACTTGAAGTGCATTTCCACTGTGGTATTTTTGGGACATACCGCCTTGCCTCTCTCCGAGTGGGCCTGGCCTCTGAACTTTGTGATCTACAGTAGACCCTGCCTTGCTTGCCTTGCTTTTGCTTCGTAAAAGTGTTGGTACTGAGTTGGTTTCATACCCTGCCTTTTTCCCTCCCTCTCTAACGAATACTAGAGTACCATCTAGGTTAAGCACTCACCTCTGTCTGCAAATAAGATGTGTCTTTGAACCTAGACTTGTCGAAATATTGTTATGGGATTGATATATACTTATAGTAACTGTGATTGAAGTTGTTTGCCATATTAGTGCCAGTGTGTTTTTCATAGATGTGTTTTTAAATGAATAATTACATATCTTTACACCCAAGCTCTGATCCGTTTCTGCTTGTTCTACTGTGTAAATTGCCCTATCTTGTATACTCCAAATACTGCCTAACTCATCTTGAGAGAGGTCTGACTGCTGAGCCACAGCTACCAGGTAAATCTGGGTGGTGCAGACTGCTACCAATTGGGTTTTCTGCTAACTCCTGTAGTCTTAAAATTTTTGCAGTAGTCCCAGAGGGAACTGAACAGGTTTCTGTCTAACACAGCCCAATGGAATGTGAGAGTGGGGATTATCGGTACTGAGGCTGTGGTTCACAGGAAGGGACGTTAATACTTTTCTTCATTACGGTGCGTAGTGAGCCAGGCTGCCATGGTTGGCATTACTTGGAAAGGTAATGTATCATAGCAGAAATTGTTCCAAATTCAATTACACCTCAAAGCTATGTGGGCCACTACTCTGTTCTGAAGATTGAGGAGCAGTTCTGGGGTGTGGCCTTTTGTAGGCCTGCTGTGGAGACCTTACAACTGGCAAAGAGGCCTACATCATTGCAACAAATACATACATGTGCAATGGCACATTGTGGAGTCTTTGTAAGCGTGTACTTTCGCAATAACATTGGCTAGAATGCAGAACATTGTATTTTTCCACTGTCCGAGGGTCCAGATCATGTCCACGATATAAGGGCCCAGGGGCACAGTGGGTGCGGTCCCATGGTGATGTCGCAAATGTTCTTGATTGGAACGGCTGTTCGCAAGACACGTTTTGGGCTGCACACTTTGTGCGCATGCGCATAGGTGTCCTATGCACACCGTTGAGATCTCTGGACTGATTAATAATGCGACACACGTGCGCCGACCATTTTGGAACAAGCTCAGTGTTTGTAGGGTACAGCAGGTGGGATGTTTATGAGTACAGCTACCTGTAGGACGTGCGTGGGTGCCTCAAACTACTTAAAGTTTGTCACAAGTTTCTTTGCATATGCTGGACAGTGGCAGTGTTACCAGGAGACAGAGGAACAGATACGCATACGCGTACTTGTGCAATGGACAAACGTCTGCTCCCGCAACTACTTATAGGTGGTTCACAAGATGCGGACATGCGATTCGTACTGGCGTGGTACGGATGCCTCCATTGTGATCGTGGATAGGCCGGCCAAGTGCGGTGTCCATATGACATCTCCCTTTTGCTTAATTGCGGTCATTCGCACCAGAACTGTGTGCCACTGAGTCATAACAGCATTTGAATAACAAAGGAAAAGCTACATCTACACTCAGGAACAATTTGCATATCAAACTTCATTTCCACACATTCATAAAAACTATTACAAAAAGGAAGGGGTAGTAAAAGTGGGTACTCTATTTTCCCTTGCAATTCACGTACATGGGGCTGTTTGTATATGTTCCTTGTGTTTGCTGAATGGTACCACTCATTTCTGGGGTTTTTCGGTTTTACGTGTAACCATAATATGGATAGTTTGTTATTAGTGCAAAGTCAGTATAATGTTCCTTTCAAGTATTTACTGCACTAAATTTGATAGGTTTTTCTTAGGGCAACAGAACCATAACGTCCCTTTAATAACTATTTTTGTCACAGAATTTCATAGATTTTTAGTAGGGCACTTTCACCATAACATTCTTTTACCATCGTTTTTTCAGTAAAGGTGATAGGTTTTTTAGTAACACCACTTAAGCCTAACGTCCCTTTAACAATGGTTTTTGTCAGTGAATATATATATATCATGTGTGAGTATAGCGCATACTAAGTTGAATAACTGTGCTGGGTGTACTCATTTCTCGTAGTGAAGGGAAATATTGCCCCAACTGCAAACACCAACTTTTAACACTGTGATCCTTGGGGAGTATACCAACTGCTAACACAGCTAGCATTGCCCACTGTGCGCACTGCTAACACTTATTGCTGGAGCAGTATACCTTATGGTTAAACTGACTGGAACTGGACAACAATTTACATGTTATCAGCAGGCTAGATAGCTTTTAAGACTACTTTGAAATGTTCTTTCATTACATACAAGATGGGCTTCAAAACAGATAAGCTACACAAAGATACTTCAGGCTCCCATTAGTGAACCCAAAGCTTCATCATCTATCAATGTCAAATGTGAATTAGCCTATGAAAGGTTTAGATGCATGGCATCAGCTGGTGGCCTTGGAATAGATAAGGTTAAATGTCATTTATTGTGTGCAGAGCTAAAGAAACAATGCTTTGGCTAAGATAAAATGGAAAGGTAACATTTAGAAGATATGGTGTCTCTTCCCTCTAGTGAGAAACTGCTGCCCAATACACCAATGAAATCCCAATGCATTCACATGAACAAGAAATAATGCCTTAAATGTGAAAAAATGAAATTAAGCCTTGCATCACGATGCAAGCTCCGAATGATTTGAGTTTTGATATGCTGTAGATAAAAGGAAGATCTATCGGAATATTGAAACTGAATTATATGTCATCATGTTAAGAATTGTCCTAATTTGCTAAACATGCATAAAACTATCAAGGTTTATCACAATTCCATCATGTAGCATGTCATAATGTGTGCCTCCGTCTGCAGAAACTCAAAATTATGTTTTATCAAGATAACATAGATGAGTCAGAAATTATAGCATAGCAACAAAATTAGTTCTCTACTAAAAGAGTGTGCTCCTTCCCACCTTTTTGCTCATGTAGAAAACAAACCACTCCTCTGTGACAAACCATGTTGGTATAAGAGGGAAATAGAATTGGATGCACACAGGATATATGGATGGATTATGGAATATTGGGAAAGAAAGAGACAGGAGGGAACTAACTAGAGATTGCAGAGCAAGAAAACTGACTCTTAACAGGTAAGTCTAGTTGATGAGACCTGCCCATTGAGAGAAGGAAGCATGAACAGCTCATAGAAGGATGAACAGCTGGCGTTTGGTGATAGATTCCAAAAAAGGACCCCCAAATTCAGGATTTGCTGACAGGATGATGCCTGCCTGACGGGGTTCCTATCTGGTTTTCCCAAAACCAGAATATACATCTGAAAAGGTAAATTAATCCCAATTCTCAACTTGTTCCATTTTGATGAGGGTAAAATCCAGTAAGGGAAAAGGACTCGGAATGCAAAGGGATTCAAATTAGAAATTAGTGGCACAGGTCCTAATATCCCAATGTTCTGTGTTCCTTTAATATATCAAATACAAAGTGAGATGTAGTTACTTTTAGGCCCATTCCACTTTGCATTGAAAACTCCAAATATAAAATCATTTTGGCTGCTACATTGAACTGGGTTGCCCAGCCATGTAAGATGAGTAGCAATACCCTGGAGATGGATGGAGATGCAGATTTTATTCATACATCAATAATCAAGATGGCTCAGGTAGTTTGGCAAAAGGGAGTGGCCCTCATTACGACCCTGGCGGAATTCGCGGTGCTAAATGCACCGCGGAGCACGGCGGAAAGCGGCCGATAGCGCCATGGGGGTTGGCGGATTTTCCACCCCATGCCGACCTTGGCGGAGCGGTAAATCCCCAATCCCCATTTTGCCCTTCCCCATTCCCATTCTTGCCCCATAGGGTATAATGGGAGTGGGGAAGGCGTTAATTACGCCACCGTAAAGTACGGTGGCGTAATTAACAACGAGGTCCCTTAGCGCCATGGATTTCTCCGCCCGGTAAAACCAGGCGGAGAAAGGCTCCATGGCGCTACGGGAACTCGTAGTAGGGCGGACGGGTCCGCCACGATTACCGCTGGCGGTAACCCATTCCGCCAGGGTCGTAATGAGGGCCAGTCTGTTTTAATGTCAAATATATAAAACAGGGAGTACAATGAAACTTCAGCACTCGCTCAATCCTCTTACTCAACTTATCTTCAGTAAAAACTGAGGTTATATCATGCAAAATGTTGACCTGAGTCACTTACCAACGTCATCCTGTGTGGCAAACTACAAAACCTATTGGAGGTAGTGATAGGCTCTAAATGAATATCTACGTATAAGTTTCATATCAGTATAGAACAGTTAAGGAAAGTGATAGGGTACTTAACATCAGGTGGGACAACTAAGCACTCCCCTCAAAATGGCCACTATGAACGTCACTAAATAAACAACGTTCCATTTGCTACACAAAATATAGGCCCCTTAATTACGCGGCCCTCTACAATTGGTTGGCTTCTAACTGCCATCAGTACTTTTCCACCTACGTCTAGCAGAAGGCAGACTGAACATCCAGGTACTGGTGAGCTCGTATTAACACCAGCTTCCCACCAATTAATGTATCAATCCAAAATCACCTCAATGGTCCAGTGTCAATTAGTGCTTTGAAGATTGGCCTTAAATTTGTACTGTACTATGATAAATTTAAGGAGTGTGGGCACAGCCTGCCTTTGTGCGTAGGTGTGACTACCTCGATCGTCCAACTTCATTCTTCCACATGACTGGAGACCATGGAATCGAGCCTTTTAGTGTATTTAATATTATTTTCTAATAGTCCTCTGATGTCTTTTGTTTTACTCAAGCCTTCTGAACAGGAGTCTTTGTTCTTTCACATGATTTGTATCCAATGTCAGCCAATTCCAGTTTGATAAGACCTTGGCTTCTTGGCTCATCCAACTCCTTCTGCTGAGATTAATTGGTAATTCAATTTGCTTTTTAACTGCGCCACACTGAAATGAGGCCTTCTTGCTTAATGTTCAGCACTGCTTATAATGCGTAGTGGAAACATCCATCCTTTACTCGTTCATATGCATCTATATATATATTGGCGATTGCCACAATTTATTTACTATAAAGCTAGCCTTACGATTATTTTATCTGCTTACGTTTCTGTTACATGCATAAACTAGCTTAATATCTTCATCTGTTTCTGTGGCATAAGCTTCTTCACCTTGTTCACAATATGTCACTTATCTTTGGTACTTTCTTGATGCCTTATAGAATACCTGCATTCTCTTGTCTCTACATCTCTTCTGTGTGTGTCATCTCTCTCTGTGTGATGTCACCATTCAACTTTGCCATTCATCTGCTCTGCTTCTTCAGGAATCTCATTCAAATGGACATCATATTGTCTTGTATGCAGGTACGGCTTTCTCAATGGGTACCTTGCCTCCCAGATTCTCTTAGGTATTGGTATTCTTATTGGTACTGCAGAGAGTCCACGATCTGCGCTTTGTTGGTTCAACTGTTCCGTATATGTCACATACTTTGGTTCCCACTCTATAGGTAATGGGGGCGGGCAGTTGGAGTATGGGTATTTGGCTCCTCCTCTACACTCCCCCCTCTGAGCGATTCATCAACCACTTTCTCATCATCCTTCACATCTAGACATCCATGTCTGTAGAAATGTTTCTTTGGGATCCATATCTTTATGACTCCCTTCAGGAATCCTGCTGAATTAACATGCTCATTCTTGTTCCATGTCATGAGCATGCACTGTCCACTTGGACTGCAATAGATCCATCTTCCCACATATTTCTTATGGTTCTTTGGGTACAGGAACTTTGTTCCCTCAGGTGCATGGATAATGGCCTTCACAAAGTCTCTGATTTCTTCATCTGTCAAGTCTTTGGGCTTCCATCCTGGTTCAACATCAATCATAATCTTCATCCCAATGGCCTTCTTGGCAGTCTTCTTACACTGCAAGATTATTATCTTGATCACACACATTCCAAGTAATACCAACACGATCAGGGCTCCAAGAAACTTTGTGGAACCCAAGAGAAGATTGTTTCAAACCAGCTGTCATCAGCAATGTCTTCTACTTCGTCTATCATCTGGCCATGGAGTTTCGTCAGCATGTCTATGGCCTCTGTCAAGGTTGCATTCTCGTCATCGTGAGAAGGTATGCATGTGCAACATGATTCTCCAATTTGTGCACAAACACCTCTATCCATAGATGTGATCATGTCCAAGATGTATCTGTTCTGGAGAGTCATCAGTATTATGGTTCTCATTTCTTCTCTGATTGCAATGAATCCCTTTATATTAGTGTTACTTGTCTGCAGCAATTCCCATCTGGTTATCTGAAGCCACTTGGTATTTTCTCCAACCTGGATTCTTGGCATGAAGATCAACGTGAACACTGAAGAAGTCTGGCTGAACAGTCTGTGTTCATATGGGATAGAGTCAAAAACTTCTATTGACTTAGCTGAACAATAGTCCTCTCTCTTCATCCTCTTTATTAGCTCCACAGATCTCTTCTTCCTCGGGTGAGCATCTGCTTTTGGAAAACTGTTGAGATTCAGATCACTCTTTGTAATCACTAATGCTGGAACATGGAAATTCACCAGTGTACATATTGCTCACCAGTCCTTAGGAAGCTTCATGTATGCCTTGGATACACAAGCCCAATAATGATCCATGATTACTGCTGTTCCAATGTTCATGCCTGATCCTTCCAATATTCCACCACATTTCTGGTTCTCTCCCATTCTTCTTGTTCCATTATTTCTGAAGCACAGCTTTGCACTCTCTAACAGCACTATCTGCACTGTCTTCGACCCATGTCAGTAGCCCAGCAAGTTTCGGCCATAGAGGCTTACACAACATTTGTGCATTCTCAATTGTTGGTTGGTAGTGACCCATTATTACCCAATCTCTGCAGATCACCACACCTTCTTCCCAGCCATCTGGTGATAAGACAGTTCCCCAAATCTGCATCTGGCCACCGTTCTTCCATCTATGAATGCCTTCTACAGACTTTCCTGGAACTTTCAGTCTTTTATTCACTTCCTGTCTGATTCCAGTTCCTTTTACTCCAGGTTTCTCATATCTGATCAAACGATTCCTCGTCTTAGCATTGTTTCTTGTCTTTATATCTTGAATATAGTCATCTTCATCTGGATCTGTCCATTCAGTTGCCCATTTGAGAAAGGCTGTTCGGCCCATGAACTGGCCTCTTGTACTACAGAATGCTAGATGTACTATGCAATGTGCAGTCAGGACATCTGTTTCAACAGCTATGAAGATTTTCGACTTCCCCATGCTGTATGGCAGGAGTGCACATACAAAGCATTCCTCCTTTGAAGTTCTTCTCCATACTTCCTTCATGTGTTGGTACCGTATGTTATTTCCCAAGTGTGCCTTGCTGTACAGGTAATCATTTAATTCATAATTATCTTCCTGTGTGCTTCTTTTAGGGCTCATACTTTTCATGTGAGCTTCCATAATCATATCATGAAGTGAACCAGCATATCTTTTTCTGACTTGATTAATCACAGGAACATCTATCAGTGGACAGGGTACACCTACATGTGCTCCTTGAGTCAAAGAAAGTTCAGAATGTCTCATCTGCTCAGCAGTCCATTGCATAATCTCCATCTCCGATCTTCTTTTTGAAACTGCTTTTGGGTCGATTGTCACTGGACCCGGTGTATTTGCATGCATTACTTGTGTAGGCTTACCCTCTAACAACCCCTTGTCATGCCTGTCTTGCCAATCTGTCTCTGGTATCCAAAAATACATTCTAAGACATTCTTTGCATGTGAACAATTGTTAGTGACATCCATCTCAAGCTCAGGCAATTTGCCATCTTTCTTTGGAACAGGAATGGTAACATAGGGTCTAGGCTGCCGAGCAGTTGCCACATGTACATTTTCCTTCTGCTCAGGAGCATGCACAGGAGTTTTTGCTCCATTTGCACCAATGTAGAATGCCGTTCCTACAGTCAATGAAAGCAGTATAAGTATGAACACAATGCAAGTGTAAATGACACAAAGATATGTCACTCTACAATATTTACTTCTTGGACAACGTGAGCGTCTCTCTTCATGTAGTAATATTATATTGCTACTGAGATTCCCCATCTTGATTACCTAAGGGAGGAAAAAACTCCAACTTTAATACATCTGCATTGCGAACTGCTTCTGGAAGCTGATGTCTTGACTCAGCAACTCGTCCTTGATCAGTTGTCTGCATACTATATGACAAAAACAAATTTCTGTGTATCTCTGGAACCAGTCTTTCACCAGTCAAACTGTAGAAGCCTCTTTAGTATGAAGAAAAACAACCTCAGTAAGCCAATGACATAGATTATCTCCCAATCTATGCCTCGAATCTGCGGCAGCCCAGATGACATGTCAAATTTCTTTCAGCATTAATCAGGAGTCTTTTTTCATCAGCAACCTTTTGATCTGTCCCTCGAAGGAAAGTTTCTTCACCGACCTGTGATTTCGCTCAGAATAAATGCTCACTTGGATGATAATGCCTTCCAAGATCACATTCAGATTTGCAGTGTTTCTCAGATCCCTTAGAAAGGTAAGCACATTAGTGTGCCTTCCAACAAGATGCGGGTACTCCTCAATCAGACAAAAGAACACCACACTGACTAGTCTATGAGCTGCATCAGTTCCCAGGGGCATTTGTCTCTCCTCACTATACTCAGGTAGCTGCAAGAATTGTTCAGTGATGACTATAAGCAAACTTCTTATAACTTTGTCATTCTTAGGATTTTGTAAGAAAGCTGGAATGTGAGTAGTTCTCCACACCAATGAAGGGAAAGAGTGCAAAACCAACTCGAAATAAATAAGAACATGCCTAGAAAGGTCATTACTGGGTAACACCATAGGTAAATCCAAACAGGAACTCAGTGTTAAACGAATCTGGGTACTGTACCCTTTCCATTTTTCCAATTGCTAGATTCTTATCAAGGCTTAAGCATGCCTCAGTCCAAAGTCAATAAGCTACTGTGGCTTCACGAATACAGATCTTCCCTTGACCCTGCAACTGATATGCACAGAGTGTTAATTTGCTTTCCTTAACCCTTTTATAAATGGCTTAAAAGGAGTGTCCCAAACCAAGCCACAGTCCAATGAACTCTTTGTCTTTTCTACTTGTCAGCTTCTGCGTCCTTCTTCCTCATCATAGATCTCGTCTGCACGTGCTGTGGTTCTTCCCGATGCTTGTACTTGCTTCGTGTAGGGGTGCGGCAGAGGAGTTTCTCCAGCAAAGATTTAACGTCCCCAAGAAAGATCCAAGCACGCCTGCCCTGCACTTTGACAGCAGACGGCGTGATGTCTTCCACAATGAACGGACCGTTAAAACGGGTTAGTCCACTTTTTCCTTACGTGGTTGCGGACTAAGACTGCATCTCGGAAAAGTTGGGGACACAAATTTTCAGATGGTCTGCATGTTCTGTACTGCCCTACACCTTGTCTCTGCAGCTGTCCTGAAATGACAGAAATACTGGAAGTCATACAGTTCAAATAATCACGCAATTCCAATCCTAACAGTTCTGACGTTGGCTGAGCATCACTTCTAACTCTGGATGAAGGCATTAGAGGTGTTCTCATTCGTCTCCCATCACTATTTCATGGGTGTGAGATGGTGGTCAGAACCTGGTTGGTTCCTTAAAGCATATAATGCCAGTGGTAGGCAATGCAACCACCCTTTCTTCAAGGTAAGCTTCAACTTGGCTATTCTTTCTTTAAGCAAGCCATTGAGCCTCTCACAGATCCATTTCCTTGGGATGATAAGCCAAAGAAAACGTGCTTTATCAAGCAACAACTGATCTGTTCAAATATCTGATTCACAAAATGAGGACCATTATCTGACCTCATAACTTCACATACTCCCCATCTAGGAAATACTTCCTGCACTAAGAATTTTGCTGCACAGGTGGAATCTGGTGTGTACATGGACCTGCTTCTATCCATCTGAGAAAGGACACACCACTACGATCAGGTATCTATATCCATTACATACTTGTATCATGTCGACATAGTCGATATGCAAGTGCTGAAAAGGGCCATTAGGTCTCGGAATGACTCCCCTAACTGTGTGCAGTGTATGCCCAGCCGTGAATTGTTGACACACAATACAGTTCACTACAAAAAATGTAACATGCTCTGCTAAATTTGGCACAAACCATTCCTCAGCAATAGTTGCAGCGAGATTCTCCCTAGTTGTATGCGTGCGGGTAGTGTAGCTGTTCCAGGCCACCTTAATAAGGCTATAGGCATCACCGGTTTACCAGTGCTGTCCTGTCGCCACAATGCTTCAGAGGGGTTTAAAGAACACCCTCTTCGCGTCCACAAATTCTTTTCCTCTTGAGGTGCTTCCCCCTGGACCTCCACTAACTGCGTTTTTGACAAATGGTTTGTATCCTTCAGATACAGTCATCATAACAATCATTTTTCATTCACATTAGGAGTCTCAACATTCATCATCTCTTTATCTGTAATTGCTACGCGCTTGGCCTCAGCATCTGCTGCTTGATTTCCATGTGAGATAAAATCTGTCCCTTTAGTATGGGCTGCGCATTTAATGACTGCTATGCCTACTGGGAGTTGTAGTGCCTTAATAAGCCTATCCAATAAGGTGCGTGCTGCACTGGCGTGCCGTCCGCTCGGAGGTAGCCCCTCCTTTTCCAACGTGCTAACCCTGCGTGCACCGTTGACAGTCACATAGGCGGAGTCGCTGTACACTGTTACTTCCTGGTCTGCGTGATTCTCGATCGCGAGTATCAACGACAATAAATCTGCAGCCTGTGCTGAATAATGAAGCGGCAATCGAGTACTAATAAACACTCGAAATTCCCCATTTGCTGTATGCTTAACCACAGCGGCCCCTATCATTTTGATCAATCCTTGAAGAACCATTAAAAAAAACAATCTCTCCTCTTGCTAATGCATTCTCTTTTATCCTAGGGAGTTCATCACAGAACTCTTCATAGTTTCCGCAATCGTGTACAGGTTCTCCTTCTGTCATTGGCTCAGCTATGAACATGGCAGGATTCACTATTTTACATCAAACTATTTTGATCACTGGGTTTGATATGACTACCTCATAGGCAGAAGCCCTTTGAGAAGTCAACGTGCCTTTTGGTTCTCTAAAATGGCAAATAGTGCATGCTCAACAAATAACATCATGGAGCATCCCATCACTATGCTTGCAGCTTTCTCTATGGCGAATGCGGCGGCTGCTAAACTTTGTTTGCACGGAAAATGACCTCTCATTACTGGGTCTAAGATTCCACTGTAATATGCAAGGGGCTTGTACCCCAACGTGGTTCTCTGTGTGAGCACTGCTGTCATAACAGTGTCATCTGTATGTGAGAACAAAAAGAATTCCTCAGCATAATTAGGAATCCCTAAAACTGGAGCTGTGCAAATTGCTTTTTTCAATTCATCAAACCCTTCTTACATTTTCTCAGTCCACACAATTTTTTCTTATGTAGCCAGTGCTTACTTTAGAGTCTGCAATAAAGGCCTTATATATGAGCTGTAGTCAAAGACCCATGCTCTGACATAATTACATAATCCCAAAAACCTCTGCCTGTGTTTTATCGTGTGTGGCTTCGCTGTTTTTAAAATAGCCTCAGCTCTTTCAGGGGTAACCTTCTTTCCCTCATGTGAAATCAATTGGCCTATGTACAACACTTCTTGTTGACAATATTATAATTTTTCTTTGTCAACTTTATATCCTTTGTCAGCAAGTATAATCTGCAAACTAAAATGTTGTCTATATATTGCAACACAACACTTTCTAAAGCAATATTGCTTAAGTCCATCTGAAGGACTCTACTGAAAATCGATGGAGACTCACAATACCCTGTGGTAAATCTCATGTTTTCAGGCGAGTTTGCCTAAAAGTAAATGGTGTCAGATCCTGCAAGTCTTTGTGCAATGGGATTGAGAAAAATGCATTTTTCAAGTCAATCACAGTGAAATATCGTACTCCAACAGGTATATTAAATAGGATAGTAGATGGTTTAGGAACTAGAGGGAACTCGGCCTCTACAATCTGGTTTATCGGGCGAAGATCTTGCACTAAACGCCACAACCCCCCCTTACTTTTTTCACAGGGTACACTGACGTATTACGCAGTGACTCTGACTTCACTAAGATGCCCTGTTCCATCATGGCAGAAATCGTCTTAAAAATATCTTCATCTGCCTCTCGGGACATAGGATATTGTCATGCTTGAGGTAAAATTGCTCCTGGTTTCAATTTAATCTTTGCTGCTCCAACCCCCTTTAGTAGGCCTACTTCATAGGGGCCGGTGGTCCATAATGAAATTGGCACTTTTGCCATCTCACCGTCAAAATACTTGGGAGGTTTTTGTGTTATCATCATTTTCTGAGGAACTTCTCTTTTAATCACTCTTACCCAATAAGTAATGCACATCCCGAATATTACTTCGTCATCCGATGGATGATCTCCAAACAGATCTTCATCAGTGACATCAGTCAATCTGTAACCCTCTCCGATGGCGATTACTCTGTGCCATTGTTTGGAATGTCCATCAAGCAAATTCATTTCCCCTCACACTATGTCTGCTTGTATCTCTAAGGGAAAAATATATCCCTTTTCTTCGAGCATAGGTATTCTTGGTCTAAACAAAAATTAATCTGGAGTTCTCATGGTTCTGCCTGCTAGGCCTGGTAGCCATGACAACAGAATGTGTACTCCATACTGGAAAACCTCTGGTTCTAATGGAATTGTTCTCATAGCTAGTTGTCCTTTGATTGCCATAATCATTTCGCATACATTTAAATAATGCATTCCTTGTGTTGAACACACTATACCTTCATCAGTGAATGAGATTGTCATATTCAACTTAGTCATTAAATCTCATCCCAATATATTGACAGGTGTTTGCCTCGAATATAGCAGTGGCACATTCATGTCACATTCTCCTATAGCAATGGGTAATTCTTCAGTGAAAGGAACTCTCCTTGTTGTTCCTGTGAACACCTGAGTATTCATGGCATTGCCAGACATTGAACATTTTCCATCTCGTATACATGAGCGTGTTGCTCCTGTGTCTACTATAAACAAAAACTTGTGCCCCCTATACTGATGTCCACCGTTGGTTCCTCATAAGTGTTTGGCATCACAGATAGTATTTAACACATGAAGTCTCCCAGTGAGCTGTCCTATTGCGGGTACAGGCTCATCCCATTATTTGTGAAAGGATTCCCTCCATTGGCAGTGACATCCCCTATCCCAGGAGTCATTAACTGACCTGTGTTTGTGTTTTGCTGAAGCTGCATAGGCGATTGCTGCAACTGTCCTTGTGGCAGATTAAATGCTACCTGCTGTGGTTGCAAGCCTTGCTGCACTCTCGGCGTTTGCTGCTGCATTGTTTGATTCTGCGCAAATCAATCCTCATTCTGCTGCGAATATGCAGGTGAAGTGGCCATTTTGCACCATCCCTTGACTTCTACACGTGCAAGCAAAGTGCCCTGTCATTCCACTAGTCGAATATATAGGCGGTGGTTGCCCAACCTGCCCATTTTGCATACTCTGATTACCATTCTGCATATTTTGAAACCCACCTTGGTTATTCTGAAAGTTTTCCTGATTATTCTGCCAATTCCCTTGATTATCTTGCCAACCCCTTCCTAAAAATCCTCTTCCTCATGGAGCATATCCACTATTGTTTTGATCGAACAGCCTTTGATTATTCACCTGCAGCATGTTCACTATCTGCTGTGAATTCGATCCGTCCACGCTGGTCAACATTGCCCCTTCAATGGCGTATTTGGACAGTTTTTTCTGCACTAACTATGCCTTGTCTCCTTTTCAAATATCGTCTTTTTTTGCAATTCTTTTCCTGCAAGTGTCAGCAGTAATGCACAATGATCAGCTGAATCTCAGACCACGGTTTAGCTTCTATACCCACTAACTTCTTGAGCTGCTTCTGCACTGGCTCTGGCAGCCCTTGGCATAATATATGATAGAATACCGGTATATATTATTCCCAAGATTCACGTGTTTCCAAGAACCAAGATTCCTGAAAATGTTGAATGTAAACTAACGGATCACCTCCTTCCTGCATCTTTTTCGTCATTTTAGCTCCCATATCGGACGTCTCCGGCTATAGTACTCGAAGCGCTTTCCAGACTGCCACCTTACAGTTATTGAATGGTGCTCCATAATGAGCAGTGTTGACTGTAGTCACACCAGGATACCCTGCCCCTGTCCAGACGTCATCAGCTCTCTCACCAAGTATGGCGATTAATAGACCCTTAATGTCCCCTATAGCCAATGTATTTCCTCCTGTCATTTTTTCCAATTCATGTATCCATTTCGCAGCGCCGAAAGTTAATCTGGGGAGTTTCCACTTTAGATTATCCCTATCCATTTGAGGCCATGGTATCTACAGTGGTCTCGTTCCTCCTTTCTCTAGCAAGGGAAACTGTGAAGCTCAAAATTGTTCTCATTTCTCATCATTTGTCTATCTACTGCAGGGGTAATATTACCACATTGCTGTCTACCTGGCAATGATCTTAACCTGCTTACATAAGGCAACGACTACCCCCTCTCACATGGGGTTTCCCCCTACGTCAGTCTGACTGTGTTAATGGCTCAGATGCCTTAGACACAGGTACGTTTAAATCCGACCATCTTACTTCCTTATCCATAGAAAAGCATCTCTCTGGACCACATACGGTATCTCTCTCTTCCCCATAGAAGGTTTCCCTATCCTCGTCTGACATTTCCTGTGCTCAACTCGTGCAACTTTTCTCTTCGTCATCTCTAATTAGAGTCAGTCTGTCTAAAGACAGCTCCTTATGTCTTGCACTACATGATGCTTCCTCCATGTCATACAACTGAGTGCTCTCAAAACGGTCATTTTTTCCCTTCCCCTTTGATTCTTTCTGAGCTCTCATTATATACTTTATCAATAGCTTCAACAAATCCTCCTCGAGTCAAACTCATCTTCTAGATCTGCTCTAGACGGGCCTGGTAATGACTCATATTCTGGAAATAATTCCTCTATATCGTCCCATGCTACTTTTGGATCAGGATTTCTTACTTGCTTTCCTAGGTAATCAAGATTGCATGCTCTCTGCCTTCTTTTTCACTCCATATCTTTGTCAAATTCTCTTTGCTTCCTTGCTTCCTCTTTGACTCTGTCTTCCTCTTTTCTTTTCATATCCCTTCTTTCATTTGCCCTTCGTATTTCCTCATCCCTTTGTCTCTGTATTCTTTATTCTCTTAACTTCTGCTCTTCCTCGCCTATTCTTTTTCAGTCTAGACTCTCTTGTTCATCAGCTGTTCTTTGTCTATTGTCACATTTTCTTTGCTCTTCTGCTTTCTCTTGTTTTTTGGCTTGCTCGTCTTGATATAACTGCTCTCGTCTCTGCCTATCTTTCCTTTTCGCTCCTTCGTCTTTCAATCATTCTTCCCTTTCTTTGTCTTTTTTTATCTTGCTTGTCTTGATCTTCCCTTTGTCTTACATCTTCAATGCTTTTATCATCGAGTTTAAGCAAAATCTGACCCCCCATCCATTCATTCGTAAGAGCGCTATCTCATCAGTTGTATCTCTTTCTCCTTTCCATCTCTTTATTTCTCTTCCTATATCTAGAGATGTGCTTGCTCGATCGCTTCTCTCCTTATCGCGTCTCTCCTTGTCCCTTGGGATTTTAGAGATTACATCTTTCTCAGTATTTGTCTCTGGACCCTTGTCACTTCTTTGCATAGGTGACTACTATGCCAGATTACTATATCCTGCCACTGCTTTAAGTTCCCTTAATAGGCATAAGCCATAGTCTTTCTTACTCTCGTCTTCTATTTCAGACATTCAGACGGGGCGGGTGGAGCAGAGGGCTGTTCACCACCCTCTTTGCATACATTAAGTATCCAATCTAAAGAGGTGGCTCATCTCGCTCCTCTTGGTACATTTTCCAGAGCTCTAAGCTCGCTGGGCGCTTGTTTAGCTTCTTCCCAGTATATGCTGCATGCAAATATGTCATCATATGCTGCAAGACTGCCTTTGATAGTGACCCTCCTTGAGGCCACGACATAAACATTTTATCTGCAGTTCCTTTAACCCATTCTGCACTGTACTGTCTATCCACCATTCTTGATTTGTCTACTCTTAATTTGTTTGACACTCGTTTGCTTTTAATCACAGATAAAAAATATGTTTCAAGAAAATAACAATATATGAGTGAACACCAACCGTCGCAAGCTCCAATACCGTTAATCACAGAATTACTTTAATCTTGCTAAAAAAACTGCCATCAAATGCAATTAATAACAATCAATTTCCTTTTCTCAACTTTGCGCTTCTTCGTCTATCATCAATTTTTCTTTAGCTATGACGGCATCATTTTTTCAAAACCACATAAAACAAACAGACAAACTTGACTGGTCACATAAATCTCCTACGATCTTCTCTTTTAGACTTGTCTTGCTCTCTAAAATACCTCAGACGAAGTGTAAATGAACCCCTTCAGATCTGCCTTTAATCATATCCTTTTTCTACGTGTTCCACTATGGGACTCTGGGTTCAAATTTCTTCTAACGTTCTTTAAAACCTAGGTATGGGCATATCCTCTTTATCGTGGCCTCTCACATGATATTACTTATTTATATTGCTCGGCCACACTGAAGGCAATATCTCATTCCCCATCTATATATATTACACTCTTACTCTTACATTATGTGTATCCCGCCTCCCTCCGTTACTCTCCTTTTTTTTCATGCATGCATCAATTTTCCACACTCCTCAGTTTCTACTTACCATTTGCCTATTTTCTTCTTCTCACCCTCGGGATTTTATGCCTCCATTTACTGCCTCTTCAAACTTTTGTCCAATCTGCTTCTCGTAGACGTGGGAGGGGATTCTATGGAAACTAGGGGAACCGTCACACCCTCCTTGCAAAGATTTTTTAAATTATACTAACCACTATCTACGGGGAGCTTGACGTCCTGTCAGGTGAATGGCAAAGGTCGTGCGATATTACTGAGACTCTAACGTTTACTTATGTCGACCGTCGATGGATTTTTTAATAAACCGTCATCTCTCTGCTACCAAGTGAACTGGGTTGCCCAGCCCTTTAAGATGAGTAGCAATACCCTGAAGATAGATTGGGATGTAGATTTTATTCATACATCAATAATCAAGACGACTCAGGTAGTTTGGCAAAAGGGAGTCTGTTTTAATGTCAAATATCTAAAACAGGGAGTACAATGAACATCAGCACTCGCTCGATTCTCTTACTCAACTTATCTTTAGTAAAAACTGAAGTTATATCATGCAAATTCATCATCAGTGATGTGTTGACCTGCGTCACTTACCCACGTCATCCTGCGTGGCAAACTACAAAACCTATTCGAGGGAGTGATAGGCTCTAAATGAATATCTAAGTACAGGTAAAGTAATAGGGTGCTTAACATCAGGTGGGGCAACTAAGCCCTCCCCTCAAAATGGCCACTATGAACGTCACTAAATACACAATGTTCCATTGGCTACACAAACTATAGAACCTTTAATTACGCGGTCTTCTACAATTGGTTGGCTTCTAACCCCCGTCAGTACTTTTCCACCTATGTCTTTCAGCTTTCAGACTGAACATCCAGGTGCTGGTGAGCTCGTCTCAACACTAGCTTCCCACCAATTAATGTATCAATCCATCATCACCTCAATGGTCCAGTTTCAATTAGTGCTTTGAAGATTGGCCTTGAGTTTGTACTGTACCATGATAAATTTAAGGAGTGTGGGCACAGCCTGCCTTTGTGCATAGGTGTGACCACCTCGATCGTCCAACTTCATTCTTCCACGTGACTGGAGACCATGTAATCGAGCATTTATTGTATTTAATATTATTTTCTAATAGTCCTCTGACGTCTTTTGTTTTGCTCAAGCATTCTGAACAGGAGTCTCTATTCTTTAACAAGATTTGTATCCAATGTCAGCCAATTCCAGTTTGATAAAACCTTGGCTTCTTGGTTCATCCAACTCCTTCTGCTGAGATTCATTTGTAATTCAATTTGCTTTTTAACTGCGACACACTGAAATGAGACCTTCTTGCTTAATGTTCTGCACTGCTTATAATGCGTAGTAGAAACATCCATCATTTACTCATTCATATGCATCTATATATATTGGCATTTGCTGCAATTTATTTACTATAAAGCTAGCCTTGCAATTATTTTGTCTGCTTGCGTTTCTGTTGCATCTGTACATGTATAAACTAGCTTAATATCTTCATCTGTTTCTGAGGCATAAGCTTCTTCATCTTCATCTTCACCTTGGTACTTTCTTGATGCCTTATAGATTCTGCATCCTCTGGTCTCCGCTCCTCTTCTGTGTGCATCATCTCTCTCTCTCTGTGATGTCACCATTCACCTTTGCCATTCATCTGCTCTGCTTCTTCAGGAATCTCATTCAAACGGCCATCATATTGTCTTGTATGCAGGTGCGGTTTTCTCAATGGGTACCTTGCCTCCCAGATTCTCTTAGGTATTGGTATTCTTATTGGTACTGCTCTGCCCTTTGTTGGTTCAACTGTTCCGTATACATCACATACTTTGGTTCCCACTCTATAGGTAATGGGGGCGGGGCGGTTGGAGTAGGGGTACTTGGCTCCTCCTCTACAATGTTAAAGTGGTATTTCCTTAGCAAAGCTAAGTATTATCTGCACATATAATTAGTGATCGAGGCTGGTGTTGAGTCACGATAGATAATGCACAGATAAGTACTATCGCCTGGGATTATATCATGATTTGAGGCAGCTAGTGTAGGCCATATTATAGTCTGATTTTTTGCAGGATTTATTGCATGTTGAAAGAATAAATTCTATACATTAAGAATTGTGCAAAGTGCCTATCCTCTGCATTCCCCTGTCTGGCAAAGCATAGTCAGGTATAGTGCAGGGGGAGAGGAGATTTTTCAACTAAATATTTGTTACCGTAGAATGGTACATCTACACCCCAGTAATATAAAGAGGCTGAAAGCCGTACCTGTAGGCCCCTTTTAAAACTGTTCATGTTTCTGAAAGAGAAAGGAATATATTAATTTGTAAAGGATCCCATAAACCCACACACACACATACCGATAAATGAAAGAACACATCCTGGTTTAATTAAAGTCACATATACATGTCTATAGCAAACCGCACAAACACATGCAGGAAACATAGTGTACACGTGAGAACAGAACAGAAAATATAGATTCCCGATGACAGTATTTGTGAATGCAAACTTACATGAACCAAGATACGCAAATTGCCTTTTGCATGTAAATGGGTTAACACATAGCCCTATGCAAGCCAGTCCTTGCCTATATGTTAGGTGTCATCTACATAGCTAAAACATACACTATCTCTCACCTGCACAGGGGAGTTGGTGCATGGCCTTTTTTTAATGTGAGTGAAGTCAATTTCTCCAGCACTTTACTTGTCTTGATGTCAGAGAAAATCAAATGATTTAACCCTATTTGCCTTATGTGAGATGTTGCAATGAATGTTAGTAATGTTTATAGAGAAAACCATGGTCAGTGGAATGTTAGTATGTTTAGCACGTATTATAATTTAGCAGACATATGGAGGTTGATATGATTGAAAGTGGGTGCCTTTGTTGTCTTAGAATAGAGATTCCTAGGCAGGTACAAATTCATTTTGATTTAAATAATTGTTTTATATACATATGATGTGCAGGGCAGAGGGGGATGAATCTCTAAACGATTGTATGGAGGCTTCCCAAGCCACTATGATTGGAACAAGTATTGATGAGGATTGCCCCATTTCTGAAGTTAAGAAAAGGCTCAGAGGATGGGATGACATAGAATCCCTGGAGTCACGTTCTAGTTTACATCGGTATCGAGAATTCGATGGCTAATCCCACCAGAACAAAATCTCAGAAAACCATATTTAATCAAGTTTCCACCAAAAGGTATTGGGTTGTGGTTTCTGAAATCTAGGATGAATTGCCTTTACAATCTAGAGGTTGTAGGCCCTCGGCTGGGTGTGTCTAGGGAAAGACACACATGCAGACTCTGAAAAAGGATCAGCTTGAGACGTTTCTGTGGGGTAAAATATAGCCCCTGAATGTCAGAAATAAAAAGACCAGGTACAGCCAGTATTTAAGAGTGAGGCTGACTAGTGATACCCATTGGAAAAAGCAGGCCATTCCCAAAGCACTTCTGTTTCTGACTTAAGGCCTAGGACATGAACAGAAATGGGCCTTCTTCAACTTTACATGCATGAACAGGCGCTCAAATGAAGGAAAATGTGCCTGAAAACTTAAAAGTGCTGGATGGGCCCATTGCATGCTAAAATACATATGTGGCTGAAAATGCTGTTTTCCTAAAAACATGGAAATCTACACTTTCTACTTAACGAGACAGATAGCAGTGTTTACATTATCTTTATGCAACATGTAACTGTGATCCAGAAATCTAAGCCAAGCACTTTGTCATGAATGAAAACACTTACTTTTCAACATGTAAATGACATAATTTAAAAGGATAGGCCTACTCGGAGCATTGCGATACTCATGTTATTCCAACTGTTATATTAAAGAAAGACATTACACATGGGCACATTAAAAACTGAAGCTGTACTTTGAAAAGCATGGATGCAAAGGGGCATTTCCACTGAAATGAAACTGTGACCTAAGACCTGTTGGTTTGGCCTCTCTCTGAGAAAGATGGCTGGTTTTCAATTTAAAGAGAAAAAAATACAAAAAGAAATGATGGGGGAGAGATTTCAACTTTGATGGATTGTTGATAGCACAGCCAGCAGACATGACCTGTAAAATCAGGTGACACATAACAAGTGCAATTAGTTCTGAACAAAGACCCTTGAAATCTGAACTCCAGGCTTTTTGGAGCTGGGTCTACCAAGAAGAATGTCTGGTTGTCAATTAGTTGCTGATAACAGGTCCTGCAGGAGCAGCCTTGAGGTCAAGCTTCCCATAAAACTGTACATTAAGCAATGGGCAAGGCCTTTGAAGCCAAGCAGAGGAAAATGTTAAGATAAACATGGATAAACCAGATGATTGGTCACATGGTTTTATGGAAATGGACACCTACCTACTGAGGCCATGTTAAGCCCTGTCAGTGATTAAACATTGAAAACAGTGTTTACCTAATGAGAGGAGCAGTGTGTGTCAAATAGAGACCACCCCGGGTGCAAATTAAACAGGAGAAAAAGCCCATTGGACCCTGTAAAAATAGAATGTATATGGTTTAAATAGTTTATGTTATGAGAAAAGTAAGATGTTTGCAATTTACATGCACTTGAGCAGTGGGAGAGTTGGCACCGGGGTGGATCATGAAAATAAGGTCTAAATGGGAAATGGTCCCATTTTTAGATATTTCGGCGCCGCAGGAAATCACGAAAAATTGTAACTCCGCTCAGGAAGGGTGTACCAAAGTAAAATTAGTATGGCAGGAAATGTTGTAACATATATAACCCAAATATATCTATCATCATGGGATTATTTGAAAGACCAGAGGAGTTATTGCAATATGAGATTTTTCAGAACAAAAGATGCAGGAATCCTTGTCAATTTGAAATGATGTATCTATTCCCCTCCCTCGGCCTACATCATACATATCTCCCGACTTCTGGTCCTATCAGCAGCCAGTGGGTGTTCTGGTGGGAGGTGAAGAGAGCATGCTAGCCAATCCTGACTGTGGAAATTATGACAAGGTTGCTGTGTCACTAGTCCTAGAAAAGGCTGGGTTTGCATCAGAACGGGGCTTTTCGTATATTATTCCGGGAGACAGCTGCTGCTGGACTCTTGTGAGGAACAACTAGCAGTGAGGCCCCAATCCTTGCATTGGAGACAGTGGCTGGGACATAGAGAAGCTAGCTGGGACCCGAACCAGAGGAGCAGAAGGAGTCTGGGTGTTTGAGTGCAGGAGAAAATCTCTGACTGAAAGCCCTTGACCAGACCTGTGCTGTCCTCAGAGGAGCCCTGCTGTTTTCCCTGACCAAAGCCTCCCATGTAAGTAGATATTCCAAAGCCATCAATTGTGTGGGGAGTCACCTGCCTTCATCCCTTTCCATTGGTGGGTCAAGGAGGGGGGTGAACTGGATAGGCCCTCCGCACAATGTATTAAATCTCACTCAGACTTATTTCCCCATAGAAAATCACCCTCTCTGTTGAAATTGCATTGTGTTGGGAGTAACTATCCTTAAACCTTTACATTAAAGTGTGGGGAGGGGGAAAGCTGGATAGATCCTTAGCACATTGGATTAAAGTAAATCAATTAATTCCTATATAGAATATCACGGGTTGAGTGTTTTCAGAATCGGAAACTAACAAAATTCATACCTAGTGTGTTATAGCTGGTATAGTCTATAAAGACTTGGTTGACAGTTTCTGAAATTGTTCACTTCTATACAAAAAGGGGGTGGAGGTTGTCCATAATCCTAAAAGGAAGTAATCCATAAAACACCACCTTTCAAGTCAGTGTGGGGGGTGTAAAACGAAATTCCCCATTGCTTTTAAAGCAGAATAGCAAAGTATTGTATCTTGAATGCATGTGTTTCAAAACAAAATTTTTCGTTTCTTTTCATTTTTGTCTGACCTCAAACTATCAGGTTCTGCCTTTTATTTTCATATCTGTTAAAAAAAAAAACAGATTTTCATTTGAGTTCCTTTTTCCAAACCTTGCCTTTTAAATCAGTAGCAAAACGATGTTCCCATTGTGCTCACACCCCTTGCACCTCACCTTTCAATCAAAGTGGTCATATTAATTGAGGCCTGGAGGGTAGAGGTTGCTGGGAGAAAGGTATTGTTTCACATTGTGTTATTTCTGTGGATCTTGTACGCATGTTTCAAAATTTCACCTGTGTTGTTTTATATAACCGAGTTATTGTGTTATCTTGGGTGTTGCCACAGCATTGGTGGCTGATGTTAGCATTGTGTCAAATATTAAATAAATAAATGCATGTGTTTACTACACACCGGCTGGGCTCCTAGTCCATTGGTGACATGGGGTATTTGTTGGGGTTGGGTGCGAAACGGGTTGGTGGCTTAACCAAACTGTACCTAAAATAAAAGTGCTTTACTGTGCGCCACCTTGCCTCGGGGCGGGGGGACACACTCCCTGAGTTAAGAGTGACCGAATAATAAACCGCGACAAAAAAGCTCTCTGGTGATGGACTGACCATTGTTGTTGAATCAAAGAATTTTGTTTATGGAAAAATGTGTACACTAAACGTCAGCGGGAATCTTTGGGAAATAGTAATGAGTGGTTCACATTTAAATGACCGCTGCTCTTGTTATACTTATAAAGGTGATATTTTTTTTAAGTTGGGTGACATACCGTGTCTAGCACAATGTTTGTTGGGTTCTATGTTCTTTCGTCCCCAGTTTTGTTTTTCTTCGATAAGTTTATTGCTGAAACTGTTTTACTGAA
Organism: Ambystoma mexicanum; assembly: GCA_002915635.3. Classification (NCBI taxonomy): domain Eukaryota; kingdom Metazoa; phylum Chordata; class Amphibia; order Caudata; family Ambystomatidae; genus Ambystoma; species Ambystoma mexicanum. Next base: position 902,805,674 of record CM030321.1, on the reverse strand, counting down.
AAACGCATAGTTTTTTCTTTTTTATCTGGGCGTCTCCACCCTAAACCCCCTCCACTATTATATACTTCCTATTCCCCACACCCCTTATATCCCCGTACCCACCCCCATCCCCAATATTTTTTGATGTGTGTTTTTTTTGGAAAAATGGCAAAAAATTCAACGAAAAACATACTGACGACGAAACAACTGTATAGCGTGTGTTAAGTTTATAAGAAACATGAAAGGGGAGTGCTCTGTTTGTAATGTAAATGAAATGGTATAACATTAATTTACAGGAATGCCCTAGGTTTAATTGTGACAAAACACTCTTTTTTGAATATGTGTAATGAATGTACTCTCTGGCGTGGGAAGTGTTTTATTTGTATCCATTCTTTTGTTTTTACATCTTTGGGGAATTATTGAGTTTTTATTTGAATGTGTTTTTGATGAACGTGGAATCCATGTTGTATGTATTTTCTAATCATGTATGTTTTAATATGTGTGCACGGGTTGTATGAACCAAATAAGAGTATAGTAAAAAAAAATGTATATATATATATACATATTGTCATGCGCTCCAGGGTAAAGATGGAGACCAAGATGTCTGCAAATAACTATTCTTTTAAATACATTTCGACGTTTTGAATTTTTTGAAAGAACTGTCTGTTCTTTGCCCTGAATTGTGGTTTGGTGTTGTATACATAGGGGTATTAGGTCGGTGTGTCACTTCTGAGAGAACCACCTGCCAAAATGATTCAAAATACACAACAGAAGCATGCCAAATCCTAGCACTGGCAGCCTGGAGCAGAAAACCAGCTTCTAGCAGGACCAGCCGCGATCAGTATGCAAAGCAAACACTGACAACTTCGAGAAGTATTCCATCTGATAAGCCTTGTGCAGTGTACTAACTTCAAGCACTGCTAGCTGCAAACGCTGTCACCCTGGAACAATAAGCTGACTGCAGACAATGCTATGTGTGGGTAGTCTGCACACTGCTAACCGATGCAGCTCCGGGCTGCATACAGACGGCTGACGCTGTCAGCTCCACTTTCCACACTGACTGCTGGCTCCACTTTCCACACTGACTGCTGACGCTGTCTGCTCCACTTTCCACACCGACTGCTGACGCTGTCGGCTCCACTTTCCACACTGACTGCTGACACTATCAGCTCCACTTTCCACACTGAAACTGATGCTGTCAGCTCCAATTTCCACACTGACTGCTCACACTGTCAGCTCCACTTTCCACACCGACTGCTGATGCTGTCAGCTCCACTTTCCACGCCAATTGCTTACTCTGTCCGCTCCACTTGCTGTGCCAACTGCTGATGCTGTCAGCTCCACTGTCCACACTGACTGCTGACACTATAAGCTCCACTTTCCACACTGACTGCTGACACTGCCAGCTCCACTTTCCACACTGACGCTGACGCTGTCAGCTCCACTTTCCACACCGACTGCTGATGCTGTCAGCTCCACTTTCCACACTGACTGTTGACACTGTCACCTACACTTTCCACACTGACACTATGAGCTGCACTTTCCACACTGACTACTGACACTGTCAGCTCCACTTTCCACACTGGCTGCTGATGCTGTCAGCTCTACTTTCCAGACAGACTTCTAAATCTGCCAGCTCCACTTTCCATGCTAACTGCTGACACTGTCAGCCCTACTTTCCAGCTCTACTTTCCACACTGACTGCTGACACTATCAGCTTCGGGCAGCATACCGACTCCTGACACTGTCAGCTCCACTTTTCACACTGACTGCTGATGCTGTCAGCTCCACTTTCCACACTGACTGCTGACACTATCAGCTCCACTTTCCACACTGACTGCTGACATTGTCAGCTCTACATACCAAACTCACTGTTGACACTATCAGCTCTGGCAGCATGCCGATTGCTGATGTTGTCAGCTCCACTTTCCACACCCCATTTTCCAAACCGACTGCTGACGCTGTCAGCTCCTTTTTCCACACTTAATGCTGACACTGACAGTTCCACTTTCCACTCTAATTTCCACACTGCTTACACGATCTGCTCCGGGTAGCATACCGACTGATGACGCTGTCTGCTCCACTTTCCACACTGACTGCTGACGCTGTCAGATCCACTTTCCACAGTGACGGCTGACATTATCAGCTCCACTTTCCACACTGACTTCTGACACTGTCAGCTCTACTTTATAAACTGACTGTTGACACTATCAGCTCCAGGCAGCATACTGACTGCTGACTTTGTCAGCTTCACTTTCCACACCCCACTTTCCACATTGACTACTGATGCTGTCAGCTCCACTTTCCACACCAACTGCTGACGCTGTCTGCTCCACTTTCCACACTGACTGCTGACACTGTCAGTTCCACTTTCCCCACCGACTGCTGACACTGTCCGCTCCACTTTCCACACTGACTGCTCACACTGTCAGCTCCATTTTCTTACTGACCGCTGATGTTTTCCGCTCCACTTTCCACACTGACTGCTGACATTGTCAGCTCTACTTTCCACACCGACTGCTGACGCTGTCAGCTCCACTTTCTACACTGACTGCTGACACTGTCAGCTCCACTTTCCACACCGACTGCTGCCACCGTCAGCTCCACTTTCCACACCAACTGCTGACACTGTCAGCTCCACTTTCCACACTGACTGCTGACGCTGTCAGCTCCACTTTCCACACCGACTGCTGACACTGTCAGCATTGAGCAGTATAGCCGCGGCTGCTTTTAGCTCGTGTCGTTGCTGACCGTTGCTGGCATAAAAGTTGATTCGAGAACATGTTGCTTTAATTGGCAAGAGAAGTCTCCACTTCACCCCTGTGCTCGGTGAGTGAGTGGCCAGGACCTGGAAAGAGTTGGGCAAGTGCCTGGCGATAGTGAGTGATTCGGTGAGTTGCTGCGACTGGGTTGTGTAAGTAGGTGAGTCAATGAGTATGACGTTTCCTGATCCACACTCACTCCAGTGTATTTTGCTTCGGGTTGCCCCCCAGCACGCCCCTCGTGGGTCGAGACGGTTCTCGTAGCGACGCGCCTCCACATACGCAAAGGTGTGGGCCTCTCTGCCTCAAGGGCTCTGGCCCGTCTCGCCCACTCTACTCTTTCCCCGCGGGGCGAGGCTCTGGTGAGTAATGCCTACGAGTGAGTGTGGGCGCGCAAGCCCCACTCCGTCCAGCTTTGCTACCGCCGTCTTCCGTGTACCCCGCCCCATAGCGCTTCGAAGCGGACACGAGTCGGTATTAGAACCCACATGCATACATTGGTGAATGCGCCTCAGAGGCTGGGGCCCCCCAGGACACCCCAACTCCTCAAGTGTGCCTCATAGTGCCCAGAGGTTTCCTGGTGGTATGGGTGAGTAACTGCCTTCCCTTTTCGAATTGCCAAAGCAACCGCCTGCGCAAAGAAGGCAGAAGGCACTATAACCACGCAGTCCACATATCAGCGCTACATAAGTCCGTCCCTAATTCAGTCAACCGATACACGTGTTATCACACGCGGGCACTACGATAGATCATCACAGTAGTGCCACCGCAGAGAGGTCAACACCCTCCTGTGCACCGACCTCACTTCTTTCCTTCACATAATGCGGGGGCGGGGGTGTATAGCGCCCCCTTCCTAGGTGAGTTGCTCCTGCTGCCGGGACAGGACACATTAGGCGTCTTTCCCTCCCTGGAAGGGGAGGAGGGAGGAATGGGGAGGGCTGCCGCTTGTGCCTGAGAGTGGAGGTAATTAGGTCTTCAGAAAGCAGCCGGCGGAGGGCCTTTAAAGCGGAAGGTGGGAGCTGCCGCCTGCTCAGAGCACAAGAGAAGGCGGCAAGGAAGGGCAGGCGCACGAGTCAGGACAGCCCCAGAGGGGAGTGAGTTACACGGTGAACAGCAGAGACTCAGCCCCCCTGGGGAACACAAGAGGAAAGTCCAAGGACTGTCACCGGCGAGTCAGCCCGTCTCTTGGAAACGTCCATCCTTCTGCACGACCTGACAGCACAGACTGGGGGTGCCGGCGAATACTGAGGCGCACCCCACTTGCTTGGAGGAGCTCTTATCTAGTGGTTGCGTTGCCAATGGCAGATCCCGAATGCAAATCTCAACTCCTTCTCTCGACCAACATTGTGTGATCTTGGACAAAATCACTTCACTTTTCGGTGCCTCGGTCGGAATTTCAAGCAGAATAGGGAGCGCTTAGAAGCAGGCTGAGCACGAGAGTTGGGCGCTTTAAAAAACGGGCAGGTTAACTCTACGAAAAAGTAACTTTTTTGTCTGTGAAGTGAGGTTCGGATTCCCTGCCCTGACTTTGGATTTTCGAGGGCCCCCCCTTGCTCTCCCCACTGGATCACACACACGTTGTGACGGGAAGGAAGTCCAACAGCTGAACTTGTTTGCTGCTTTGTGTGAGGTCTTTTCTGGGAAAGACGGGGTTAGGAAAGCGGGTGTGCTTCATCATAACCCCGCAGTTATTATCTGGCCGGCTCCGGGCTGCTGTCGTCCTCGGGGGAATCGCCCCCCCACCCGCAGCCGCCAAGTGTCACATCTGAATCCGGACCAGCTGCTCGAACTCGCGGACAAGAGAATGGCCAAGCGCCTACCGTGCAACGCGGCGCTAGTGCTGGCCGGGCTGCTGCTGTGTCTGCGCAGGTAAGTGCACACCTGGCCCGGGGTGGCTGCTAACAGCCTGTGTACGTGCACCCCAAAACATGCGATGATGGTTTATCAATAGGCGGACCTTGTGTGTACAGCACGCTGTCCTCAAGTGAGGGGCGTGACATGGCATGCTGCGCTGTCCCACGAAGGGGGCGAATGTCATACCATGCTCCGATAGGTTACACCTAGTAGTACCCACGTGAAGTGCAAGGTTTACGCACTTCAAATACCTAACACCTGCAGCTGCTGTCCTCTGGTCTCCTGTGCTGTGCGGCATACCCCATGATGTGCCCACGCCGCGTGGCTATTGCTGTGCACACTGTGACATGCTCTGCGGTACAGTCACGCCGCGTGGCTATTGCTGTGCACACTGTGCCATGCTGTGCAGTACAGCCATGCTGTGGCCACGCCGCGTGGCTATTGCTGTGCACACTGTGCCATGCTGTGCAGTACAGCCATCCTATGGCCACGCCGCGTGGCTCTTGCTGTGCACACTGTGACATGCTGTGCGGTACAGCCACGCCGCGTGGATATTGCTGTGCACACTGTGACATGCTCTGCGGTACAGCCACGCCGCGTGGATATTGCTGTGCACACTGTGCCATCCTGTGCAGTACAGCCCATGCATACTGTGCTATGCTGTGCAGTACAGCCCATGCTGTGCCCACTCCGCGTGGCTATTGCTGTGCACACGGTGCCATGCTGTGCAGTACAGCCCATGCTGTGCCCACGCCGCGTGGCTATTGCTGTGCACACGGTGCCATGCTGTGCAGTACAGCCATGCTGTGGCCACGCCGCGCAGTACAGCTCATGCTGTGCCCACTCCGCGTGGCTATTGCTGTGCACATGGTGGCATGCTGTGCAGTACAGCCACGCCGCGTGGATATTGCTGTGCATACTGTGCCATGCTGTGTAGTACAGCCCATGCATACTGTGCCATGCCGTGCAGTACAGCCCATGCTGTGCCCACTCTGCGTGGCTATTGCTGTGCACAAGGTGGCATGCTGTGCAGTACAGCTATGCTGTGGCCACGCCGTGTGGCTATTGCTGTGCACACTGTGCCATGCTGTGCAGTACAGCTCATGCTGTGCCCACTCCGCGTGGCTATTGCTGTGCACACGGTGCCATGCTGTGCAGTACAGCCCATGCTGTGGCCACGCCGCGTGGCTATTGCTGTGCACACTGTGCCATGCTGTGCAGTATAGCCCATGCTGTGGCCACGACGTGCTGTGGCCACGCCGCGTGGCTATTGCTGTGCACACGGTGCCATGCTGTGCAGTATAGCCCATGCTGTGGCCACGATGTGCTGTGGCCACGCCGCGTGGCTATTGCTGTGCACACTGTGCCATGCTGTGCAGTACAGCCCATGCTGTGGTCGCTGTGGCCACGCCGCGTGGCTATTGCTGTACACACCATGCCATGCTGTGCAGTACACCCTACCCAAGCCCCCCATGTCGCGTGCTACGCTTGCAGTGGTACACCCCATGCCAAATCAAGTAAGAGTCATGCCCGAGCCTGTGTTGGCAGCCTTCAGTATGACGGCGGACAGTCGCCCTGAACGTCTTCGCGACTAGTCGGCAGTGGCAATGCTCTTACATAGGACGAACGAACGAATGAATGAATGAAGGAATTAATGAATGCAGAGATGGAGGGAGTAACGGGGGGGTTGAAGAAGGATAGATGCAGTGGTGGAATGGTGGCTGGAAGAAGGCTGGGTGATAAGCACGTGAACACATGAATACACGAATATGTGGATGGATGAATGGATGGACGGATGGGAATGAATGCGCTTTGAAGCCCATGGGCAAGTAGCGCTATATAAGAATCGCAAAACAAAATAACAAATAAGAACCCGCAATGGGAGGCTGACTGGACGGATCGATGGATGTGTGAACAGATAGATTAGATGTATTGATTGGTTAGATAGATGGATGGATAGCCAGACAAGTGCATGTGCGGATGACTCGCCAAATGTTAGGATGGATGGGCACATTGATACAGCGCCTCGAAGCATGGAATAGTATGTATAGGCTCCTGGCAGGTAACAACGGAGACGGTATGAGGCAGTCCAGGGGCGATGCTTTCCTAGAGGAAAGATCCCTGGAATGGTTCGGAACACCCACATATATCCGGCCAGAATACGGACTCAATCACTCGAGTCTCATGGCTATAGCTAACTGTTAACACTGAGAACTTCTCCGTGCTAACATGTAGTTATTTTTCGGCAGTCAACACATTGAGGGCGCGGGGAGCAGGTGCGCGGGAGATTACACGATTTACCCAGGAGCACACGCTGTGGTCAAATGCAGAAGCTGGGATCAGAACCCGAGTCTTCTTTTTCCACAGTTGGGAATGTAGCCACAACCCCACAAATCGCGCTCGTGGCTTCCCTCTTATACTGGCATTGGCTTATACTGGCATTGGACGCCCCCTAACCCCGGCGCCGCGTGGTTCAAACGCCCGCGGTGGTTTCAGCAGAAGGCCCCGGCACCGACTCCCTGGATAATTACAGCACTCGGCTCCCTTCAGGAATGCGCCCGCCTGGTCCCGGCTGATGGCACGGGAGTGGCCCCCTCTCTGCTGTGCGCGCAGGGTTCCCTTTCAGCACGGACCCCCTCCTTTCTGTGATGTCCCGGCTCCCCCAGGGGGCATGTTCCTGCTCTGCACCTTTGCAGAAGTGTGCTCCCCAGTCAGGGCGATGCTATCTAGGGTGGGAATAAGCACCCGCCGATCTGTATAGGCATCTAGGACCCACTGAGAATGCCAATGCACCAACCGAGGAGAACATGCCTGGACAAGGTGATGAAATGCTGGCACCCTGCACGACCTACACGCGTCTTCCTCGGCTGGCAGCTGCCAACAGTGGGGGAGCAGCATGGGGGGGATTCAGGTCCTTGAATGTACTGCACAATTTTGGCATTTTATCTGTAGCTCATCAGCAGGGGGTGCCACGGCCACTGACATCTGCACCATTGGACTGGACGTGACCCCCTATAGTCAGACTGTCTATCTATCTATCTATCTATCTATCTATCTATCTATCTATCTATCTATCTATCTATCTATCTATCTATCTATTAGGCTATCTATCTATCTATCTATCTATCTATCTATCTATTAGGCTATCTATCTATCTACCGATCTATCTATCTATCTATCTGTCTGTCTGTCTATCTATCTATCTATCTATCTATTAGGCTATCTATCTATCTATCTATCTATCTATCTATCTATCTATCTATCTATCTATCTATCTATCTTTTAGGCTATCTATCTATCTATCTATCTATCTATCTATCTATCTGTCTGTCTGTCTATCTATCTATCTATCTATCTATCTATCTATCTATCTATCTATCTATCTTTTAGGCTATCTATCTATCTATCTATCTATCTATCTATCTATCTATCTGTCTGTCTGTCTATCTATCTATCTATCTATCTATCTATCTATCTTTTAGGCTATCTATCTATCTATCTATCTATCTATCTGTCTGTCTGTCTGTCTGTCTGTCTGTCTGTCTGTCTATCTATCTATCTATCTATCTATCTATCTATCTATCTATCTATCTTTTAGGCTATCTATCTATCTATCTATCTATCTGTCTGTCTGTCTATCTATCTATCTATCTATCTATCTATCTATCAATCTATCTTTTAGGCTATCTATCTATCTACCGATCTATCTATCTGTCTGTCTGTCTATCTATCTATCTATCTATCTATCTATCTATCTGTCTGTCTGTCTGTCTGTCTGTCTGTCTGTCTATCTATTAGTCTGTCTATCTATCTATCTATCTATCTATCTATCTGTCTGTCTGTCTGTCTGTCTGTCTGTCTGTCTGTCTATCTATTAGTCTGTCTATCTATCTATCTATCTATCTATCTATCTATCTATCCGTCTATCTATCTATGTATTAGGCTATCTATCTATCTATCTATCTATCTATCTATCTATTAGGCTATCTATATCTATCTATCTATCTATTAGGCTATCTATCTATCTATCTATCTATCTATCTATCTATCTATCTATTAGGCTATCTATATCTATCTATCTATCTATCTATCTGGCTATCTATCTATCTATCCGTCTATCTATCTATCTATTAGGCTATCTATATCTATCTATCTATCTATCTATCTATCTGGCTATCTATCTAACTATCCGTCTATCTATCTATCTATTAGGCTATCTATATCTATCTATCTATCTATCTATCTATCTATCTATCTATTAGGCTATCTCTATCTATCTATCTATCTATCTATCTATCTATCTATCTATCTATCTATCTATCTATCTATCTATCTATCCGTCTATCTATCTATCTATCTATCTATCTATTTATCTATCTATCTATCAGGCTATCTATCTATCTATCTGTCTGTCTGTCTGTCTGTCTGTCTGTCTATCTATCTATCCGTCTATCTATCTATCTATCTATCTATCTATCTATCTATCTATCTATTAGGCTATCTCTATCTATCTATCTATCTATCTATCTATCTATCTATCTATCTATCTATCTATCTATCTATCCATCTATTAGGCTATCTATCTATCTATCTATCTATCTATCTATCTATCTATCTATCTATCTATCTATCTATCTATCTAGCTGTCTGTCTGTCTATCTATCTATCTATCTATCTATCTATCTATCTATCTAGCTGTCTGTCTGTCTATCTATCTATCTATCTATCTATCTATCTATCTAGCTGTCTGTCTGTCTATCTATCTATCTATCTATCTATTAGGCTATATCTATCTATCTATCTATCTATCTATCTATCTATCTATCTATCTATCTATCTATCTATCTATCTGTCTGTCTGTCTGTATGTCTGTCTGTCTATCTATCTATCTATATATCTATCCGTCTATCTATCTATCTATCTATCTATCTATCTATCTATCTGTCTGTCTGTCTGTCTGTCTGTCTGTCTGTCTATCTATCTATCTATCTATATATCTATCCGTCTATCTATCTATCTATCTATCTATCTATCTATCTATCTATCTATCTATCTGTCTGTCTGTCTGTCTGTCTGTCTGTCTGTCTATCTATCTATCTGTCTGTCTGTCTGTCTGTCTATCTATCTATCTATCTATCTATCTATCTATCTATCTATATTTACACCTGTCTACCTATCCGTTCCTCTTTCTGTCTCTCTCTTCTCGTCCCTCTATCCCCTACTAATAGTCCCCTGATCACTCAATGTCGCCCATTTCTCCCTATCGCTCTCTCTGTCGGTTCAGAGATATAAAGCCTTCCTACAGATGAGTACAGAAAGTCACAACCTCTCCCCAACCCCCCCCCCCCCCCCACCAAACTGCGAGGCGGTCAATTCAGCGCGCGTGGCCCTCCTTAAATGAAGCGCTTCACGGTAAATGCTGTTCATTTCATGGCGCTCCCGCTCACCGCGAAGGCCGCCTCTGGCTTCAATGCAGGCCTTGTGACGTCACAAGCATGTGTAATACACGATTACAGTCGCCTATTCTAGCTTCTTCGCGCGTGTGGTCAGCGATGCCGCAAGTACAGCTAGTAATAGCGCCTCTTCAGTAATGGGTAAGTGGGTCTCCCCAATAAATGACATTTGTAAGTCTAACTTTGACACTTCTCTGCAAAAGAATGTTCTGCCAACCTGTCTGGGGGCACGGACTTACATGCAGCGTCCAAAGAGTGCGAAAAGCGCTTGATGATCATCTACTTATCGTGCACACTTTGCACCGCCGACACAAGCCCCGATTCATGGAACTGGGCAGCGTTTATTTTTGCAGTGCAAAGTCAGTGCACGTGGTCATTTTTGCGGTACAAAGCAACTTTGCACCACAAAAATACGCTTTGCACCGTTCAATGAATCAGGGTTGTGTCGTCAGTGCAAAGTCACTTTTCAGCAGTGCAAAGTGACTTTGAACCGTGCAAAAAATTCCATGAATCGGGCCCATAGTGCCTTAAACAGAAAAAGAGCGCTACAGGGAAACATCTCTGAAACCGTAAAATGTGCTCCTACACATTAGGGGAAAGTCTTACAAAATATTTTGGCGAAGACTAGAAACAGAACAGTATTTTTTTTTTTAAAAAAAAGGTGTTTCTATACAGCACTCACTACCACAGTTCTGCTGTTTCTCGGCGCTGAGCAGAACAGGTGCGAGCACCAAGCATCTAGCACCTAGCACCTAGTACCTAGCACCTGGCTCAATGTTACTCTCTTTTTTTGACCTTGGAACGATACTAGGGTGATTCTGGTCCATCAGTTTTGAAACTTGGGACATGTACACAGACCACAGCAGCAAATACTTAACTCACTGAGCTATCTTTCCTACTGAGAAAGGCACCCCAAGAGCCAATTTTATTTTATTTATTTGGGCTATTAGGTGATCTACCTAAAAGCCAAAACGATTGCATTAGAGTACAGATAAGAAGAGGTGGCGCATGAGGAGGGACCCACAGCTTATAGGTGTTGCTTTGTTATCTGCCCACCCATTGACTGCCCAAGACCATGCCAATTCCTATGGCCATTCCTACGCAGTTTCCTGCCCCTCCAGCCCAAAACACCCCCTCATGGAAACTCTTTGAGATAGCTTTAATTAAGTCTCACCATCAAACTTTGCACTCAAAGGGCCTGCCAGTGTTTTTTTCAAAGCAGTCTTCTAAGAGTTAATAACTTAATTAGAACTGTTAACCCGCTGCTGATGTAATAACACTCTCTTAACTCGGTCTGCCTTCAGCCACTCGATTTATAAGCACTCTGCGTGTCCTTCAACGAAGTCCAGTGAAAAACGAGCATTGGCAAAGCCAACAGGTTTGGATTGTGTGTAAGTCTCAGGCAATTGCCAGCCACTGCTATTAGATGGCCAGGTAATCGTGCCATTTTGCACCTGCTACCATCAGGCGCGCAACGCCATTGAGCTGCCCGGGCTTCATGCCCTCCTGTACCCCATGAAATTTGAGCCGAGGGGCGGGGCTTCTGGACATAGCATTGTGTTTGAGAGGGAAGAGAAGCCTTTCCTGAAACGATCGGCTTTAAAGTGTTACTGTGTTCGTGCAGAAAAATGTATTTGCACAAATGCAGAAAACTTGAAAGCTGCCAGTTTCAGGAAAGGCCTCTATCGCCGCACTGCCTTGCAAGAATCAAATGCACACACCTGCCCCTTCCCCACGGATGCGAGCGGACATATAACACCGTTGTGCGTTCTTTCACATCCGAGGGAAGGGGGCTAATGTGTGCACTTGCTTTTTTGTTAGGCAGAGAGGCGAGGGAAGCCTTTTCTGAAACTAGCAGTCTTAAAGAGTGTTGCATGTTATCTCATTATGTGTGTATGCGAGTTTACAAGCAGATTGCACGTAATGTATGTGTGAATGAGTGAGCGTGTGTAAATGAGTGTATCATGCATGGGGGCTGGGTGCGCATGTAAACGAGTGAGTGTATGGTCAGTGGGATGTTTAAATGAGTGAATGTGTAAGGGTGTGTGTGTGTGCATGCGCCCTTATGTGTAATGCTGGGCCAAGGAGCTGATTCTGGTGGGTAGAGGGTGTGAAGTGGGGGGTGTGGTGGTTGGTGGGAGGAGGGTGGGGGTGGGGAAAGGGGGATACTTGGGCTCCATGCCAGACAACCCTTGGGGGTACAACAGAGGGGGCGGAGCATCTAAGTTTGCCGCACCCATGTTCTAAAGTGGCCCCTCCCATCAACAGTTAACCCCCCCCCACGAAATTTAGGTTTTGTTGCACATCTGGCTGCCACCAATGGCCAGTTAATACCACTAGGGCCGTGCTTAGCAAGTGCATTTCCCATGACTAAATAAAACCCCAAACTGTTGGCATTGCCAGTGCTTGTTTACCAACTCATTGGTTTCAGGCTCTGAATTCCAATGTGTTCAATTGGAGTTACTGGGGACTACAACTCCCAGAATGCATTTGTTTGATAAATGAACACCCTGGACCAGAAAACGGGTGTCCTGGTGGCACCGAATCACTATTTCCTGCTACACGTATGAGGAAACCCTGGGCTTTTGCACTAGACATCCAGCGGGAAACCTCTTTGCTAGCATTTCATGTGGAGGCCCCACTGCAGAGTTTTTGGCAAAGACTTCTAATAGAGCTTGGGGTATGGGGGTGATTTATTATTGGCAGCGACATAAACAGGGACAGAGAGGAACTCTGAAATGTTGGTCCCACCTGGGACTGTCAGAGTAATAGCAATTAAAGGGGGGGTCATCCAGGGGTGCTGCAAAGGCAATATTCTCCGGCAATGTACTTATAACGATTCCATGTGTTAATATCCCCGCAAACATATCGCCATACAAACATTTTGCCATATTTTTGCGGCAATATTAACCCATGGAACCTGCGGGGGACACCCCCGCAACCTCTGTATTTTTTTAAAGGGGGCGGGGAACACTCCCGCAACCCCTGGTCCCATTTACCCCATAAATTATCCCGACTAATAATATCGCCTGTGGCCTGACCCCACGACCATATATATGGCGATATTATTGGTGGGGATAATATTACCTGATACCCTTATAAGTGCATCAGTGCCTGTGGAGCAATGTATGCTGGGACATCAGTTATGCTGTGCTCAAGAGGAGGCTGTGCTTAAATGAAAGACTCCTTCCCCAGGAGAAGGGAGCTCAAGGCTTTGGAGGGACGCCTCTGTTATCGACCTCCTCTACAAATATCCGTGATATCCAGAGGTGGGGGGGTGTAAGCTGGCACCAAACAAAGGTGTACTTGGCAACAGGAAGGCTCTCAAATAAATGTGCTAATGCCAGTTTTTATATAGTGCTAGCTCATCCGAGGGTATCAAAGCGCTGCAATAACAGCTGATATCATTACCCACCGCGTGATACTCAATGTATTGACCTCGGAAAGATGAAAGGCGGAGTTGGCCCCGCCTGGATTCGACGCACAGGTGTCAGAAAGGAGTGCTAAGCTCGCTGGGCTATACAACCGGCCTGCATATTTATTTATTTATTGGCTATTTTTAAGTCGCCTATACAACAAATGGTGTTTCAAGGCACCACAAGGCAAAAAGGGGTGCGAGGTGACGAGGGAGAAAGATAACAATAACGGTCCTACTAGGCCTTGTGATATCCGGATTGTGCAAGTGCAGTAACAAGAAGTGCGAGGGAGAGGTGGCGGGGTGAGTGGCGGTCTGCACAGACGTTAAGGGCCTGTGTTGGTAGGGACGAGCAGGGCAAAGAGGAGAGACTGCAAGTGACAAGGGGTGGAGGAAGTTGGGGGGGGGGCACAGGAAATAGGGGAGTGTTCTGGGGAGGCCAGGTGGGCAAGTGCCAGGGAATGCATGGGATGAGGGGGTCACTAGCTAAGTGGAGGGGGAGACTGGGCAGGGAGGGTGGTGCCCTGTAGAACTCATAGGGTAGCAGGCAGCCAGTCACTACAGCAGAAGGGGGCATTAGCAAGGGAGACCGAGGATGAAGGAAGAAGAGAAAAGGAGGGTTTTCAGGAGTTTCTGGAATTTAAGTAGATCCAGCTCAAGCCTGAGTGGGGCAGGGAGACCTCGCCAGAGGGAGACACCTTTGGAGGAGAGAGATCTACCACCCACTCTCTGCTTAGAGAAGCATCTGATCTGCAGAGAGTTGGAACTAGAGGACCAAAGGACTCTAGCCGGGAGGTATTTAGGGATATGCATATGAAAAGAAAGTCTTAACGGCGAGGTAGTTCAAATACAAAACGACAACACAAATCCAAGCTTACACTCCTTCTATTGCGCTCCCTGAAATGTCCCAATGCGTGTAGATTCCACTCTTCTGATAAGGAGATCTATAGAGAATGGGGCTCTACTGCATTAGTGCAACGAAAGTGATACAAATATGTATCTTTGGAATTTAAATGATAAGAAGTGACACACTGGGCCAGCAGTCACGTTTCTATAGTGCACATCATAAACTAGACTTCCTCTTGGCGCATAGGTAACAGGTTCTACTCTTCTGCAACTCCCACTTGCCCTTTTTATCCAGGCTCAGACTGGCCTGTAGGACAATGCCCACATAGCTGGCACTACAGGCCTGAGAGGGCTGCATCAGCAACTTTGATGACTGGGTAGTTGTGACTGGCAGGACGAGCTTGGCAATGCCTTCTAAGCCACACATTTCCAAAAACCCATTCACCCCCATGCACTATTGAGTCTGTCACTAAAGCTTGCAAACTATTATTAATAGGCACCTGCCAGATTGCTTTAGTACCTGCCCCTACTTCCTACTTTTGATCAAACGTAAATTGATGAAAGAGTGAGCAAATCTTGCCTGGAATCTGCCCTGTCATTTGTGAGCTACACATGGATGTGTGCATGTTATGCACACGTTGACACATGCTTATCTGTTCATATTGGTTTCCAAGCAACATTTCCAACCAAGAGCTAGACTTGTTTGAAAGCTCTCTAGCTGTGGATGCTTAAATCATGTGTAATATGCCATCACCCTTATGCTCGACCTTTTAAAGCTATGTTCCTGATATTCACAGTAACATCTTGGAAACTTCATTTAGGGAGGCGAGGGGGTCGCGGTATAGCAGAAAAAGTAACTGTGTCACATAAGTCATTAATCTGAAATCGCAGGTCTTCTTAACTGCAATAGTGCCAATTTCCTGAAGATTTGGTTTTGGTCGCATTTACATGAAAGAGATTTAATCCATGAATATTTGGGTTTGGTTGAATTTAGATGAAAGAGATTTGATACATGAATATTTGGGTTTGGTTGAATTTAGATGAAAGAGATTTGATACATGAATATTTGGGTTCGGTCGCATTTACATGAAAGAGATTTGATACATGAATATTTGGGTTCGGTCGCATTTACATGAAAGAGATTTGATGCATGAATATTTGGGTTTGGTTGCATTTCCAGGAAAGAGATTTTTACATGAATATTTGGGTTTGCTTGCATTTACATGAAAGAGATTTGATCCATGAATATTTGGCTTTGGTAGCATTTACATGAAAGAGATTTGATCCATGGATACTTGGGTTCTGTCGCATCCCCACTAGAGAGTTTTGATCCATCACTATTTCAGTTTGGTTGCATCGCGGGAGAGAGATTTCATCAATGAGGATTTGGAATGTGTTGCATCCACACTACAAATATTTGATCGATGAAGTTGTGAGTTCTGTTTCATCCACACTAGACAGATGTGACTAGTGAAGTTTAGGTTTGGTTGTGTGCACACTACAGAGATTACATCTATGAATAATTTAGGTCTGTTACATCAACACTAGGGAGATTTGATCAGCAAATATGTGTATTTCATCGCATCCAGACTATAGCGATTTTATCATTGAAGATTTAGGTTTTGTTGCATCCACACTATAGAAATGTTATCATTGAAGATGTAGGTTTCGTTACATCCACACTAGAGAGATTTGATCCATGAATATTTGGGTTCCTTTGTAGCCACACTAGATTGATTTGATCTATGCAGTTTTGGATTTGGTTACGGCTACACCAGAGTAATTTGATCATTGCAAACTTGGGTTCTATTGCATCCACACTAGACAGGTGAAGACTTAGGTATTGTTGTATCCAGACTACAGAGATCACATCTGTGAATATTTCGGTTCTGTTGTAGTCACAATACAGAGATTTGATAATTGAAGATTTCGTTTTGGTTGCATCCACACTAGAGAGAATTGATTGCATCTGTGGATTCCTTTGTATCCACACTAGAGAAATATCATCAATGAAGATTTGGGGCCTATTGCATACACACTAGAGAGATTTCAGAAGTGAAAATTTAGGTTTGGTTGCATACACACTATATAGATTTGATCCATGAGTATTTGTATCCAGTTACAACTACACTAGAGATATTTGATCAGTAAAGTTTAGCGTGCTGCTGCCTCCACACTAGAGAGATTTGACAAGTGAAGATTTAGGTTTGCTTGCATACCCACTTTAAAGATTTGATCCATGAATGTGTTGATGCAGTTGCATCTACACTAGAGAGATTTGATCCATGAGTATGTTGATGCAGTTGCATCTACACTAGGGAGATATGATCAGTGAACATTTGGGTTCATTTGCATCCGCACTAGAGACATGTGATCAATAAAGATGTGGCTTCAGTTACATTCCGACTAGAGAGATGTATTCCATTAAGATTTGTTCTCAGTAGAATCCACACTAGAGAGAGTTTATCCAGGAAGATTTGGTTTCACTTACATCCACACCAGAAAGCTCTGATACGCGAACCCTTGGTTGTGGTTATTTCCACATGAGGAATGTTTGCTCCATGAATATTTCGTTTCAGATACATTAAAAAAAAGTGAGATTAACACGCTTTACAAGGAACATGCAGATAATCAGCCGAGTGGGATCACTCATTAAAGTTCAGGGAGGTGTTGACAGGACTTGCTGCTGATTTTCTCTTTCTCAGCTGGTTTGTGAATGTAATAGTTGTGCAGGGCTGGATATTGTGTTGGGGAAGGTTGGTTGTTCCCTTCCGCCACCTCGTTTGAATTCCTCCCATTGACTCAAGGTAACCACGTAATTTGTGCACGGCTAGACACTTGGAGACATTCAATACATATGATATGGCCTTTATAACGCGTCTGCACACAAGTGTTTCTAGGCACAAGCAGGTCCAGAAGAACAATGACCCGCCTGAGCTTGATTTTCAAATTGGCTTCAACCAATCATACATTTACAAATGGGAGGGAGTTTTGAATTGGTGGGGAAAAGATTATAATATTTTGTTCACCGGATTCTGCTTTCCAAGAGCAGGGGGTGATCGTCCTTGGTGCCCCCTTATCAGAGACTGCATGAGGCTCTATTCTGGACCACATCCGAATCGCAGCTAAATTGTTGCTGCTACCATTCTCATGTTGACATGTATGCAAAATTCAATAGCGAGGGTAAAACATGCTATGACAAACTTTGTGTCATTTTGGCCAGGATTTCCTGAATGGAGCAAAACGCAGAGCGCCAACTTCTCTTCTTAACTGTGCCCACTCCATGCAAGAAATCCACACGCCTCTACAATGTATCACAATATTGATGTGAATGCAGAGGTGGTGGATCGGGACCACTCTACATTTGCATGTGAAAAGGACATGTAGAGCCTTTAGCGATCCGTAACAGTGGCAGCCATGGTATCACTCCAAAATGGCGACTAAAAAATGCAGACTTATTCAATATTGCGCCTTCGCGCAGTACAAAAACTCCGACTACGGCACAAAGGCGCAGTATTGTACACCGACCAAGGGGAGCAGGGGTGCCGGGGGTGTCCCCCGCTGCTCTTTTTTGGTGTAAGGGGAGTCAGGGATTTTGCGGGGGTGTCCCCCGCTTCCATTACAGGGAAAGCGGGGGACAATAAAGAAAAAAAAGTAAGAAATGAAAAAGAAAAAAGGACCCTGCGGCTCCAGTTCTGTCGCACATTATTGGAAGGGAAGTGACACCAAAAGGGGTAGAGAGGAGTCAGCGGCCTACAGATAAGTAGGCAGGGGGGAAGTGGGTAGAGGATTGCGGGGAAGAAGGGATCTGTGTGATCACTGCCCTGCACTATAATGGAGGTTGCCATTTTCTTCGTCAACATTACGGGCGGAGCAGTGATCACATAGATCCGCGGCCGCCAACTTTTTACATGGCGGCTGCCATCACTCATCACTGCCTGGTGTCGATTTGCACATGGGAGTGATCCTCAAGGATTATCTGCATGGAGTGGATGTTGGAACAGAAACCTGGGATACTCCCAGGTTCTCTACCAACATCCGCTCCACGTGGACAATGAAGAGAATCTCTTGGAGAGTCCCCAGTTTTGGATGCAGTCCGGGTCAGTTTCAGCAGATTGCGTGCAACAACACCTACGTACCAGGTAAAGTAGTAGCTCAGAGTAACGTCTAGGACAGGGGTCTAAAACCTTTGGCTCTCCAGATGTGTTGGACTACAACTCCTATCAGCCCCAACCAGCACTGTCAATAGTGCAAGATCGTGGGAGTTGTAGTCCAAAACATCTGGCGAGCCACAGGTTGCAGACCCATGGTCTAGTACCAATATCCCCACACAAATACTACCCACAGAAGAGCAACAGGTATGGGAAGGCCTGTTAAAATGCCCCCCTAAGAGTATGAGGTTGAACCACCCAGACAGCCTGAGACGACTGAACGGCGGCGACCAGGGGCGGGCCCTAATGTGCAGAATGTATCCATCTGGTAAGATGGCTGCCCTGGGAATGCTGTCCTCTCGACCTGATTACCTGTCATAAAATTCCCATCAGCTTGGTCTTGTAGCAGACTAAACCAAAACACGGGGCTATATCTTGTGTTCCCATCGTTGTGCTGCATTTCTGTTAAGAAGTGAGAGCATGCTACCTGTTTTCATAAAGTCCCCCCTCCCCCAGCCTTTCAACCACCCCCACAATTACAGGCCTGGGGAAAGCAGGGAATTGCTAGTCTGTAGGAATGCAGCTCCTGTACTCCCCATCACCCTGGTGATACACACTTCATGTAAACAGCAAATACTGGGCGAGGATTGCCCTGCGGGGAGAAAGTGCAGCCAGTGCTGTCAGCAAACGAGCGCAGCACTTGAAATCCCCTGAAAAGGTTCAATCTGGGAACGAGACAAGGTATTGAAAGAGAAGTGGAATGAAACAGCGACGCTTTTTCTTGAAAATAATGTGCTTAAAAAAATGTACACACATTTTAAAATCTCCTTGAAAGCTTGGCTCTCCATGTGTGGTAGGGTGACCAGATTTTGAAAGTAAAAAACCGGGACAGGCTTCTGACATAGAAGTAGGACTACAGCTTCAGCGGTGAAACTGTAGTTCTACTTCCATGTGGGTGGCCTGTCCTGTGTCATGTTGCAGCACCTGGTGTCCAGAGGCTATTTTAAGTTTAAAAATCCCATCTGGGATTTGGGGATCGGTTGCATACCATCCAGTTTTTTTGTCAAACTGGTGGAAAAATCATGATTTCTGGCCAAAAACCGGGAAGGTATCCACCCGATCCCCAAATCCCGGAACGGGATTTTTAAACTTAAAATGGTCTCGGTACCTAGGGACAGAGCTGCAAATACCTGGACAGTCCTGGCAAAACCGGGTCGTCTGGTCACCCTAATGTGTGGTGGACTGCAACGCTCATCAGATGTAACCCGGATATTCAATGGCGAGGGATCATGGGAGTTGTAGTCCAAAACATCTGGAGAGCCCAGGTTGCAAGCCCAAGACTACCAAATCTCTTAAGGATGTATTAGATTGGGAAGTGGCTGGGAATGAGCCATGTTCGATTCAGTAGTTCATGCCCATTGGTGAAAAGCATGTGGCATTTAAGTGATTTATCTTCCCATTGGTGAGCAGCAGCCAGGACTGGGTGATTCATTTCTCCATTGCCAAGATATCCATGACATTGATGATGTTTAGTTCAAAAGTGGGAAGATTTTGAGATTACGTGATTTATCTCTCCAGCTAGGAGAAGCTCTTGGCATTGAATGATTTGTCGCTCCAACAAGGAGGAGCCAGTGGGATTGAGTGATTTACCTCTCTAATCATGAGAAGCCCTGGCATTAAGTGCATTCTTGCCCTTGAGTGATGCATCACTCTGTTTTTGAGAGCCCCTTGGCAGCTGCAATGTTTATCTCCAATGTAAGAAGATTCCGAGATTGAGTGATTGACCCTTCTAGCAATGAGAAGCCTTTACATTAAGTATTTCCATGCCCATGAGCGATGTATCACTCTGTTTCTCTGTTGTTGAGAGGCTCTTGACACTCACAATGTTTAACTCCAACATAAGAAGATTCAGAGATTGGGTGATGTACCTCTCTAAGTCTTAATGATGCAGGGATGTATCTCGCCAATGATAAGAAGTCTTTAGGATTCAGGGATGTATCTCTTGAATGATAAGAAGTCTTAAGGATACAGGGATGTATCTCTCCAATGATAAGAAGTCTTAAGGATACAGGGATGTATCTCTCCAATGATAAGAAGTCTTAAGGATGCAGGGATGTATCTCTCCAATGATAAGAAGTCTTAAGGATGCAGGGATCTATCTCTCCAATGATAAGAAGTCTTAAGGATGCAATGATGTATCTCTCCAATGATAAGAAGTCTTAAGGATGCAATGATGTATCTCTCCAATGATAAGAAGTCTTAAGGATGCAATGATGTATCTCTCCAATGATAAGAAGTCTTAAGGATGCAATGATGTATCTCTCCAATGATAAGAAGTCTTAAGGATGCAGGGATCTATCTCTCCAATGATAATAAGTCTTAAGGATGCAGGGATCTATCTCTCCAATGATAAGAAGTCTTAAGGATGCAGGGATGAGGCACCCTAAGGAAAAAGGTATTGCTTTCTCCAATGACGATGAGCCCTTGGGAATGAGTGATTGATTTACGCATATTTTGAAAGATGGGCCTGCAATTCATGATCTTTACCTATAAAAGTGAGAAGATTTTCAGATTTAGTGAAGCACACATGCAATGGTGAGAAGCAAAGTGATTACCGCTCTATCATTGAGAAACCTCAGATATTATGTGATTTATGTTTATACTTCCTTCATATTGCATGATCGATCGCTAAAAGGTAAGAACCCAAAGGAATTGAGTGATTTGTCTCTTCAGTGGTGAAGGTGCCATTGGGATTGAGGGATCCATTCAATGGCGAAGCATGGTGGACCACTGCTTGTGTGCAGGGCAGTGCCCATCTAGCACTCCCAAAAGTGATATGCACATATTTCTGTGTCACTGCTTTGAAGGTGTAGAACTCTCCCTCTGAAACCAGCAAAATGGCCCCTGCCGCCTGCACAATACAACTTGACCCCCACCAGCAGTCCAGTTATTGCACTGGGAATAGAAGATAAAATGTATCATGCAGCCCTGTCCAGATCCCAGTAGCGTATTGAGACATGTTAAAAGGCTATGCCTTCCTACCAAGTTACCTCAGTGGTAAGTCATTGGTGAACCACAAACCTTTCTTTATACATTTATGGAAAATAATTCAACTTCACATGGCCTCAAACACCCCAACATGTGTGCAGTTCAAGTTATTCTTCACCTTGTTCACCCTGGCCTAGTGCTCTGTGTCTGCATGCATGTGGTGGCTCTGTGTGCCGTGAAGTATGGAAAGTGGGAAAGGGAATATTTTCTAGGGAAATAAATTGTGCCTGGGCAATCTTTGGTTATGTCAGGCTCAGAATTGGTCCATTAAGTTTCAACATTCCCATTACGACTATATGTAGTCCCTTCTCCCGTTCCCTGGCGGCCATTTTCTATGTTTCCTTTTTTTATCACTTTTTAATGGCTGCCATGGAAAGGGAGAAGGGACTACATGTATTCCCTTATCCCCATTCCATGACGGCCATCTTCTTTTTTTACTTTTCTCTTCTTTTTTTGAATGGGTACCATGGAAAAGGGGAAAGGATTATGTATAGTCCCTTCTCCCCGTGCCACGGTGGCCATCATTATTTTCTTTCTTTTTTTCAGTTGCCAAACGCTGACGGCGTCTCGCAATTTAAAAAAAAGACTCTATTAGTACCTCCGGTTTTACGGGAAGGAGTACTAATGGCAATAAGCCCCTCGCTGGGGGGGGACTTACCACTTCAGGTAATGCCCCCCCAAATCGGCATTATTGTTTATTAAAGTTCCAATTTTTTGAGAATCTTGGTTGGACATTCTTTTATTTTTGTACCACTGCACTATCATTTTTTATGTTTCAACTGTAGCCGCTTACACACCTCCTGAAGGGTATGGGTTGCCCTCGGACCACCTTAACAAAAGAGTCAGAAAGGTATACCGGTCAAGCTGTGCTTGTTTCACCTTTATGATTGAGATCACTGCTGGTTTAGTAGTAAAGTACACACTTAAGCCACTAGTCATTCCTTTACTTTTGCAGAGAAGTAGTTATTTTGCCGCATTGACAATAAGGCATGAAGTTGTGTAGTTGTGTAGAGCTAGAGGGCCAGGCTTGCCCTTGAAGTTCCAGCCCAGCACAGGAACTGTCTGCTGGGACACGGTACCCAGTGTTCCATGGTTGACTTTTATGCAGAACAGTGTGTTGGAATGCTGCCGGGTCACAGTCACAGAGCAGAGTGCTTCCTGCCAGAGCACACCTTTCAGACCTAGGTTTTGAAAACTGTAGAAACCCCCCACCCCACCTGAAATTAGAAATGTTCACCCTTGCATTATGGCTAATATTTGGCACTATGAAAATATTGACCCGACAATCTTGCTGAAAATGTGGACTGTTGTCAAGGAAACAGTTAAAAGAATGGGTTTTCTGTTCCTTGAGCATCTCTGAAAATGCAAGGAGTGCCACCAATCGCTGAAAGCCTTATTGGCTTTGAAAGGCAAATCCCATCGCCCACTAGGGGACCGTGAAAGAGAAATGGGGCTACATGTGTTTCTCTCACACGGCCCATGGGATTGACCACTTTCAGGATTCCGGGACATGTTAGGCGGGGCTGGGGCAGAATCATTACAATGACCCTGACACCTCGCTCAAGACTAGCCCTGGTAGATCTTTTGAGGCGTCCCTCGCACTCCCCATACGCCACTGTGCCTCTGCCCGTGCTTTGGTCAGATGCATAGGCAGGCTAGGGCCTGAGCGGGCAAGGCCCACCCAAACTCTAAAAATGCCCACTCAGCAGCACTGTGTGGGCATTTACAGATGTTAATGTCACTGCGATGGGCCCAATTACATTCAGCTTCAGGCCCCACTTGTTAGACAATCCTGCCTACGCCTCTGCTTTGGGTTGCGGTGTTCTCCCGTTGAAGCTGGCATGGTATTAATTGGAGCCTCACCTCTCTGCCCCGGGGGCTTCTCAGTCGTGTTAAAACGCATAGCCTGGATTCCTGCAGCAGTGTGGGGGACAGGGAACGTCTGTAGGTTGGTGTTATGTGTTGCCTTCAGAATCCAAAACGGGATTCCTCGCATACTTTCACATCATACAACGCCCACGTGGAGCTGGGCACGTGGGTAGGGCTGTGCCCTAAGAGTCTAGGCCATAAGTTCAAGTGAAAGTAAAGTTTTTAGACACCTGGGTGGGTCAATGCACCTGCTGCACGGGTCTATTATTTTTATTTTATTTTATTTAAACAGATTGTGTGGTTTCCTTATTTGAAACCTTTAACCTGAGCATGTCCGTTCTTTCATCATGATTCTTCGTTTGGTATACAGTATCTTAGTAGCAGTGCTTGGTAGCATCTTATTAGTCCTGGGTTATGTTGTTGATCTCCTCTGGTTTCTTAAGGATTAAAATCACTAATTTTATGAGTGCTAATGTCGTTTTCATTTTTCTCCTTCTACAAGATCCTCCACACTCATCGACATTCCTTGTCGTGTAGCTTCTAAGGATGTCCCCCAAGCACTGCTCTCGCTCTTTCCTTAAACCGGTACACTGTAGTATGAGGTGTTTCAGAGATTCTATCTCTCCTTTTTTTGCACATTCTGCAGCTTTCCCTGATGTCCAGCCTTTTTCTTCTTTGTAATATTTCTCCTGTTGGTAAAATGTTCAATCTGAATCTCAGAAAAAGGTCTCGGAAGTACCAATTGGGAATAAAGTCAGATAGCTCGGATCTGATTCAGTTTTCGTGGCTGGGCCCAAAAGTCTTCGTAACCTTTATATTTACAGTTATCTTCTTGGTTTCGATCCAATCTGCCATGTATAGTTTCTTTTTAGTTTTGTCTGGGTTAATCCATAAGTCATCCTCTGACTCGCTGAGGTTCACTAGGATCCCTCGACATGACTTTTGCCAGTCTGTTAGGATTACATCGAATGATCTTTTAGGGCTTTTTCAACACCCCAAATCCACCCGTAGTGTTTTCCTCAAGACATTTCGATAGAAACTTAGTGTTTTCCATACCACTATTGTTTGAGTGATGTCAGAGCCAGCTCTCTTCTTATCTGCTGTATTGGGGCTGATTTAGGCAGCTGTAAAGCTTTCCTCCAAAACAGACCCTCCAGGATGACCATGTTTGAGCTTGTAAGGGATTGGTGATTCTACCCCATATGTTAGTATTGGCACCACTTTCATCCTATAAAAGGCTATTAGAGGTGATAAGGTAAATCTGCAGTATCTTTTACGCAGAATTCTCCCTTGGGCAGCTAGATTGGTTGCTTTTCTTTTTAGCCCAGCTATTCTTGGCGTATTGTTCTTCGTGTTGTCTATACAGACTCTAAGTACGTGAAGCTTCGACTTCCAGGATTTTTGTTTCTCAGAGACCATCCTAGTTTTTCCCTCTGGCTTTATTACCTCCTGGGCCTAACTTCAGAATTCTTGATTTTTCTGGGTTTATAAACCAGGTCATTTGAGTCCACATACGACTGTAATGATGTAAGCTGTCTTTGCAAGCCGATTTGGGTTTGGTCCATCAGGACGATATCGTCTGCGTAAAGCAGTCTCCCAATCGGCGTTCCTGCTATTTTTGGTGGAAAGCAGCGGGTGGACTCAAATGAATCTTCCAGATCTGACGTGAACAGGTTGTACAGTTCCGGTGCCAGCGGGCATCCTTGCTTTAAGCCATTTTTATCTGAATTTCGTCTGTTAGTGTACCCGCTGTATCCAGTCTGACTCTGATGCTTGTGTCCGTGTACAAGTCCTTGATGTTTCTCACCAGTGACTGAGGACATTCCCAGTTTTCCATTTTCTTCCATAGTTTGGCTCTTTTTATGGTGTCGAAAGCTTTCGACAAGTCTACAAACGCGATGTAGATTCCTTGGTTTGTTCCTTTGTGTCTGGCTTTCAATAAGTTAATCAGAAAATGTTGAGTGCTGTGCCCTCCCCTTCACAAAACCCGATTGCCAAGGATCACGACGTCCACTTGCTGTACCCATGGTTTAATGCTTTCAATAGTGTGGACGCAAAGACCTTCCCCACCACGTCCAGTAATGCAATCGTCTGTAGTTGTCTGCTGATGTCTGAGACCCTTTTTGAAAATGGGTACCACTACTGCCTTTCGCCAGGAATCCGGGATTTTTTCTGTTGTTAATATGTAGTTGAATAGAAGTTGAAGGAATTTGGCCCATTCACCTATGTTGCTTTTCAGTATTACATTTGTGAGCCCGTCGGGCCCTGGGGCTCTCGAGTCTTTCAATTTTTTCAGGATGTTTTCTATTTCCTCAATACTGATATCTATTACTGCCTCATTTTTGTTTGTCATTGATTTCCGCTTTGGGTCGATGTAAATTTCCCCTTGCAGCTGTGTATAATACTTAACCCATGATGAAGCACTTATTGGGTTCATTTGACTTATTGCTTGAGGCTTCTCCGCTTCGTGATAATTGCCCAAATTCAGCTGTGTTTTAGATCTTATTCCCCAACATTCTTTCTGCGTCCTGTTAGCAATGTCTTCTTGTGTAAGTGTAACCAGTTTCTGTACTTTTGTTTAACTTATGTATCTCTTTACTCCAGTTGTCGTGTTTGGTCTTTTTAGTCGTCTAATATCTCTCCTTAATGCTTTTTCCTTTCTCGTATGCGACTGTCATACTGATGTTGGTGAGTCGTTGTTTGATGGTTACTTCCAAGCTTCCTTTCTGTAACAAATGCTCTGAAAAGCGGGGTGTAGTCAATCCTTTTTGGCTTTGTTCGTTTTCAAGCGTCGAGATCATTTGTTTTAGGTTATGGTTTAGTTCTCTTGTTTTCTCTGGTCTGATCCTTAATTTAATACCCCTTTGGTCTATGACCACCTTCTGGTTGTAGGTTCCAATCTTGTTATTGCTTATGTTTTTGCACGTCAGTTTTAACAGATTGTGGTCACTTTCTACTGTTGGGATTACTTTCAAGTCTGGATGTTATCTGACAAGTTGCTTGAAATGCAAATGTAATCCAGGATCTCTACTGATTGTGTTCCCTTCCAAGTAGGTTTTGCTGGTTGGTCCCCCTTCACCTTTCCATTCAGAACGACACAGTCCCTTGATTGTACCATACGATTCCACATTGTTCCTCTTTTTCCTTTGCTGAGGCAGTTGTTGTATCGTATTCGGGTTGGTTGTCCTTGTCAGGCATGAACAATTTAGATCTCCTGCCAATAGAATATTGGATCAGTCCATTTTCTCTTTGTTCATCAATTAGTTCTGCTATTTATCTGGTAGGTTTTCGTTTGATAAATTGCTGGGTTCCAGTATATGTTGATCAATATTAGTATTTTACTGGCTTTTTGTCCAGCTGTAACACTACCATCTGGATGAATAAATTTGGGTTTGACTCCTCCAGGACTTGCCAATCCAGATCGTTTTTGATGGCTATAAGTAGGCCTGACATGGGTCTGCCTTTTTGACCTTTGACCGCTGGATTTAGCAGAACCACGTAACCTTCCAGTGTCGTGGTTGCAACAGCCATGTTTCTTGTAGGCACAACACACTAAAGTTCTCTTTTTGAAGCGCTCCCTTAGTAAAAAGGTGGGTAGAGCCTCTAGTGTTCCAACTTCCCAGGCTCCATGAACCCACACTTTTTACTGTTTTATGTTATGGGTGTTTGTTTGTCATCAATCATGTTTTTCAACCATTTCCACCTTGCCGCTTCGTTTTCTTCTCCTTGATGTTGACGTCTATTGTTTGAGCTTTGTGTGTTCTGGTTGCCCCTTCTCACTGCTGATGTTCTATTTGTTTTAACACTACTGGTCTCTCTGTCTTTTCTGTTGATCTCTGTCTCACGAGTGTTTCTTTACTCTCTCCTGGGTTTTTAGGACTTCGTCACTTTCTTGTAAGTCAAAACCCATTGGTCTTAATTGCGGGGCTTCTTCCAGTAGTAGTTGTCTCACCAGATTTGATCTTGTGTGCAGAATTACTTTATCAGTGCAATCTTCCTCGACGAATTCCACGATCGCCAGGTCGTCTGTTGTAATTAGTCTTAATGCCGGTATATGGTGGAGTAATCTTATTACATTGGTTCTGTTGAGAATTAGTCGGTCTTCATGATGAAGGATACATTCTAGGACAAGCCCCGGTTGTTTATAACTGTCACCAGCACTTGTTTTGCGCGGTCGATGCTGTAGGTCTCTTTCCCCCTCTTTTTGTTGATGCCGATCTTTTGCTGTATCTTGTTTCACTTTCCCGACTGGTTCCGTGGTTCCGGGTCTCAGACCGCCCCATGTTCCTTTCTCGACCTCTACGTTCACTCTTCTGAGTTTTTTCACTTAGATTCCGTTTTTTTCTCAATGCATCCTTTTCTGTATGAGTATCTGGAACTTTTTTGTTGTCTCTCTGTGTCTCGTTTTTGGTCTGTATTGACATTATAGATGAGGTATCACTCTCACTATAGTCTGTATGCTCCTCACTCAAGGAGTCTTCTGCCTCTGTATTTACCTCTTCGAAGCCTCTCATTCCCTGTTTGTCTTCATCATCTGAGACCGGGTATGTAGAGAGATCCAGCAGGTCATTTTCAGGACAATCGTCTTATTCGATTTCTAAGATCTTTTGTCCTTCAGTCTTTTGTTCTGTTCTGACCTTTTTCTTGTTGTTTCTTAGCTGGTCAATTATACTCGGTTGTTCTTTTGGTATTGTCAAATTTTTCATAAATGCCCGGCTTTTGCTACTGCTTGTGGCTTTTACTGGTGGTTGATTTTTCTGTTTTTTAGTGGGTCCTGTGATCTTGTGATGACCCCCTGATTTGTTGTCTGCGGGCCCGTTGTTCTTCGTTTTTATTTGGTTATCTGATTTTTTCTCTCCTGTGTTTGTGTCTCTTGTTTTGAAGATCTCACACACGTTCCCCTTTTTCTTTCCTTTCTCCCAACACTTATCCGTAGTGGTGGGGTCTTCAGGCCTTGTTGTCGATTTTTTACTAGAGATAGCCTCCACTATTTCTGTAGAATTGTTTAGCCCTTCCCTGGCACTTCTGTATAGGGTTTTTTTTCCACTTCAGTCTCTAGTGATTTCGTTGGCCCATTTCTTATATCTGGATCAGATGATGTGCTCTTTGATTTTTCTCTCAAAAGATTATTGCTGGTGCAGTCCTCGGCCAGGGTGGGTCCGTCTTCGTTTTGTTTTGCCTCCCCCTTCTCTTCACTTTGGGCTGCTCGCGGTCCCGTAACGGACGCACTTTGGGTTTCTGCGACTTCTTCTACGTTTACCGGTTGTCGCGTGGACCTTTCTCCTTTGTTTCTTGCTCGTTGGATCCAGCTTTGTTTCTTTTCTATGACTGGGCTGAGCTCTTGTGTGGTCATTATTCCAGAGTCTTTCCTTATTGGTTCTTGCTTTTTGGATTTGACTTCCCTAGTTTTCTCTCTTTTAGTATAGGTTCGATTATGTCATGTAGCAGTTGGGTGACGTTGGCGGTACTGTTGTCCAAGTTGTTTTGGATTGCTTGAGAATAAAGACCTCCACAAATATTGTTTTAGTGTGAACCATAGCAAGTATTGTAGAATGATCTCTTAGTGTGTCCGCGATATCCTCGTACAATTTCATGTAGGGTGCTAGGACACCTGACAAAGTTGCGACCATTAGGAAATTGTCTTCCATTGTTCGGCCTGATATGACCTGGTCTACGCTTCCCACTTGGTTTGGTGGCAACATTTGCGTCAATTTGTCTTCAGTAGCTACTTTGGCACTCGTTCCTTTTGCTTTGTCAACATTTTTGATTCCTGTAAACGTATCTCTTAATGCGTTCTCCATGTCCATTGACGTTTCCAACGAAACTGCGTCTGATATTTCCACTCCTGTCGTTTTCTTTAATTGATTCGTACAGGCGAAGCTCCTGCTGCCAAAACTGAGGCTAAGGGTCTGTCCTGCGTTTCCTGGGGTTACACGGGTCTATGTATCGATTGCTGTGTACAGGATTGAACTCTATGATGGCTGAATCAAGCTTGATAAACAGATAATTAATGAGGCGGAGCAATAATGACATTTATTTACTAATCTAACTCCAGTCCTGGAATATTTGAGGAATGAAGTAGATGGTGGTCAGGCAGCAATTAGGAATAAAAAGACAGTTTTTATTTCTGTGTTCTTGTCACTTAGCATTATTGCAATTCAAATAAGTGGGCCATTTTAACATAGCTGACCTCCACATTTAGGAACGTGCATATGGCTGTGCAGATGACCAGCATGGCACCCCCCTATGGATATACTTGTGTAGGGTACACAGGTGGGCACACGTGTATGAATAGGCTCTCCCCATCCACTGTGGGGAAGCACCGGGTCCTGCTGACACCCGAAGCTCGCGCCCTTCCATTCTTGACAGATAATTCCATATTCTGAAAAGGACTGCCAGATAAAAAAAGCAAATTGTTTAGAAAAAGACACTGCTGTCTCTGCCATAAGCGTACAATCCTATTTGGTACAGCAGCAACATACATGTTCTGAACATCGTAATGAAAGTTTATAAATCATCCTTCTGTGCATTAAACATTCCCCTACACTTGTTCTCGACTAACACAAAGCTATGCAAGAGCACTAAAGAACTTTTTTTTCTGTGTTCATTTGGTTAGTTCAAACCCTGTAACTTTTTATATAATAATACATTATTATTGCTTTCAAGGCTGGACTACTGCAACAATCTTTTTCTCAATCTACCTTCCTCTACTCTCCGCCCTCTTCAACTAATCCAGAACAGGACTGCAAGATTATCCTTGGCCTGAAGCCCAGGGACCATATCTCTCCAGCCCTGAAATCTCTCCATTGGCTCCCAGTGGCTGCAAGGATCAAGTTCAAGACCCTCTGCATCGCCCACAAGGCTTTCTGGGGCCGGGGCCCGCACTAAGTCCAACTCTCTCTTCCAAAATACCTTCCTTCTCGAGCCCTTCGCTCAGCTACCTCCAACTCTCTAAGGGTTAGACACTTCTCCAAGCAGAGAGTGGGGGGTAGATCTCTCTCCTCAGCAGGTGCCTGCCTTTGGAATGGCCTCCCTGCCGCTCTCAAACTTGAGCCGGACCACCTGAAGTTCTGGAAGCAGCTCAAAACGTTCTTCTTCTCCTCTGCTTTCTCTCTCTCCCTCCCCTGCTGACCTACCTGTTTGCTGTGTCAACTGCTTGTTGGTTACCCTCAGAGTCTCACTGGGTACCAGGCTCCCCCATGATCAGTCTCTCCTATATTGCATCCTGGCCTACCATGCATCTAGGGGCTATAATTGTAACCTCTATAGCCCCCTGCCTCCTTGCACTTACCCAGAGCCAGGCTGCCCGGCTGCACTTACCCAGAGCAATGCTGCCCTGCCTGCACTTCTGCCTCTCCCTTCTCCGGCTATTTGCACTGTCCCACTTGCACGACCTGAATGACACAAGGCCTAGTAAGGTCGTTTGTCTTCCTCCTGCCTTACCTCCATTGTCTTGTCGCGCCTTGAAAAACCTGTGTATACGGTAGCGGAAGTGACATCACACAGCCCTTGACCTTTGATGACATCACAGGAAGTGATGTATTTTGACCCCATCCCAAAGTGTCACCGCAGGAAGCAATGGAACACGATCTTTCACCCCTTGAAAACTTTGTGGATCTTTCAGTAACTCAAGGCATGCAAGCACAGAAGGAGAGAGCTCCTTACAGATATTAAAGTAACAAAGGCCATGTATTCCTGGAAGGCTCGGTCTAGAGGGAACTCCCTGCAGTGCGTACAGTAACAAGTAATGCAGAAACAGGGAATACAGGAAGCTCCCTGCAGAGCTTCTAGTAACACAAGGCATGCAAGCACAGAGGGAGAGAGCTCGCGGTAGATCTTACAGTAACATGGGCCATGCAGTCCCAGGAGACTAGACCATAGAGGGAACTCCCTGCAGTGGATACAGTAACAAGTCATGCAGGAACAGGGGATTAAGGAAGCTCCCTGCAGGGAAATGTAAACGATCACGTGGTATGAATGGGAGCCCCCTGCAGAGTATACACTACAACACGTCAGAGACATAGAGGTTCGCAGAGGTGCCTTCCCAGCATTGCCCTATGAGGTTAATGGGTAGAGGAGGGAATCGTGAATTAAATGTAGGATAAAAGATTCCAGTGCCAAACCTATTTACTCAATCCTCTATCCTGCTCTCTCTCTCTCTCTCTCTCTCTCTCTCTCTCTCTCTCTCTCTCTCTCTCTCTCTCTCTTTTGCGCTGCCTCTCTCTCTGTCTCTCTCCCCTCTCTCTCTTGCTCTCTCTTTCTATCTCTCTTTTTCTCTCTCTTTCTGTCTTTCTCTCTCACTCTCTCTTTCTTTTCTGTCTCTCTCTCTCTCTCTCTTCCCCTCCAACTCTCTTGCTCTCTCTCTCTCCCTCTCTCTCTTTTCTCTCTCTCTCTCTCTCTCTCTCTCTCTCTCTCTCTCTTCCCCTCCAATTCTCTTGCTCTCTCTCTCTCTCCTCTCTCTCTCTCTCTCTGTCTCTGTCTCTCTCTTTTTCTCCTCTCATCCTCCTTCGTCCCCCTTGCACCCTCTTCCTCTTACTTTCTCTCCCAACATCAAACGTGAAATACAGAGAAGTGAAACCATCTAGTTTCTTGGAACTGCACATAAACAAGCTCAGCATGTGTTACTCATCTCAGCTCTGCCTGTAAACAAAACTTTCCAAATAATTTCCTATGTAAACACTGTGCATTGGACTGATTTCTGGTCTCCTAAATACGTCTTAATGATTTTTCTCCGTGTAATAAGCGGGTTTCAAATCATCCTAGATGGCCTTCATGTTAGCCCTACAGGAAAACCGGCCTGCGTCACAGCCAGGACTGGCCTGGTGGAAATGAGAAATGATGACATCTGCCCTCACTGTGTTATGTTATGTTATACAGCACGTGTATAGCGCCTACTGCCATGGTCTAAAAGCGCTGTGAGGCTGAACGCCCTTTAGCAGACCATAGACGGAGATGTAGGTGGGGAAGAAAGGAGTTCTAAAATGCGCATGTACATTTTTGGTTCCATGCAATAAAGTTGCGGTGAAAATGGCCGCTTAAAAGAAAATCACAGCAAAAAGGCCATGGTGTGGCCCCCGCAATCCATGTAATGGATCCAGGAGACACCCCCATAACCCCCAGATCCATTATACCACACAAGGCGAGCTGGAGACACCCCTGTAGCCCCTGCCTCCCTAGTGTAGTATAATGGAAACACTTTTACCGGGTCACACCACAGCATTTTGCTGCAATATATTTGTAAAAACTGCCATTTTTCGGCAACCATATTACTGGATACCTCATTTTTGCCAGCACGAAGGTGGGTAGGGAGTGGTGAGGTCAATAGCAGCAGCCCATGGTTATTAGGTGAAAGAATGGTTGCTGTGACAGATTGCTGGTGGAGGGCGATGGTCAGAAGGATCTGATTATATGAACGGCTGGTCCGAATGTTGCGCGGGCCTCTGCAGTATTCTATTGGATGCGGTGGTGCCTGTTTTGGGTGTGTGTAATCGAGTAGATGTTATTGAGAGGTGTGCAGGTGAGTGGGCCGTGCCCATGCGGGTACGGTTGTGTTTCGTTGTGATGGCTTGCTTGAAGTTCCATTGAAGAGAGGCTGACACCTGGAAGGCAAAGACCTTGCAGAGCTTATCATTTCAATTTGATGGGGTTGGAAATGTGCCCCACTTGTCGACTGCGCAAGTGCCCCCGTGATCCCGCCAGGGTAAATAGTAAATCCTCCAAGGGAGGGCTTGGGATTGTCAGGCTGTCAGAGGGAAGAGCCAGGGTTTGAGTGCCTTCACGAAGGTGAGGTGATCTTCTATGCGACGGATGGTTATAGCGATTGAGTTCCAGATGGTGGACACAGTAATAGGCTTTATGCTGTGCCAAATGACTATCATAGTAGTTTCAGAGTTCATGGTTATACCCCCTATAATCTCAGAGAACAGGACTCATACTATGCAGGACTAGTGGTCTGGCATCACGAAATGCTTAGTGGAGAGTAGATCAAAAGGTGACCGGAGCGAAGGTTGGGACACAGAGGAAAGTCAATTATTTGTAATTTTGGGTCGTTTTAAGAAGTAAAAACACAAATCGCTTCAATTTCTTATTAGTTAATAAGTCCCCATATGTTAGCATGGCAAGTAGTGTTTGATCAAGATCACACGCTTCACTGCATTGCATGTAGCCAAGACCCGCTCTGTTTTCCGCCCTCTCCAGCACCGTGTGGGGCTGCAGGTAAAGCGCCTTTGAGTCCTTCCCCTTAGAAATGGAGATACAGCTTCCACCACTCGCTGAGCAATCATTATAACTCCTTCTCACTGTTTCCCATCATGCCACAGATATTAAACCTTTGGCGAGTCCCAACAGCCGTGTACCAATGGGAAGTGCCACCCATTATCTCAAGGAAGGTCTGTGAATAGCCACACCATTCACTACTCCTAGAAATGCACAGTCAGACTGCTCGGCCTGTAATAACTGAAAACGGGTACACATTACCTTAGGGTAGGTCTGTGTTCAACCAAATAACTCGCCACCCTCAGAGCTGCTTGGCCCCTGGCACATGTATAATGGCACCCACAATCTTAAAGTGGGTCTGTGACTAACCACATCATGCACTACACTGATAACTCTAAACTACTATTGAATATAATGGCTGAAAACGGGCATCCATTATCTTAGGGTAAGTCTGTGTTTAACCAAATTACTTACCTTCATAGCTGCCCAGCTTATGCCCCATACAAAGTGGCACCTATGATCTTAGAGTGGGTCTGTGAATAATCACCATTCAGTGACCATGCTGTTATGACATGGACCACTGTGTCACAGAACCCATTCAAGATAAGGTGCCAGTTTGATGTAAATCCTACAGGAAATCGCATCTCTTGGAATGACAAGAGCATTCTCGAAATGAGTACCTTTATAAGGCATCCACGGTCAAGTGGCTAAGGAGTAACAATGGGACCTGTCACTATTCACGAAGTGGCTCAGCTCACAGGTCCAGATATTTCCCAAGTTGCTTAAGTGTTCTACAAAACACAAAAATATCCTTGATCCTGAAACTCAAGCTGAAAAAAATGTATTACGCAGGCTCCAAACCACTGTCGATAATCATGGGAAATGGCCATCTTAATACCAGTTTTTAAAAGGGGCTCTCGAATTGACCCTGAATAGGATCATCTTCTGGCGATGCTTGATGCTAGTCAAAGGATCTTAACCAGTTTCTTATTGAGGAAGGCGACCAAATGGTCCATAGACGTGGGGTGTATTTCTCCCTGCCAAACCGGATTCAGAAAAGGTTTTAACACTGTGTAGAACATCAGCCTTTTACAATATCTAATTTCCGAGAGTCACAAAAAAACGCGCAACGAAAAATGATACATATGTTTTATTGATTATTGCAGAGAGTTCGACATGGTCAATCGCCAGAAACTCGGGACAAAGCTAGATGGGTGGGGCATGAATAGCACTCTTCTGATTTGTATTTCCCTTTTATATTCTGAGAACAGTGTTGATATCCGTTTGAACTACAAGGGGGCGGGCACTACAGATTTACAAACGAATGTTGGTCTAAGACAAGGCTGTGCGCTTGCACCCCTTTTGTATAATCTGTATGTGAGTGATATGGGGAGGCAATTTCCATGGTACGAAGCTTCCCCCCTAAACTGGGCCCCCTAAAGTTTCAATGGCTCACCTAAGCTGACGACACAATTCTGTTAGATAAAATGGCCATTGGCCTGCAACGCTCCATCACCTCCATCGCTGAGTATTCACAGATAAATAATTTAAAGATAAATATCAGTAAAACTAAAATAATGACTCTGGGCAATCAGCATAAATCAGACAGTAACTAATGGTACTGGTACTTGAATGGTACTGCCCTAGAAGTGGTGGACAAATCCATCTATCTGGGTTTCCACATATGTAAATCACACTCTAGCGAGTATTAATGTATTATGGTGACTTCTAAGGGGAAGAGAAAATTGCGTGCCTATAAAAGATCATGCGCATAAAGGGTGGAAACAACCTGGAAGGCCAAGTAACATTATTTAGCAAAAGTATCGTTCCAGCATCCTATATGGCTTAGCCATTCTCCTGGAACACTCGAGGGTAAAATACTCAGATCAATTTTAGACAATCAGTTTTAGACGTCCCCCAATCAGTTCTGGTGCAAGCACTAAGGTGCGAGTTAGGTGTTCAATCGTTGGGAAAGTATTGGATAACACAACAATGCCAACTCTATATCAGCGGCAGAAACCCGGGACTCCGTTTATTATCACCTAGTCCAGCTAGATGGCACAAGCTGCAACTATACTTTCCTACAAGGGATGAGGCAAACGGCAATGGGACGGACATATGGAATTGATAAACCTCCAACCGGATGAACTAAGCAAACTCCCTAATTGGTTAACAGTATTAAAAAAGAGAACCAACAGCCTCCTTGGCAGCTAAACCAATGTGTACTGAATACTGTAAGAAAGCATTTAGGGGGCTCCACACTAATAAATACTCTGTCCACTCCCAATCCGTAAATTCACAACCTACCTTCGATGTAACATATTACCCATGCTTGAACCTAGACGGGGAGGTGGAAAAGGATTCCCAGTGAAAAACCATTGTGTCGTATGTGTGGAAGCGAAATCGAGACTGCTCGTCATGTGCTAACTCAATGCGCAAAGATGTCTAAATGTTATGATAAGGGCTATGCGCAGTTTCTTGCAAACCCTCAACAGAGAGAGGGAGATCCATTCTGGAGTTTCATTATGGGTGCGGAATCCGTTGTAATTATGGACTCTGATTTTTATATATGGAAATGTTCCAATAAGTGTACTCATGACCTTTCCGGATCCCTGTGCTTTTATGTAAACCCTATATATAAAACAAACCCCTTTACTTCCTAAGATTTTATAATGATTGATGGTAAGTACACAGTATCCAGCAGTTCATTTTAACTAGATGATTTTTCTGTATTATATTGTATTTTGTATTCCGTATTTTAACATACACATTCTAGATCCTTTCTACAACGTTTTATTAAACAAATGTGTTTAAGGTCTATTTTACCCATTAATGCACAATAGAAAATCAAATAAATAACCAAATCATTAAATATCCTTAACACTGCATAGATAGTCTGCATACAATGACTGGACATCGACATTTAGGGGCTGATTCATGGAATTTTTGCGCTGAAAATCGGGGATTTGTGCGCCATTCTGGCCCAAATCCCCATTTGTTAAACAGGGATTTGCGGGCGGAATGGCGCACAAAACTCTGTTTTTCAGCGCAAATAATTCCATGACTCAGCCCCATAATATCTAGGGTGAGTCTGTAAATAACCAATTCATTAAATAGGCTGGGCAATGCATCACTAGGCTGTATATATTGAATATAAAGGTTAATTTAATAACTCAAGAGGAATATGCGAAAAACCACATATGCATATTTAGCCTGCAGATAATTAATGGAAACTAGCATTTTTTATCTAGGGTGGGTCTATAAATATCCAAAGCATTAAACATTCTGGGAATCTCATAGATAGCCTGAGTTTAATGAATGGAAACTGGAATGTATTGTCTGAGAGTGAGCCTGTGTATAGCCACACCATTCAATACCCTGGGACCTGCATATTTAGATTGCAGATAATTAATGGAAACTAGCATTTATTATCCAGGGTGGGTCTGTAAATAACGAAATCATTAACATATCCTGGGAATTGCATGGATAGACTCTGTGTAAGGAATGGAAACCGGCATTTATTATCTGAGCGAAAGGCTTTGTATAACCAAATCATTCACTACCCTGGGACCTGCATATTTAGACTGCAGATAATGAATGAAACCTCGCATTTATTATCTATAGTGGGTCTGTAAATAAGCAAATAATTACATATCCTGGGAATTGCATAGATAGAGTGAGTACAATGAAGGGCACCTAGCATGTATTATCTGAGAGTTAGTCAATGTATAACCAAATCATCCCGTTTCTTGGAACCTGCATATATATAGACAGCAGATGATGAATCGAATCAAGCATTTATTATCAGGAGTGGCCCTGTAAATAACCAAATCATTCAATATCCTGGGAACTGCATGGATAGACTGTGTATAACGATTGGAAACTGGCATTTATCATCTGAGTGTAAGGCTGTGTATAACCAAATCCTTCAATATCCTGGAACCTGCATATTTAGACTTCACTGGAAACTAGAATGCATTATCTAGGGTGGCTCTGTAAATAACCACATTATTAAATAGGCTGGGCACTGCCTCACTAGGCTGTGTATAGTGAATAGAAAAGTGCATTTAATACCTCAAGATGGAAATGCAAATAACCACATGATTCACTACACCGGGAAATGCATATTTAGACTGTCGATAATTAATGGAAACTAGCATTTATTATCTAGGGTAGGTCTGTAAATAACCAAAGCATTACACATCCTGGGAACTGCATAGATGGATTGTGTACAATTAATGGAAACTGGCATTTATTATCTCACGATTGGTCTGAAAATAACTGAATTATTAGATAGACTGCGTATTATGTATGGAAACTGGCCTTTATTGTCGCCGGGTGTGTCTGCGTATAGCCGAATTTGTCACAGGTTTCACATTTTCTCACCTGTTTTTGCTGCTTGGCAGAATCCTTCGCCGGGGTTTTCTTCCATGCTATTCGGGTCTTGTATAAGCCCGCTCGGCCGTCTTCGGATTACAGGATTCGCTCACCTTCTTCATCCGGGATCAAAGAACTCTAGGAAGACCAGGAAGGAAGGCAACCTTCGGGGGTGGACCGCGTGGAACGCGGAAGGGTAAGGTACAAGGAGAGGGGAAGGAAAAGGAGTAAAGAATGGGTTCCGGGAATTTGAGAAGCAACACAGTTCCAGGAGCACGAACTACGACACACGTCAAGCCACAACTAACGGTAGCGTTGAGACGCGCGGTGCCGCAGGGGAGTGGCTAATTTATAGAGCGTGCTGCCTATGACGTAAAGGTCGATAGACCGCGTTCCGTGTATATGGCCATGTTGGGTGTACTACCGCGAGTAACCCCCGACGTGCCAGGGACCAGGAAGACCAGAAAGGGCGTGATCGATGGATCATGACAGAATTCTTCAGTAGACCTCATATAATACATTGAAATTGGCATGTATTGTCTCAGGGTGGGTCTGAGTATTGCCAGGGTATTTAAGAACCTAATAGATGCTCTGTACAGTGTGAAAAATGCAAACTTGTTACCTTTTCAAATTCTAAGGGAGCAATTGTGATTCATGTTTTTGCAATACTGTAAAGCGAATTTTGCCAAATTCGGCAAGTGTGGTTTAGATTTTTAAAACCCCTTAGGTATACCTCTTTCATGCCTGGGAGTTCTGTAGGCCCCATATGGAGTAGTTCAAGGGTGGCAGCCTGAGCAGATGAGACCAGAGAGCCATACCAGTCATATCCCGGGCAGGTGCCCCGTGGGTCCTGTCTCCAGCGAAGCCTCTTTTTTGAGGGAGACATAACCTTGCACATTTCTGGAATGGACATTTCCCCTCATATGGAGACTAATTCACAGAAAAAACGTGAGGGTCGAAGTGGCCCTTGCAGGCTGCCATTACAGTCCCCTGCACACAAAGCCATGATTCACAACACGATGGGTGGGACTGGTCGCCAGGGCACACGACCGGCAGGCAACTCCTGCACACATCTCGTAGTGTTGTTAACCTTCTCCACAGCGAGCTGTCCGACCATTGGACACATGAACCCAAGTGTGTGGGTGGCTGGGGCCTGGCACATACCGGGTACCGAGCTGTCCATTAGCAAACGAACCCTGACGATCCAGTCAGCACATTTTCACCGGCAGGCCTTAAAGTGCCAATCAATGCAAAGACCATGTTCCCACTGCCACAGAACTGAATGAGAGACAAACTAAAAACCCTTATGCCAGGCATGAGCACTTCCATTTGGGTCTAACAAATGCTCTCGGCAAACACCTGCTAGTGTTTTTTTGTTGTTTTTTTTTTAATTGGACACTTGTATGGCGCCTATACACAACCTGGAAACGAATGAAAAAATGTGTTGCTTTTGTATTCCAACATGAGCTGTTGTCTCTCAAATGTTCAGCCCTCAAGAACTCAAAAACGTTGTGGATTTTCCCTCAAACAGCATTAACTCCAGAAACGTAGGTTCAGTGCCCTCTTCAAGTCCTGGCCAGGTGACTGAAAAGAGGAGTCTGGTCTGCTCGCTCAGCGGTCTCTGTTGGGGTCCCCTGTAAGGTGGTATCAAAAGAGATACCCCCCACCCCGGATGTGGTAACTTTATGATTGCTTCTCCCATCATACACTGCTCCTTAGCATGTATGCACCCTGTGCACGTGCATGATGATGCCTTGGCAGCATGCAATACCAGCCGCACATCTAGGATCTGTCCTCTTGCTGCTCGATAAAATTAAATAAAGTGCAACCGGGAGGATAGCTCGGTGGCAACGTGCTCGCCTTGGAAGCAAGACGACACTAGGTTCGATCCCCGGGTCCACGCTTAGAAACCTCTGGGTATTTAAGTGCATTATAAATATGCAACTAAGTCAACAACAAATTCTGTAACAGTGCCTCGATGCCCCCAGCTGTGTGAGCGCTTTAAAAATGCAAATAAATAAATTGTGGTTTCAGTCTTTTGGCATATATCGCCTATGGAATCAAAGCCAAGCACCAGTCCAAGAAGCGACACCAGTGCCTCACAACTTGTCCCCTCCTCTCCATCAAAACGACTTCTATTTAGCAGAGCTAATGCCGTCACATATCTCTGTCCCCGCCCGTCGACAAGGGTATTAATGGACATTAGTGGCCTATTACTTCTCTACCTTACCCTTGCTGGCCACAGGGCAAGCAAGAATAGCCTGTTGCCGGAAGCATAATTTCCATAGCCCTGCATGAAAGACCTGCTTGAATGCACGCCCTGAGGGTTCATTACATTTACTACACCGCTACACCAAAACCTACGGCTAATGTATGGCAGAGTTGTCTGTCTTGCGGGAAAGTAGGGCGGTTGCATGCGCAAGGATTTCTGCTGTGTACACGCCCTGTAAGAAAGAAACAGAGTAACTACACTTTTTCAGACAAGGAGCTATTTTCACATTACTTCAGTTTGGCTCATGCTCTGGACGAAGTAACCGACCATATTACCAGTGGTTTGTCGCCATGTTTCAACCACTAGCTTGCTTCGCGTGCTCGCCGACATAGAGACAGCTCTACTGTACAGTTTAGAGAAGGCCAGTGATCGATACAGCGTGGACACCTATTACCTGGACGAATGGACTTGAGCAGGGGCTGTGTACGCAGACCTCAATGCTATATTGAAGGGTAGTTTGATGCCTTGCAGGGCTTCGAACCACCCTGTTCCAATCCCAGCTGCAAGGCTCCCTTGGGAATTTGTCATTTTACAAATCATGTCCGCATCAGGGAAGTGCTTCTCACACTATCAGATAGTTGGCGGTGTGGGCATTAACTGGTGGTATTGCCTTGCATTCCTATGCTACATGAGGGTTTGCTGCACGGCCCAGCTTTTATTTATTTTCTTAACTTACCTCGTTGCCAGCCTCCCGGTGTTCCTTCTCTGTGGAATTAAAAAGGGTCAGACATCTTCTGATGTCTGAATTCTGGGAGACATATTGGTGGCCCCGAACGCATTGCATTCGGAGCGTGGTCGTCTTCCCCAATATTGAAACCTAGGCTAGCATATGGGCTACCAGTCCGGGCACTTTCACCCTTGTAGCCCGTAAATTCCGGCCAAGGGGATTTTAAAGCCTGCCGACATCGTTCGCTCAGGCTAACTCGGCTCACAGGTTTGAACAGCCTATGTAGCCCACAGCAGCATGCTGTTAGACTATATTAACATTCCAGACTCTGGCCTACTGGTCGAACCAGTGGCTCTGAAGTAAAAAAAAAAAGACCTGCCTTCTAATCCCAGCTTCCAAAACAAGGCCTATTTGAACACTCCTTGGCAAATCAATTTGGCAAAATCGTTCGGTCCCCTTTCCTGCCAAAGATTGGGAGAACGTAGATACAGGTTTGCATGCAACAGTTCTATAAAAATGTCTAAATTAACACTGAAATGTCTCTGTCATTTCCTCAGTGGGCGCTGAGGCGCCGCACTGATTCCGCCCCGGCTAAGAACCCCATCTGTCGACAGCCACAGTGAGCCATTCCCGGAACAAGCTGCCTCTTGAACCTGGCACCTCCCCCTAATCACAACCCGAGGAAGGAGGGAAAGAGGAAACTGTCTGCTTCTTAAGTCTCGGTCTCGGGAGGATAGCTCAGGGGGAACGTGCTCACCTTGGGACACAGAGCACCACAGGTTCGATCCCCGGGACAGCTTAGAAACCTCTGGGTATTAAGCGCATTATAAATAACCTGTCATATCATATCAAGTACATGCAGTGAAATTGACACCTACAAGATGTCCTTTTCAGAACCCAGAGTCTGGAGACCATGAAAATGGCAGCAGTGCGCAGTACAAATCACATAACATAACGTACACCACAATGGTGACAGGGAGAAATTTAAATCACAGTCCCCAAGCCCAGGGGAGGTGCCAGTTGATGCCCCATTAGGGGGGAAGAGGGTGTGGATGATACGTCTTGCCCCCCTCACCTCCACCCCCGTTTCCACTTGTAAGAATGAAAATGGGAGGTCAACACACTGCACAAAGATCACCACCCTAATAGCGCTAGTCCCCCGTAGGCTGCAGTGGCAAATTCCCGGTTCCGGCCTTGGCGCGCGGATCAGTGCTTAATTAAAACAATATTTGAAATCTTTCAACTGATACTTTTCATTTTCTTTGGATGAAAAGGAAGATTAGGGTAATTGCCTCTTCCAAGTTCTCATGTTTGTTTTGCCTGTGGCCTGCAATTAACGTAAGCCAGAAATACAACTCAGTGGAATCCCCTTATTTGGGCGCTTTACGAGGATGATTGCAGGGGATGTGACTTAGGACACCGTGTGTACCGAACACAAGCAATTACAATGAGGAAAGACCCTAAAGGTCCTCCA
Organism: Ambystoma mexicanum; assembly: GCA_002915635.3. NCBI lineage: Eukaryota > Metazoa > Chordata > Amphibia > Caudata > Ambystomatidae > Ambystoma > Ambystoma mexicanum. Next base: position 902,763,292 of record CM030321.1, on the reverse strand, counting down.
ATGTCCCCCTTGTGTGGTGAGATCATTTCTGCCCTGTCTGTGAACACCCATTTTTGATCAATCCATCTAAAAATGACCCGTGGTTCCATCAAGTGTCAACATATGGTATTCAGTAACCCATGATTTGCCAGTGATCTGCCCATTTAAAAATCTATTGAATACGTTTCTGTGTTATATACATCTATTACTTATTCATCCATTCATCATAGTTCAATGCACAGAGGCTTCATGCATTGTATCCATTCCCCCAACCCATTCGCCTATAGATAAATCACTTCATCCATCCATCTGTCCAACATATGCCTTCACCTACCCCAACCCAGCCAACCATTCATACATCCCTCCAGCCGACTGTCCACTGATTCATACAGGCATCCATCATGTTGTCAGCTCCTCCTCAACTTCATCCATCCGCCCTTGCATCAGTTCTTTGGTCTGTCCATTCACCTATCCATACATCCATGTTGGTGCGTGATCATGTATGATTTGCTGTACATGCTGCATGCAAGCAGATTATGTCAGCTATCACCTTCCCCCGTCTGTCCAACTGCATCCTTCCTAATCCATTCATTCAACCATTAGGCCAGTTCTCCCGTCTATCTTCTATTCTTCCGTCCAACTCCATCTGTTCATACATCCATCCATTAAGCCATCCAACCACCATCCTCTCTTCAAACCTCCGGATGGATCTACAGCCGTCCACTACCTCGGCGGGCCTTTTAAAAGGCCATTCCATATCTTAATACCAAGATTGTTTTTTTGTGTTAAAAGGTGTTGCTCTCTATCTTGAATCCGATTGGTGTATATCCGTGGGTGTTGCTCTCTATCTTGAATCCGATTGGTGTATATCCGTGGGTGTTGCTCTCTATCTTGAATCTGATTGGTGTATATCCGTGCTAAACCCACAGACTTTCCTCCGCCTTCTCTGCTTTAGGCCCTCCCACACTTCCATCTCCCTGAACAGTTCCTGAGCCTATTTGCACTGCGGGGCCATTCACATCGTTCCTGTGAGTATCACTAGGTCTGCAGTGACCTTTCCATGGATTCATCAGCTTACACATGTCGGCTGAAAACATTACAATTTCTCGCCTGCCCGGGATTCTGAAACCTTTGGATCACCAGATGTTTCTGACTACAACTACCATCATGCCTAGCCTGCATAGTCAATGTGGAAGAATCATGGGATTTGTAGTCCAAAACATCTAGATATGCGCACATTGCAGACCCCTACTGTAGCCCTACACCCATCTACAGTACTGTGCACAATCTATTTTGCACGATATTACTACTAGGGCAAACATTCCCCTGGTGAAATAATGCATTGATAGTTCTGTTAATATCACTAATATCATGCACAATTGCATTTGCACCAGTGCAAGGTATGTGTACAAGGTCCCTGCAGCATGCACATGCATGATTTGTGCCATCTTTTGATTCTTCCTGAACTCTCACTCATTCCCCACATACAAGATCACCATGGAAACCCGCACATTGCCGAACCCGGCCTGACCCACCGCCCATCAAAGAACCCGCTTGCACTCTAGTGACCAACGTACCATAACCTATCTTATACGGGTCATACTTCACACAACCATAAGGAACTAAAGGTTTACCACTGAGCACATCTGGCTAGCCTCCATTTCGCACACCATTTTAGTCCTGGAGGGTTCATACCTGGTATCTACCCATTCCTGCCACACTATCGCTACCCCCGTCTATCCATGGCCCCAAATAACCAACCTCCAGCTAATTCCTCCCCCTTCCACCTCACACCACACATGAACGTCCATCCCCCACTGATGGAGGTCACTGGTTTAAGCAATCTCACACACACCACCTTTCAATACCTGAATCACCTCTCTCCAAATCGATAACACTCCCCCACATTAAGAGACAACAGAGCCCTAAGCAGTTTTTTCCCCTCATCAGTCCTGGGCTCTCCCATCTGCATAAGACATTCCCAAATAACTTCACCAATCACATAGTAGCACAACGACACACAGGCCCCGGGTATGTCGGACTTGCATGCCTCACTTGCCATCCGGCTAACAACCTCACAGCGTTCTCTTCTTGTTCAGATCCAAGCGCAGCAAGGCCATCAACAATGGAATAAGGGTGGTTTAGTTCTCTTCTTGGCCAGACCACGCGCAGCAGGGCCATCAACAATGGAAGAACGGTGGTTTAGTTCTCTTCTTGGCCAGACCACGCGCAGCAGGGCCATCAACAATGGAAGAATGGTGGTTTAGTTCTCTTCTTGGCCAGAGCCAAGCGCAGCAAGGCCATCAACAATGGAATAAGGGTGGTTTAGTTCTCTTCTTGGCCAGATCCAAGCGCAGCAAGGCCATCAACAATGGAATAAGGGTGGTTTAGTTCTCTTCTTGGCCAGAGCCACGCACAGCAAGGCCATCAACAATGGAAGAAGGGTGGTTTAGTTCTCTTCTTGGCCAGACCACGCGCAGCAGGGCCATCAACAATGGAAGAAGGGTGGTTTAGTTCTCTTCTTGGCCAGACCACGCGCAGCAGGGCCATCAACAATGGAAGAAGGGTGGTTTAGTTCTCTTCTTGGCCAGACCACGCGCAGCAGGGCCATCAACAATGGAAGAATGGTGGTTTAGTTCTCTTCTTGGCCAGAGCCAAGCGCAGCAAGGCCATCAACAATGGAATAAGGGTGGTTTAGTTCTCTTCTTGGCCAGATCCAAGCGCAGCAAGGCCATCCAACAATGGAATAAGGGTGGTTTAGTTCTCTTTCTTGGCCAGAGCCACGCACAGCAAGGCCATCAACAATGGAAGAAGGGTGGTTTAGTTCTCTTCTTGGCCAGACCACGCGCAGCAGGGCCATCAACAATGGAAGAAGGGTGGTTTAGTTCTCTTCTTGGCCAGACCACGCGCAGCAGGGCCATCAACAATGGAAGAAGGGTGGTTTAGTTCTCTTCTTGGCCAGAACACGCGCAGCAGGGCCATCAACAATGGAAGAAGGGTGGTTTAGTTCTCTTCTTGGCCAGAGCCAAGCGCAGCAAGGCCATCAACAATGTAAGAAGGGTGGTTTACAAGACCACATTACTATTATTTAGATGTTAGCATCACTCTGTTTAAACATGGCACTATTACAGATGTTTGTCTTTGAACTGTCTCCAGCCCGGCTTTGTTCCACTGAGGATATGACCTCTTCGCAGGACACAGTGCTCCAGTAGAGAGTTCGCTTCTATGGTTTTCTCCCTACTCTGGCTGCAGGTCCTCAGGACCTTGGTGAGCCTGGGGGGTCCAGGGCGGACAAGCGTCTGGCTACCTGCTCCTCCTACTAAGGCACATCTCATGGTGGGGTGCTATTGCCACTATGTGGTGTTAACATTTGGCGCTCAGCCTTTAATTGGTGTTGCACATTTGGCCACTTCCTCGCTGGAGGTGTTGGCAGGGGTCTTCCTTTTTACTCCTCCAGCAGGATTCCGGGATTGATGTTTTATTTGTTGCAGCATAGCCCCATGGAAAGGTCAGAGGGAAGGCACCAAATAGGAATTACATTGACAGCTCAGAAATGGGGCCCAGGGATTGGGTGGCACATCTGAAGAGAAATGGGGGCTTGGACGTCCAGGTTGGCCAACACCAGGGATCAACGCAAGAAACAGGTTGGGTGTGCTGCAACTCATTAGAGTCAGGTCCCCTTTCTATGACAGTTCCCTGTCAACCCTGACATCAACCATGTGGTAAATACTGGTGGATGATCTGTCCGGAGAACGCAGCTTCTGGTCTCAATAACTTGGAAAAGCTCAAAGGGGATGGGAGGTTGCAGTAGGTGGAGATGAGGGGTGGTTTAATACGGCCCAAGTCTTTCCAGTCTGGCACAGTTCAAAGGGGATGTGAGGTTGCAGTAGATGGAGAAGTGGGGTGATTCAGTAAGGTCCACGTCTTTCCTGTCTGGCAAAGCTCAAAGGGGATGTGAGGTTGCAGTAGGTGGAGATGAGGGGTGGTTTAATACGGCCCAAGTCTTTCCAGTCTGGCACAGTTCAAAGGGGATGTGAGGTTGCAGTAGATGGAGAAGTGGGGTGATTCAGTAAGGTCCACGTCTTTCCTGTCTGGCAAAGCTCAAAGGGGATGGGAGGTTGCAGTAGACCGAGATGTGGGGTGATTTGGTAAGGTCCAAGTCTTTCCTGTTGGGCAAAGTCTAAAGTGAATGGGAGGTTGAAGCAGATGGAGATGAGGGGCGGTTTAGTAAGGTCCAAGTCTTTCCAGTCGGGCAAAGCTCAATGAGTTTCAAACAGAAACTACATGGATTGTATACAGATGGTGTCAGGGAAGGTGCTTCGGAGGAAAATGTTCCCCAGCTGTTTCCTGAATCTGCCACAGTTCTTTTCAAGGCTTCTGGAATTTGGGGGATCAGGGAGTGGGGGGGTTGTTCCAAAGATTCTGTGTGATCACCACCCAGGATTTCCCTCTGCGTCGAAATCTCTTAGAATTTGATAGGTTGAAGTTAGTGATCTCCTGAAGACGTTGAAATCCAGACAGACCACATCATTTGATCTCAACGTTATCTTTCTGGCCACCACCACCACCAATGGGGAGGTGAATGAGTGCAGTAGGTACACAGGACCGTCCATGTGCTGCCCGTCCTTCAACCACAGCAGGAAGATGGCTGCCTGACTGATGCGCCACATCGCTCCCAAGTGTACACATGATTGGCTTAATCCAGAGGTATTCACATTGGAGAAATGTTTTGAACTACGACTCCCATGATCCTCCACCATAGACTATGCTAGCTATGGTTGATGGGAGCAGAAGCCCTACAAATCCAGAGAGACTGATGTTATAGACCCCTGTTAATCAAAGACCCAGGCTCCCAGCTCACATTGCTAGCGACTGTGTCCAGGCGGCAAATGGAATGCCCACCTCGACCCTCTCCCAGCATGCGTCTGACGTCATGTTTCCGAAAAGCAGGACGCTTGCTCACCTTCCACCATGCACGTTCTATAATTGCTGCGGCCGTACGCATGTTTTGCTTGAGTATTCTTTGATTTTGTGCGCCTTCGTGGATAGTTATGGCCTTTAGTTTGGAACGGAGTGAGCTTGCATTTGGACTGACGTTGCAGGTCGCGCTGGGCTGGGCACCGTGATGGTGTCGGACACTGAAGCGCAGCGCTTTTTTGCACCACTCACTGGAACGTGCGTCGCTGCCTTACATTAGTTGGCGCTTCCTGTGATCCTGCCGGTGGGAAGTCGAGCTTTAAACACTTAACATTGTACAACTGTTCCTTCCTGCCCGCCTTCTCCTGCACCACCCATCCCACATTGTTCAAACAGGAGTGTCCTGTAGCCCAGCGTTCTGCTGGTACCCTGGCACCAGGAGGGGAGTGTGCCAGTGTTGCTTGCATGCATGCACGCAGCCCAACTCTGAACCCTGGCACCAGGATGGGAGGCAGCGTATGCCAATGTCCCAGGCGTTCATCGAACCGAGTCCTGTCCCCTAGCACCTGGAAGGGGGCCTGTGTGTGCCAATGTCCCAGGCGGGCACTGATCCTAACCTCGTATTTTGGCACCAGGAGCGGATGCAGTGTGTGCCAGTGTCCCAGGCATGACCTGAATCTAACCCTGTGCACTGCCACTGGAAGGGAAGGGTGGGTGAGCCAGCGAACAGGCATGCACCCAACCAAAACTGTTCCCTGACAGTGCTATAGGTGGGGGGGAGGGGGCTGTAACAAGGAGGTGTGGCCAAAATAATGGGCACGGCCTGAAGCGTTCTGTGCTAGGTGTAAAACGTGAACAATGTTTTTAAAAATGGTAATACTCACCAATACATACACATTAACAAAATAAACATTAATGAAAAAAATGGCATGTTTTATGGGTTCCATGTGTTAATATCGCAGCAAATATATCGAATATATTACCATACAAGAATATCGCCAAATTTTTGCAGCGATATTAAGGCATGGAACCTGTGGGGGACACACCCGCAGCCCCCATATTTTTTTTAATGGAACACGGGACACCCCTGCATCCCTCGGTCCCAATAACCCCATAAATTATCTCCACTAATAATATCACCTGACAATGTTTTTATGTTATTTTGAGATATTGAAAACAAAGGATTTAATGCCCAAATCTACCTGCTTGCACCATGAGAAGATGGATTTGCAAAGTTTCCAACATGACCCATTCCAATCTCTAGGTGCTTAACCAGTCTTGGGTTTTTTCTTTGCATCCTGGGATTTGTAGTTCCACTTTTCCCATTATAAAACTCGAACTACGCATCTCTCAGAGAACGGAGTACAATTGCTAGAGTTAGGAGGGTGCCGAGACAGGAGAGGTGAGAGGCAGAGTTAGGAGGAGGAGGAGATAGGTGGGAAACAGAGAGCAGAGACAGGAGAAGTAAGAGGAGAAATACGACCAGGAGGGGGAAGGAGGGCATGTGGGCAAAATGGGAGGAGGAGTGAAAGGCAGAATAAGATTACAAGAGAGGCGGAGATTGGAGACATGTGAAGTGACAGAAGCAATAACACCAATAGAGGAAAGGTGATAATGATGAAGAGAGAAAGTGAAGAGGAGTGTCAGAGGAGAGTGAGGATAGGGAGTGAAAGACTGGCACCAAAGAGGGGGTCCAACACAGGCATCAGAATAACCTGCTTTAGGTCGCCTAGGAAGTCCCTGAGAGGGATAGATAGCTATGCCTATGGCGCCTGGGCCGCCCAAGATCAGGGACAGCGTAGGCAGCTGGGAGACCTTGGCTACACTGAACACATCTTGTAGCAAGCCTCTTTGGTGTAAGGAGCCTGGGCAAATGTGAAGGGAGCACCTCCAAGCTTGAGGGAAAGGTCCAGAGACCACCCTGGACTTCGAGCACCAATTGTCTCTTTTTGAATATATTTTTACAATACAAATTGAAAACTTAATTTACATAGTCACGTCACTTATTGAGAACCTTGCCGGGACAGACATTAATTAGCTCATCGGTCTCTAAATACACCACAGTTGCTGCACAAAGCCCCCTGTTTTCCGCGCTGAGGTTGTTGAGAGGTTTTGTCAGCTCCATGTCTTGTCGGAGGACTCAGACCTATAAGGAGCCGAGTGCATGGGTATCTTACAGTGGGTGGACATACAGATTTTCTAATATTATGAGTTACTGCATACATTGTAAGCTGTTTTTGGGACCTGCCCTCCAAAGCCACCATCCCAGGCAGTCTGCAAGCCACACCCTTTTATGCTGTTATAATTGGTTATGACGCGCTTAATACCCAGAGGTTTTTAAGCGCGGACCTGTGGATCGAACCTGTGTTGCTACGCGTCGTCTAGCTTCCAAGGGGAGCGTGTTGCCCCTGAGCTATCCTCCCGATCCTCCACTCAGTTCCAATAGGCTTAGCCGCATGCACTCACTAAACCCAGGACAGGCTGTCACCAGACTGTTCCCCAGCACATTAATGCTCGCAGGGGACCTGTCAAGCTCATTCAAGACCTGTCAAGAGATTGATGGCCTTGCACATTGTGCTGCTCCCAGGGACAGGAACACTCTGTGCTTTGCAATCAGCTCTCGAATCAGCCGTCTGAACACAATGCCACAATGCTCTGCATGAAGCCACACCTGCAGCGGTGCCGGGGGATAATGTGGTGCTGCATTTTTAAAGCACTCTATAATGTTTCGGAAAGAGAGATGAATAGATATAGAAAGATAGAAAGATAGACTGTCATGTCATGTGACGATAATAGTTTGGCCATATTTATTTATGTTTTAAAAGTAAACAAATGGGGCCTCATTACAGGTTTGTTGGTAATTCAGCGGCAATCCACTGATGTACCGGCACACTCATTTACCAACACCGCCTCTTGGTCCTGTGTCCAGTGGTGGGAGGGAGGTGTAAATACCCAGTTTTTTTGGTCCACCGGACTCAAAGGGATTTTGATGGTTTTCGGCTGTGGTCATCCCATCAATATGTAAACACAGGGTGGAGGATTTAGCTCCAGTGCGATTTCCGGGTGTAAATCCTCCACTTGAAGGTCAAACAACCACTTTTTTACTGAGTCCACCAAACTTGTAATGAGGCCCATAATATAAGTGAGCGTTTGGGTAACGGGAAGGGGGTGGGGGCAATGAGTTATACCCAAGGCATTTGTCACAGAGTAATACTGGTACAAAATGGTGTCATTTTCTGATCCAAATAGTCGACATACAGCAATCAGACCTCCCTGCTCCACTAGAGTCGCCAAGGAGCAAAGAAGATCTGTATCAATGTTTTTCATGTACGTTGTGTACATTTCCCACACTAATTTATTAATCTTTTATAACATGCTTCATACCATAGACCAGTCTCCAAGCGTGGGCCCAGGATTTGAATCTGGGTTGTCTTGATTCCAAGACAAATGCTTTGCCCCGGAGCTATCCTACCAGACTACACTACACAACAGGAGACACGCAGAGGCATCACCAGACATACTACACACATATACCACCTAACAGAGGACAGTCAGAGTTTCCCTTTGCTTACCAGAGGTAAAACCAGGGGGTGGTACGGTCCTAGGCTCATCGTGGGTATTAGCATAGGGTTAGCGGTTCATTCATGCAGCTCATGAAATGGTTCCCATTGGCCTAAGTAGAGGGGTTCCTTGTCCGGCCGCGCATGCATCGCTGTCTCATACTTTGATACAATTGGAGCTCAGGGATCCTGTCTTCCACCTGTGCATATCTTCTAGGGTTCCTGGGATTCAGTGTCTGCTTCAGGGCTATAATCAGGGCCCAGCTGATCCAGTCAAACCGACCCTTGTCTTGAGTGAGGAATAGCCCAGGCACCCAGGGTGCCCAATCACTTGGCCATGCAGTCACCACCACATTCAGTCTGTTCATAACATCATCCCAGAACTCGTTAACTGTCTCACACTCCTACAGCATGGGGCGCAACCCCCATCTCAATCTCACATCCCCAACACATTCATTAACATTTAAACCTGGTTTCTGCATCCACTATGGCTGCAATCTGCAACCGTTAGCTCTCCAGATGTTTTGGACTACAAACCCAATCGCCCTTTCCATCATAGTCAGTGGTGAGAGATCATGGGAATTGTAGTCGAAAAAATCTAAAGAGTAGAAGGTTGCAGACCCTTGCGCTAAGGTGATCAGCGTATACTGCAAATAACCTTTTGTAAAATGAGGCATACATGGAGGTCCAGCTTTGTAGAACCCATGTCCCCCATCGATTCCCCCCATTATTCTGCAGGCACCTCACATTTTAGGTCCTCTGCCCAGTTCTGCCTTGATAAACGTGGCCACCGTTTGGGGGTGGGGGATCAAAGTTAAACAATCTACAACGATCTGATCCTGCTAGCAGGGAATCATCCATCATCCAAAGTCTTTCTAACATAAGGTCACAAGAGAGATGTGAAAACACAATAGAAGCCCCTGCACGGCCAGGGCGAGTTACACTTAAAATTCTGACAACAGAAGTTTCATTACAAAATAGTCTTTATTGTACTACAACATATTCATACCTACAATATATATAAGGGAAATTCACCAGAAACGTAGAAGTACATAGTAAAAAAGACTAACACACAAGCCAGACTTCATACGTCACACATAAGTACAATTATTACAACCGACTATACAGTACACGTGACCATAAAGTGCAGCGTGCCAATGAAGTGTTCCTGTTCTGGTAACATAAGACTGATAAACACATCAACCCTACAGTGCTCTAATAAATCACCACGTTCTATTCCGCACTATGTGTACCCTACATGTTTCGTTCCTTCACCTTAGAATAAATCTTGGAACTTCTTCAGGGGCTACACCTACATATCTGGCACGTTGTGGAAATACCCTAGTGCAAAACAGCCATCTAATGGCCATACACTCTTCAAATGCTGTTTCAAAAATATGCTTAACTGCACTTGTTTAGCCTCGCATTTTTCACCCATCATTGTAGGTTCACAAAAACACTGTACCTTGCATGCCAGCTGTTCGATGTGTAATTATGGATTATATTTTTTTGAGGGTGAGCAAGTGTTTCTGCTGTTCTGTGTCTGAACCTTGATTCCATCTTCTTGAGGGTGATCCAGCGTGTCTGCTGTTCTATGTCTGATCCCAGATTCCATCTTTTTGGGGGTGACAGATCATGTTTGCCGCTATGTCTGATCCTGGATTCCACCTTTTTGAGGACGAACAAGTGGTTCTGCTGTTCAGTGTCTTATCCTGAAATCAAACTTTTTGGGGGTGAGCGAGCAAGTCTGCTGTTCTATGTCTGCTCCTAGATTCCATCTTTTTGATGGGTGGAGATCACATCTGCTGTTCTATGTGTGATCCTGGGTTTTATTCTTTTGAGGGTAAGCAAGTGTGTCTGCAGGTCTATGTCTGATTCTGGATTGCATCTTTTTGAGGGTGAGTCAGCACATCTACTGTTATATGTCTGAACCTGGAATCCATTCTTTTGAGGGAGCACATCTGCTATTCTATGCCTGATCCTGCATTCCATCTTTTTGAGGGTGAGCAAGGGTGTCTGCTGTTCTATGCCTGATCCTGGATTCCATCTTTTTGAGGGTGAGCGAGTATGCCTTCTGTTCCATGTCTGATCCCAGATTCTATTTTTTGGAGAGTGAGAGATCATGTCTGCTGTTCTATGTCTGAACCTGGAATACATCTTTTTGAAGGTGAGCGAGGGCGTCTGCTGTACAATGTTTGATCTTGGTTTCCATCTTTTTGAGGGTGAGGGAACGTGTCCTTTGTCTGATCCTGGATTCCATCTCATTGAGGGCGAGGGAGCATGTCTGCTGTTCTATGTCTGAACTTGGAATCTGTCTTTTTGAGGGCGAGACAGATATTCTGCTGCTCTATGTCTGATCCTTGATTCCATTTTTTGAGCGTGAGCGAGCGTGTCTGCTGTTTTACCTCTGATCCTAGATTCAATCTTTTTGAGGGTGAGCAGGCATGTGTGCTGTTCCATGTCTGATCCCAGATTCCATCTTTTTCAGTGTGACAGATCATGTCTGCTGTTCTATGTGTGATCCTGGGTTTTATTCTTTTGAGGGTAAGCAAGTGTGTCTGCAGGTCTATGTCTGATTCTGGATTGCATCTTTTTGAGGGTGAGTCAGCACATCTACTGTTATATGTCTGAACCTGGAATCCATTCTTTTGAGGGAGCACATCTGCTATTCTATGCCTGATCCTGCATTCCATCTTTTTGAGGGTGAGCAAGGGTGTCTGCTGTTCTATGCCTGATCCTGGATTCCATCTTTTTGAGGGTGAGCGAGTATGCCTTCTGTTCCATGTCTGATCCCAGATTCTATTTTTTGGAGAGTGAGAGATCATGTCTGCTGTTCTATGTCTGAACCTGGAATACATCTTTTTGAAGGTGAGCGAGGGCGTCTGCTGTACAATGTTTGATCTTGGTTTCCATCTTTTTGAGGGTGAGGGAACGTGTCCTTTGTCTGATCCTGGATTCCATCTCATTGAGGGCGAGGGAGCATGTCTGCTGTTCTATGTCTGAACTTGGAATCTGTCTTTTTGAGGGCGAGACAGATATTCTGCTGCTCTATGTCTGATCCTTGATTCCATTTTTTGAGCGTGAGCGAGCGTGTCTGCTGTTTTACCTCTGATCCTAGATTCAATCTTTTTGAGGGTGAGCAGGCATGTGTGCTGTTCCATGTCTGATCCCAGATTCCATCTTTTTCAGTGTGACAGATCATGTCTGCTTTTCTATGTGTGATGCTGGATTATATATTTTTGACGGTGGGGGAGCACATTTGCTGTTCTATGTCTGAGCCTGGAATCCATCTTTTGAGGTTAGGGAAGCGGGCCTGCTGTTGGTACCTGAGTCCGATTTCAGCAATCCCCATAGGGGACCCTGTATGCCGGTGGTTCTTTGGGCACGTAATACACAGAAGACTGAAATTAGAATTGTGCATATAAAGGGGTGGGGTTATGAAAGTAGCCCCTCACCCCTAAACATAATAGCAGAGGATAATTTACTATGCTAATTCTAGTCCTCGAGATTTCTGGAAAGTGTTTTGTTTTGGCGCCCTGACAGTAGGACTCCCTGAGGTTGCCCAGAGTATTTTTCAAAGAGTAATAGGTGAAGTGTGTTCTATGCCTGATAGCGGGTGGTATCTTTGTGAGGGTGTACACACATTTTATAGCATCAGTGCTATGATCACGTCCATAATATTGTCAATAACACATACGAAATGTACCCTCAGTTTGTTATGCCGGTGTACCATTGGTATGTGCTTCCAATTAAATGACCCTCTCTATTGAAATGGACTTTTTTTTGCGATTGATGTTTTTAATGTACAGCTCTTAACTGACCTGGACCACACTAAACAGAAATGTGAAATGCACGAATACATGAATTAATGAATAAGAAATGAACAAAAGATTTGAGAGAATGCTAAAGAATTTCACACTGTCACAAACAGTTAGGTGCTTACTCCCTGCCCTTTTTCACCCTCACTCATACATCCATGTGCCACTCTACTCATTTACTCATTCCCTCACACACACATTCACTCCCTTGCTCACCCATCCACTCATTCATTCACTCAAGCACTCAGTCACGAACTCACTCAGGCACTCACACATCCATTCACTCACTCATTTTCTCCCACATTTACTCATTCAGTTATGCCAGTCAACATACCTTAAGTGATTACGCTGGTGTTTCAGATTAAGGGCCTCATCACAAATTTGGTGGAACCTTGGCAGTAAATCTGCCGAGATACCACAAAATGGAATTACTGTTACCGCCACTTGGTCCGGTGGCATTACCGCCGGATTACAAGTGGTGGTAGCCAGCAGTAGTCCCCATTAATTGGAGTCCATAGGACTCCATGGGGGATCTTGGCAGAATTACACTGGCGGTAACACTCTACCTAAATTAATGTATTATGGCAGAAAGGTGGAGGTTTTACCGCCAGCTCTTAGCATGAGGAGAATCTTCCACCTCTCCACCAAACTCATAGTTGGGTTGTGTGGTAATGCGGCAGTGACATTATTACCATTGCATTTTTACTGCACCGGCTAACTTATAATGAGGCCCTTTAAAATGTTCCATACATCAGCATCTACTTTGCATACTGTTTATCTCTGCAGTCAGCTTAACAATGACTCACAGTGCTACCAAGGAGCATATGGAATCTTCCCAAGTCCCCATGCCTGGTCCCTGAATTCCTGATCCACCGTGTGGCCTAAAAGACCAACAATGGCTCTTACTGGGCTCTACCCCACTGTAGAAGACATAGGAAGTCCTCCAGCTCACTGCTTTGTCCTGTTTTCTTTTTAGCTCCACCTCCAATGAGATTTTGGGTTTGAAGATCCCATCTGATCCCGTGTTGAACGCTAACACTGTCTGCCTGACCCTTCCGGGCCTCACCCGGCGGCAGCTGGAGGTCTGCATGAGGAACCCCGACGTGACCGCCTCGGCCATCCAGGGAATCCAGATTGCCATCCACGAATGCCAGCACCAGTTCAAGGAGCATCGCTGGAACTGCTCCAGCCTGGAGACCAAGAATAAGATCCCCTATGAGAGCGTGGTCTTCAGCCGAGGTGAGTTCTTACGCAGATCTTCTTTAGAGGGCTGCATGTCGCCCGGATGCCATGTCAAAGCTCCAAGGTTGGATATCATGTTGATAAGCTACTGTGATTGCCTAATCATCTGATTGCTATTTTCTCTGAATTTTCAAGAGGTGTGTTCTCTGATTAGTCTTGGCCCTTCAATAGGGGGACATTGGTCTCCGTGGCTAAGGAGTAAAGGCTAGGGGGGACATTTTGTGTTTGCCGGTATCCTGACGGTAATTCTTTTGGGATACCGAAAAATGAACCTACCATTACTGGCACCTAGTATCCTGGAATTACTGGGATATTACACGATCCAGCACAGTTGGAAATTGCCTGTTCCATGGAGCCCTATAGGACTCCATGGGGGGGAAGTGATGGTACTACCGGCACCAGTGATACTAGTGCAGGGAATACCCGCTGTTTTCTGCTGGGTGGGGCCTGATTTCCCTCCAGCGATTGGCTGCAGGTAAATCAGTCAACCCACACCGGCAAACTTGTAGTTTGGCGGTGCGGGGAAAGCGGTGATAGTGGAATTACCACCACTTTTCCTGCACCACCAAACTTATAATGAGGCCCTATATGTCTCTGTTTCTATTTCAATCTAGGAGCGCGTACAAGTAGGCCAACTTCCAGTATTAGGAACTCTATTTCACCTGCCCCGTTTTCTCTGCACTGGCTCTCCTCCGCTCTCGACTTAAATGTAACCTTTTCTGTTTAGTCTTGAAATCACATCACAATATCTCTCCACATTATCTTTCTTCGCTTGTGTCTTTCTACTCCCCGGCTTGTTTGCTTTGCTGCAATTCCTTATTTCTTCTCACGGTCCACCATGTGCACAATCACGCATACACTCTTTTATTTTGTGGGCCCCACTGCACGGGAACGCGCTTCTGATCCACATTCTTTCCCTTTCCTCCTACTCTCTCTCTCGTACCCTTCTCAATTAACATCTGTTTTCTACATAATTTGTTTTGGTTCTTTTCTCTAAAATTCATACTTGATGTACCGTTTTCATCTGTAAGGCGTTTTGCTGTAAAGCACGATACAAATACAAACACAAAATACTGTCTAAAATAGGTACATGTTTGTACCTCCACAAGCAGAGAGAGTCAATGGGCCTCATTACAACCTTGCTGGTATCCTGGCGGTAAATCATCCAGGATAATGTTAAATGCTTTTACTGTTTCTGGCAATCAGTCCAGCAGCATTACTACTGGATTATGAGTGCCAGAATGATGGTGTAAATCCTCATTCATGGAGTAGGACTCCATGGGGAGATGTGCCATCATTACCGGCACCAGCAATACTGTTGCCGGCAATAACACCATTTTTTTCCTGCAAAGTGGATGCCTTATCTCCAGCTTCTTGCTGGAGGTAACGCGGGTGCCCCACACGAAAACAAGTAGTCAGCCGGTCCGGTAAAGTGCCAGTTTATGTTAATACCAGCCCTTTAATACCAGACCTGCCGACATATAATGAGGCCAGCCCAATGTCAGATCTCGTCGACCCAAGTGATAATCCAGGATTTATTGATTAGATTCTTGTGTGTGTTTTTCAAGTTCACCGCTCATGCCTTCCAGAAGCCTCAGAAAAACTCTCTTTGGAGGAAAGTAGCTCTGTGAGGTATGAGTCTGACCTGAAAAGGGCAGTGGAATACGCTTCCATAGCACCAACTCACTTTTTGGCTGCCAACCCACTGGTACCAAAATTCTATGGGAGAGAAAGGGATTTTCCAAATGTGGCCTCCCCGGCCACTGACCCCGAGGAGGGCCATCCCCTGAATATGTCTGACTTTCGGATCCCGAATCCTGCTTGTAACTTTATGGGACAGGGCCAATGTTGTGGGAGACGGAGCCCTTGTGGTTCTGAGCTTGGAGTTTATTGTATAATTCAGTCTTATTCACCCTTCACCTTCCAGCACTGGGAAGCCAACCTCTTGATGTTTTTTGCACTTTTACCAAAATACTACTATATTGTTGTGAAGATTAAAAGAGGTTTATTGGGCAATGTCATCTCTGGTGGCCCAATCAGGGCCATCCTACACTGCTTAGTTCAGTGCACGATAGTCCTACCCTGAAGTCCCCCGTTGAGAGGCTCAAATGATTCTGGCAACATAATTATAGCTTTTCCTTCTGCGCTTCCCCTAGTTGGGCGTGCTAGATCCTCCCACACTGCGTTATTGTACCTGAACCACGCCCCTTCATTCCACAAGGCTGGGACCCTCAAATGCACAGCAGTTCCGACGGGAGCACCCCCTGTTTGTCTAGTATAGAAACCCTGTCAATGCACCCCCGAACTCCACCATGACCGTCAACGCTTTCTCTTAAACCTAGAATCAGCTCTTCCAATGTCTCTCACTAGCCCCTGGTGTGTCAAGCATTGCTGCGCCTCAGACCACACCCGCGCGAGCACACATGTAACGTAATGTGGTCGACAACCAGTGAAACGTCACTACTTGAAATGTAGTCAGTGACGACCATGTGGAAAAAACACTGTGCAAGTGAAAAGGTCACCAACAAAAAAGTACTCATAATTACTGACCAACTAAGGCCCCCCCCTTCAGCTCCCCAGCATCAGTCCTAGTCAAATATCTCAGTGGCTTGTGCGTGTGCTGAACTCGATGGCATCAGTCCTAGTCAAATATCTCAGTGGGTTGTGCGTGTGCTGAACTCACCAGCATCAGTCCTAGTCAAATATCTCAGTGGGTTGTGCGTGTGCTGAACTCACCAGCATCAGTCCCAGTCAAATATCTCAGTGGATTGTGCGTGTGCTGAACTCACCAGCATCAGTCCTAGTCAAATACCTCAGTGGGGTTGTGCGTGTGCTGAACTCACCAGCATCAGTCGTAGTCAAATATCTCAGTGGGTTGCACATGTGCTGAGAAGATCTACGTCTAACATGCAGTGTCCAAATATCAAGGTCTGCACGATATCCGAGCCGGTTAAAGCACCTATCACCGAGTTCTTCTAGCCACATAGACATCACAGCCTGAAATCCTAAAAGTGTCGTGTCAATCGTTTATCCTTCAGGAGCAGATGAGGGCTGCCGTGCAGTGGCACAGTACACTTTGAACTAGGGTCGAGCCGGGTTAGTGTTACCCTCAGGGTTTGGTTTAGGATTAGAGGGAGGCGTGTGTGAACAGTCTTTTCTATTCTGTGCCTAGTGTTCATTTGGCGCAGTGAAAGGCTTGCATTTTTTGACGTATTACCTACTTCCAGCCGTGTTTAAATAATGTCAGACTACCTCTACACGGTTCCCATTGTGAATACTGAAGGTCGCTATTTCCCACAGTACATTTTACTGACGGCTATTTCACGTGCCAACATTATTCGCACAGAACCCACACACAGCTCTTTCAATGTACCTGGCTCCTACCGCCTGTCATCCGGTGATGTTCTATTTGGCAGGCTATCGACAAAGGTTGGCTAATGAACCTCAGTCGGTACCCGCTGCATCACTTGTTTGGGAAGGGGATCAGGACCTGCTCTCCCAATGCACCTCAACTCTGAACTGCTCCCGGGTTCTACTTTTCCTAGGCTGGGATCTACACATACTGAGGGCACCTAAGCATACATACCAGCATTCAGATGCACCTGGGAGGGAGATTTCCACAGGGAAATCGGGAGACGCATATTTCCCCCTAGGAATGCATTGGGTCTAAAGTTATTTTAGGCGGGAGACTGTGAAAAATAGCAATATTTTTCACCTAAAAATCAGGAGTCTCCCACCTAAATCGGGAGGGTTGGCATGTATGCCTAAGGCAGACCTTTGGCCCTGCAGTGCCACAAACCAATAACGAGTAGAAACCTTTCCTGGGGGGAGGAGGGGTCCTGCAACAACGTCCTAATTTGCATGCAATCTGCTATTGCAGAACTGGCAGACGCGTATCAGGCTAAGAGGGGTAATCCTGATGGGAGAGCGAAGAAAGAACTGGATACAACTTGTTTGGATGAAATCAATGCCTACCACTGTACCACGAGCAGACAGTCTGATGCCCGCTTTCCTGGTACAGAATTATCAGTAGAATGTCCCCGCTCCCTTGAATCCATAGAATTCACTTAGTAAGAGAAGCTTGGCGCCGGCAAGGTGCATGAACTTGTCTGCCCATCAGGGAATCATAATGTTTCATTGGCTGAAATATCCGGCGTGCCAGCCAATCAGAGGACACGTATCATTCCGACCTCCTGATTGGATGAAATGGTTGCGCGCCTCCCGTCGGCACGCAGCAGAGAGACCGGAGTCTGTGTACAAGTCCATAGCTTCCAGGGAGTAGTGGAGAGTGGGAAACGCCTGCCATGATTCTACTCCAGACTTTTATCAGCCGAGTCTCCTTATTTGCGTCGTCCCTGCTGTCAGCTTGCAGCATGTAACTTCATCCCGACATGCCACATGACTGAAGGCGAGCCATCACGAGTTGATAAGAATACTATTGTAGTGTCAGCGCCAGGATGAATGGGGCCTTTGCTCACTTGATTGTGTTTCGGCAACTTTATTTACGTGAAAATAGGGCACGCTCCATGTGGTCTCGTTTTACAGGAAGTTTCGTTGGCACCAAATTGTTCTGCTGATGCTAACAATGTTCCCTGTTCTCATTTGCCATAATAGTGATATCACGGCCCACTGGGATCCAATACTTAGGGCCTTTCTGTCTTCTTTAGATTCCTGCCATTTCAAAAAGTGGATCCAAGGCACGCGCACACCTACACACTGCGTCTTATTGTAAGCGTTTGGCCTTGTTAGCATGGAGACACACCTTGCATTGGAATACATTCCCCGAGGCACCCACTCTGATCCTGCCAAGGTGTTTGCTTTCTCATGTGGTGCAGCCCAGCCCCCTGCTGCAGGCAGGAACAGCGCTTGGCTCCTCCACAGCATATTTTGAGCAGGTAAATCCAGGCATCGTGCCGACGCTCCCGCCCCCTGCCCCCACATAGTCATCGGAGAAGGCAAGGTGTGGAGAGGCGCGAGCGCGCTCGCTGTAGTGACTGTGCTCACAGCACGGGTGCAGAGCTAGTTATTAGACATGATAAATCAGAGCAAATGCATTCAGAGATATTTACTCTTAATTAGCCTCTGACTTCCAGAAGAGTCACGGAAGTGATGCCAGTACTGGCATCCTGCCCGTGTTTGCAGAAGCGAGGCTGGGCCTGTCAAGCCCCAGAAAGGCTGCCTTCCAAGCTACGTGCGCAGGTTTTTACTGTAGCTATGTGCTTCCAGGGGACCACTAGACATACTGGGCCCGATTCATGGAATATATGCCAGGTTCAAAGTGACTTTGCACTGCTGAAAAGTGACTTTGCACTGGCAACACAAACCACGATTCATGAAACTGTGCAAAGTGTATTTTTACAGTGCAAAGTTGGTGCATAGTCATTTTTGCAGTACAAAATGACTGACTTTACACAGCAAATATACACTTTGCACAGTTCCATGAATCAGGGTTTGTGTCGGCAGTGCTAAGTCACTTTTCAGCTGTGCAAATTCATTTTGAACCGGACAAATATTCCATGAATCGGGCCAGGACCATCCTTGGGGTGTGTATCACAACTATACTTGCGAGACATTCCTCAATTTGGTTCTGCAGGAAAATTGGAAGATTCCAGAGAAAAATTGCCCCATCTGCCAGTTTCACCTGTGGAGCGGAATTGGCAGTTTGTATCCCTTTCTCGTCCAAAATGTCATTTTTCAAAATTTTGTTTGTAAAACATTTTTTTGATTGTTTTGCTCTCTCAAATGTCGTTTTTGTCCTTCAAATTTAGTTATTTTTCCCTTCAAAATGTAGTTTTTTTCTTTTGGGGAAAAAATGATATTTCTGCAACAAAAAAAAATAGCCAAATGATGCGGTGGAAAAGTGTGCAAATTCGCCCAGTCGATGGAACAGAATTGTTGGTGGATTTTGCCAATTCCGTGTCGCCAGTGGTAATTTTGGCCACCCCCTAATGCGATCATGCCCTTATAAAGATGAGGGGGGAAACGCGCTACAATCCACTTGAATACATATATTTGATGCATCTCACCCTACATTTACAGAATGGTATCTTCCATAGACCGCCAGCAACCATCTGATGAGAGTAGCTATCCTTCTGGAAGAATGCGGATTCTTCAGAAACATGCATTGGTTGTCTAGAACCAAACCAGCCATTAAAAACAGGGTGCGTTCAAGCTCTGCAACCAGCAATCAATGCTACATGCCTAACTTAAATAGCCAGGAAGACCCAACAACCGCTATCACGAGTCAGCAATTTATAATTCATTGTGAACCTCGGCAACAAGCAGCCGATAATGTTAAAGGAATGCCACTAGACTCCACCTACCATGCAGTAAGGTTAATGGGATGGTCAATCAATAGTAAATAACTCCACACCTTAATATGCATCATTTTCAAGATGAGAGCTGACCTCCACTGAAACAACTCCCTCACCAGCTGCCTTAATGGGATACACATCTGGATGATCAATAACCAACTGAAACTAAACCCATACTAAACAGAAATCTTGGTTGCCCCCAGCAACAATGGACCACATGCACCACTTCCCTGCAGAAATGGGAGGCTGGAAACTTCGAAAGGTAATAAACCTTGAAATTCTGGATGAAGATGGGCTCACACTAGACACAAGTCAATGCCATAATAAGAATATGCTCATAACATCTGCGTACCGTTGGATGTGTCATGCCTAATCTCCGCTTTCCCCACAGAACACTCACCATCGTCTCGCTCAGAACCTGAAAAAAAGAATTTACTTACAATCCCCACCCACCACCCAAAACTCCCTGACAAGACAAACACTTGAGGTCTCCTCGCAGGAAACAACATGCCTCTATTGTATGAATCAATACCCATATAGAAAACACATGCACATACATGCCATTTCTGCTGATTCTACAGGCAACAACAGTTAGGAACAACTCCTTGTATTTTCCCTCTCCTCCCCCCAACACCCACATCCCGCCACTATCCCTATCAGATCTACAAGAGAGTCTCGAGATGATGCAAATGTTAGGAGTGCATTGTATGAATCATATACGATAATAAAGTAGTGCAGAATGATGGTCAATGTCTACATTCCTCTGTCAGCACCAAACAAGCAATGAAGACCCTCTTCAACCAGTGCTCAATAGTGTTTAAATACATCTAATTCTCTTTAGCCACCAGTCAATAATGGACAAAGAATGGTGGCCAGGTTCTAGAGGCATCAGTCAATAATGAAAAAGGAATGGACATAATGGACAGCAATGCTCAACTTCTACAGTAATATGTCAGCAATAAACAATCAATACGGATGCTCCACAACTGGTAATCAATAATAAGAAAATAACTCAATTTCTCTTCAGGGTCAGTCAAATGGACAAAGAATGGTCAGGTTCTAGAGCCATCGTTGAATAACGAACAAGGAACTGACATTAACAATGTACAGCAATGCACAACCTCAACAATAATAACGTCAGCAATAAACATGCAACAAGGACGCTTCACAACTGGTACTCAATAACAAGGAAATAAATCAATTGGCCATCAGCTACCAGCCAGTAATGTACCCGTATTGGTCAGATCCTAGCGCTAATTATTTCCTATGAGCAAGGAATACGGAACTCTTAGGACAACACGAGTTTCATAAAATCACTATTCAAGAAACAAAGTGGAATGTCAGACCACTAGACACACCAGTTACTGACAAATATACTAAATGTTTTACCATCTGCATTCAATAACAAACATCAAATGTAAGTAGATTTCAGTCAATAACAATGAAGAATTAACAACTACTTAATGCATCACTACATAGCGAATGAAAGCTAACCCGAGATGATTAGTCTCTACATGAAACAAATGGTGCAAACCACAATGGACAATACATACTCATCATTAGCACCCTGCGTGGTGCCGTCCACCAATGAAAATGCTCACAACGTGAAATGTATTCACTATGGAAAGCTTGGGGCCTTAACGTGAGTGGTGGGTCGTTACTGACAGGGTCGGCTTGCCTCCCCGTTTAATATTGCCTCAGTAGTGAACAATGAGTACATTAGTGCTTTTACATCACATCAACAATGCAAACAGATCCCTCAAACAGAGACGTTTTTATGGGAGGGCAAAATGGGCACTTGACCAGGGCCAACGCCTTGGAGGGGGCCCCACCTGGCTAGCTGATCTGAAGAAGTAAGATTCCATTGTTCACAATTCTTAAATGGCACACTTTTATGGGGTGCTGCTGAGGCTTTAAACCCATTGCCTTTCTGTTTTGGCAAGTGCATTCTGCCTTGATCAATTCATCATGTATTGATTTCTGTGTTCACTGTAGTATACATAGTTTGTGTGTTCCTTATGGCACAACTCTGTAGCATTCTTTCCTTCCTGTGGGAATTATGTTGATCATGTGCAATAGGCAATGGTGAAATGCATATTGATAAATTGAGTGCCACAATGGTTCAGAAGTTAGCTCAGTGTGTGAATCACCCATTGCAGAGATATGTGTTCATATGGAAAATTAGAATATCACTTTCCAGCAAGGCTGGCTGAGCCTTTCCTACGGCTGAAGTTTATAAACCTGCCCGCATGTGTACTTGGTTTTGCAGAACAACATCTGCTATTATCAGCAATGTACCTGTACCAGATAGGGGTTGCTATAAAAACTAACATATCATCTGTATGGTGAAGGTCTAGA
Source organism: Ambystoma mexicanum (assembly GCA_002915635.3). NCBI lineage: Eukaryota > Metazoa > Chordata > Amphibia > Caudata > Ambystomatidae > Ambystoma > Ambystoma mexicanum. The sequence goes on along the minus strand of CM030321.1, from coordinate 902,741,104 downwards.
AATTGGTCTGTTCAGATGGGGTGTTGTTAAACCTATGCAATGGCCTCCAATGAAGGCATAAACTGTTATTCCAAGAGGTGACTAAATATCCATATTCAAGACTATGGAACGACAGCGTTCATGTTTGCATCCTGGATTTGCCAGCAGACGATACAGTCAAATCATCTAATATATCTTACATTACTGTACTGTCTACTGTGAGGTTTGCCTTATTGCATGCTGCTGGTATCGTTTAGCCCCTTACTTGATCTTTCTTCTTATGTAGGCCATTTGGGTTGAAGGGTTGGTAGACAGAAGAGCGCGGACCATTTGTTGCAGGCCTCAGGCAGGCATGTTTTAAGGTCTGCTTTTTTGACACAGAAAAAGTTTTCTTTTTGGTGAAAGTCAAAGGTTTTTATGCACGTTTATAAAGGAAAATGTCACAATCCATTGTTTTGGAAGTATTTACAGCTTTAAAATACAAAAGACAAACCCAGATTAAATTTGTTAAATCACAACTCTTGGTATGCTGGTTCTTATATACTTCCCTTGATGATGGAGAGAATGACGCTAGAATCATTCCATTTTGCATTACACCCTTCTATAATATTTTGCTTAAAAATGGTCAGGTTTGGTAATGTGATTTGTATACTTTCCAAGTCCGTTTTTTAAAATAAAATTAGATTGTTTTAGTTCATGTTAAGAACTGGAAAAGAAAGTGTTCAAATGCAGAAATTGCAGAGTTGGCACAAGTCCCGGGCTACACTCCTTCACACCTCAACCAATGTGTGATACTGTGCATCTCATTCAATCTTGTATTGCTTAACCTCTCAATATGGCCAGTCCCTTAAGCTTTCAAAATTGTCAGCCCTTCCAAGTGATTTCCTTCTCATGGTATGATCTTCATAAAAGCCTTATTCATGGTTTCACTGTGTTAATTGTGAGCAGATTTATATCGCACACCACAGGCATTTGTTCCTTTGATATCAGTCTGTCTGGATAAATGCACCTTCCTGGTAGCTACTAATGTACCTACACTATCCATGCTACTGTATGTGTAGTGTTCTCCTTCCTTCCTATTAGTGGTCTATATCCATGCATGAGCACATTTGCATTCTGTGAGGCAGTTAATGTGATTTATCTGTCTATTATGGGTTACATATACCTTTTACATACAGTCCTCCATTAATACTACATCTACCTTCCTGGATGTTATTGATAAAAAAGTATCCTGTATGTACTAGAACAGTAACCCCTTTGTAGACTGCTAACGTTGGTCTTCCTATGCTACTTGTTTATCCTTCTGATTAGATCAAGAATGAAGAGGGCAAGGGGGCTTAAAGGGAGTAAACGTGCTTTTTATGCTGCGAGACAGCATATCAACCTATAGGTTGTGTGCACGATGGGTGGGACGTGGAGGGAGCGACCAGTATTCTTGATCCCTTAATTCCTTTGGTTTGGTGGAGGGGAGGCTCCAAAGATGTGCATGCCCAGGGCCCCAAAAGTGCTTAAGATGGCCCTGCCCTCAAACTAATAAGCATACTACTCATCATCCTTGTAGGTCAGTCAAAACCTCTGACATGCTCTGGGCCCTTGAAAATTGTTTTCTGTAACTTACACCTGTTTGACCTCAGAAGCTCCGATCAAATCTGGAAAGATGCAGAGCAGCCGGGTTAGTGGATATTGATAGATAGTAAGACCACATTTTCCCAACACTTTACCAACCATATTGCCCTCAATTGAATCCTGAATCCAATGTACATACCTGGGCATCAGCCACACTGGCGTCCATACGGACATACCAGTGGATACTTCACCAACACCCCTAACCCTCAGCCGTATTACAAGGTCACCCAAAACCACAAATCAAATTGGAGGCCTTCTCTGTCCAACCGCCAAAAATAAACAGGTACATTAAGCTTGCAAAAAAAGTTTTATGTGGGCTGAATAAATTTAATCCCTAAGTGGTCGATTTCAATTCCTTTGAGTCTTAATCTATTAGCTTTTGCGGAATGTGGCTGTATTATGGTAGAGGGGGTTAAAATACCAATGCGCCTGTGGTAGGACAAAAAAGCAACAATGAAACGGGAGGAAAAACATAAATCAAGAAGGAAGATGTAGGTGGTATGTTACACACCGTCTGGAAAATACAATGGTGAACAACTATTATATGGGAGTGTGGCACAGAGGGGAAGCAAGGAGAGTGTCATTGGGATAGTAGTAAAATGGGAATTTAGAAGTGGGTAATTGGTTTAGTTAGGGGGACGCAATTGAAAAGGAGCATCAAGGAAAAAGAGGTTGTCAATCTACGCCCCTTGGTTATGGAAATTAAGATCCATCAACGTTAGACTAGCATGCAATTCAGAAAAGACCACCAGAGCCTCCTCTTCAAGGAGCTCCTTCTTCACTCACTGTAGTCACCCCCAATCCCACCTGCCAGCTGATCCCCCTCACTCATAATTACTGTTCAAAATGCTTAATTGCAAGCAACAAGACCCTCATGCTGTACCCGCGTCCCTTTTCCCTGCACTCCCATTCGCCCACTGATGAGCAGCGCTCTGAGGCTGCTCGAAGCAAGATCCACACTCAAAAAAGTACCCAAAATAAACAAATAAATGGATTTTTAAAAAAAGACCGAGACCAAATAAGGGAAGAACATTGCCAAAAAGCAGATGATTTCGTTCTTTGAGCTGCCAAGCGGGACTGATGCTCCTGGCAGACACGAAAGGCTGCTTAAATGTTAGAATATGTTGGCAATATTTCAAACATATTTCACGTCATCTAACCTTGTAACCGGAGAGGTTTCTATGGCTGTCGCCAAATCATTTTTCAGTGGAAGGATCTGATTTTTTTCCCCACCTCAGGTTTTGACAAGCCGTGAAAAACGACAGCGCAGCGAGGATTATTTTCAGCCTGCCAAGTTTGCTGCTCTTCTGAGTGCTTGTGCTTTGTCTGGGGTGAGGAGCTCCTCAAGTCCTAGTTTCCCCACTTTTTCAGAGCCCTAAACGTTCCCAAACAGTAGGAACCTTCGTTCTGGGGGCCTAATCCCTAATTACTCTGGGAGTAATCTCCTACTTTCCTAAGCACTGACACCAAGCTTTATTTGATGGTTACTCCCTACTTTCTGAATGATAACCCCCTACATTCATAGACATTAAGCCACTGTGTTGCTGGGCTGCAACTCCCTACTTGACACCCCTCTATCTTCCAAGAGATGTTCCCACTATTTTCAATGACAAAACCTCCTGCTTTCACAGGCAGTGGTCATCTAATTATCTAGCTTCTAATCCCCTAAATGCTAGAATTGCACCCCATACTCTCCCATATAAGGCAACCCCCATTTACCAAAAGAAAAACAACCTCACTAGACCCAAGGAATGGATTTTTTGCAGGGCTTGTTGGCAATAAATTAATTTTTAGCAGCTGCTTAGAGTTTCACCAGTAGGAAGCCCCACGGTGTTTCACATTGGGCCAAAAACATCCAATCTGTCTTTATGGCAAGGGTTGAGGGCCTGAATGATGGATCGCCAGCGGTGCCAAAATATCTTGCACCCGTCCTGATGGGCCGTTTCTGTAGCCACCCTTATTTTCATAGACAGGAATGAGTACTTTCCCAATCATGAAGCCCTATTTCTCAAGATAGTATCCCCTACATGTTCCATCATTCTTACCAACTACTGTACATGACATGGACCACTGCTATCTGAGATATTGTCAAACTACTTGCCAAACACTAGCCCACATTTTTCCAGACTGTAATCCCTGGTTTCTGAAACAGCTATTAGGTACATTCTCATATATACAATAGTGACCTTACAAGAGAGAGAGTCTTATTGTCCTCAGGTAATATCCCCTAGTCCCTCGGTCATTAACCAGTTTATTTCCAAGAAAGTGACTCCCCTACTTACCCAGACACTAACTCCTGGTCCCATAAAATGCTACCATCTACTTTCCCACACAGGAACCCCTACATTCCCAGACATTACGCTGTATAAAGGGCTGGCCTTAGGGCAGGGAGGGCCGGGACAGACCACCCGAGGCACCATGCCGCCCACGGCGCATTAGCCCCCTGCTACTCCAGCTCGGTGGAGTCTTTCAAGGGCTCCCCAGAGGTGGCCTAGTGAGAGAAGGCACGGCAGGCGCCCTTTTGTTATTAAATGCGCCCGCGTCGGCGGGTGCATTTAATAACGACAGGGTGCCCCATTCAGATGATTACATCCCCGTTCCGACGCAGGAGCGAGGCAGTTTTCATTGGAATAGAGCAGTCATGCACGAGCGCCCTATTCCAGTGATTAACTCCCTGCCAGGTGCTGGAGCGGGGAGTTAGAAAGAAAAATTGGCACCAGCCCCCCCCCATTGACCTGGGGCACGCGGGGAGGTGGGCCACCACTTGTTTTTTAAACAGCCTGGGGCGCTTACGCCGCGAAGGCCGGCCCTGCCTGTATATTTAAAGACTGATAACCAGTGACACCCCCAGACAGTAAACCAAAACTTTCTCCCATGCTAGCCTCTACAGGTACACACTACTTTCCTTGTCATCAAGCATTGCCCTCCCAAACAGTAAGCAGTGCTTTCTCGCACAGCAAACCACCACTTGCCGCGAGAGCAGGCCCCCGCGTTCTAAGATTCCTCCACATGCAACGGTTAAAGAAACAGATAGATTATGGGAGGGTGCGTTCATTTGCATAATGTGTTCGTCCCAGAATGCATCTGTGCTGGCTTCTTCGACTTTGCTTTTTTACAGAACCATTTCTCTTTCTGCTATGAACTTTGGCCCCAGTAAACAAAATGAGAAGACGTAAATGTACTTGCGCTGTCCGCAGCTCAAAAAGTATACATCTGAGCAGGGCAAATTCACGCTAGCGTTACTCTCAACCTTTACCGACATCGTGGGATATGTGCGTTAGGCATCTGGCTCGTTGACTCAATTATTCACGTATGAATTTTTGTTTGATTCGTGCTTTCAGGAAGCCAGTCGAACGAAGGAACTCGACTGCTGCAAAATATTAGAGCCGTCATTTTGGAGGCAAGTGAACAGCATGAGAAATGACAGTCACTAGGGCAGGGTTGTCCAACTTCAGGCCTCGAGGGCCGGATCCATGCTGGGTTTTCAGGATACCCCTCATTAATATTCATGGGATACATTTACATACAATGATTCTAAATGTATAAAAAATGTTTTCATTAATATTAATGAGGGATATCCGGAAAACCCATCAGGATTCCGGGCCTCAAGGCCCGTTCATCAGGAAGTGCTGAGATGAGCAGAGATTTCCACAAGAGTGTACCCAGTTGTGGAAACTCTCCATCTAGCTTTGCAGTGGGATGGGTGGGGGGTGGGGGAGAGAGAAATGGGGCTCTGATCTGAGGGAGGGCAATGAGGTGAGTTGCTAATGAGCATGGACAGATGGTTTAATTCTGCACATCCCCTTCTCCCTTTTACAGTCAATTGTCCTGGGCACATTGTGCACGTGGCATCGAACATTGTCTAACTCCACTGCCTCCTCTGGTACTCCAGCGTAAGTGCAGCAGGTTAGATAAAATTAACACTTAGTTGATCATCAGCCAGGGTTAATGTCTCTATAGATATAGATTGAATGTTCACATTATCACGACAAGGAGGGTATGTCACCGTGCTCTTTCGAGTGGTGCTCGATCGCCTTTGGACAGCGATGAGGAAATGTGTATAAGTCTATTCAGCCAAATCCAAAATCACCAGCAATGCAGACGATTCGGCCTAGTGAACTCTTCCCAAACTCTCTTTGAGGCTCGGAAAACGTGTCTCGAGGCTAAAAAGGCATGAATGGGGCAATTGCTGCTTAGTCGTGTAGGCATCATCCAGAGATTATTGGTACCATTTTGGTGGCATTTTGGGATCATAATATCCATTTAATTGTCAATCAAAGCTAATGTGCATTGAAGGATTCTTTTTACTTCCAATTCCAAGCAACGTGCGGCAAACGTACACCTGATGTACTAGGTGGAAGCTGAAAACTGTTCGTGTGCAACCCGGAAGTGAAACGCTAAGTATTATTCTGGCTCCTGGGCTCTCAGTTCGAGCAATTCCAGAGAGTCTCAGATTGCAGCCTGTTCTTAACCCGTGCACCTTGATTTGTCAAACTCAAGTGTAATCAGGTGCTTGAGAGATGGGGTTTAGACCAGGTGTCTGAGCTCTGTTCACAGCCAAGAAGCTGGCAGGGAGGGGAGCAAAGCACTGGTGAGGGGGGTGCCCTGTAGTCTCAGCATGAAGTTGCTGCTTGCCAACTTTTGAAGAAGTTACATGCAATTTGCTAATCATCTCTCACCTTGCACAAATCCCCAAAGCATTGTGCAGATATAGTGCACTGGATATTGACAAGTCTCAATAGATCTGATGCGAGTTGACTGCAGGAAGAGAAGAGGCAGGATTGGTCAAAACCTGAGGCTTTTCAGATATGATGTATTATCGCTGTGGTACATTTCAGTGCTAAGGAAATAAGGTCCAAGATGACATTTCTATCCCCACTATTACACACTTTTTTTGTATAGGTATTTAAGTTACAGAAATAGTGATTGCTAGTCAGGTTAAATATGGACTCCCTGTACAATGAACACTTTGTAACACTTTTCGATGAAAACGCACAAAACCTTCATGTAAAATATACATTAGACTTGGAATATTTTTGGGAAATACTGGTGAAGTTCCATTTGGGGGCTCAAAGATATAGTGGGGGTAAGAATCCGAAAGATTGCATTCCCTACTCAAACTCTCATATCACGTTTGTTTTTTTCTTTCACCTATAGCAAAAACTGGCAGATGGATTTGCACCAGACCTGCACAAGACACTGTCTCTGGGCCCATTGCTGTGCTTTACTTGTACCGGTGCACATTCTCACTGAGACAAACACATCCATGTCTAAATCGGGCCCATGGACAGACAGTGACCCCAGATGATTAGAACCCTGAGCTGCGATTGGCTAAATATATATGAAAGTCAAATGTAATGATCTAATTGGTCCGATTATGCACTGCTCAAATCACTCTTTGTAGAAAAATGATGCTTACTCTTTCTCATATAAAAATTAAAAAAAGACTAATCACAGACATTTTGATACTGTCAGGTCCAAGCATTGTTGGGCTTGACAATTTCTCCGCAGGAACCTAGGAACCGGGTCCTCAGACTAGTGTCATGGCCACCGACAGAGACATAGTGGAAGGACTTAGGGAGGATTCTATTTGTGTAGAAACTGGATCATTCCACAGAATTGTGAGGGAGCATTCCCCTTCCTAATAACTCCCTAGACACCGTCCATTCAAATGCTAGCAGAAAATAGACTCAGCATTAATCGCATAAGAATTTCAATGTCTTGGGAGGATAGCTCAGGGGCAACGTGCCTCGGAAGCAAGACAACACAGAGCAACAGAGGTTCGATCCCGGGTCCGTACTTAGAAACCTCTGGGTATTAAGCACGTTATAAATAACCTATCATATCATATCATAACCTTGTCTTCCATTAGGTCACTGGGAGGCCCCTTAGCATACCATGTGCCTATGCAGGACTTATGCGCATGGCCAGAAAGGGACGAGGACTGAAGAACAGGTAGGAAACACTAAGGGAGTGATTGCAGGGACTTGTACCGCCCACAGCTGGAGAATGAGCCACCAGTAGAAGCTCCAAGGATGTCCAACATGGTAACACTTATTGTTGCCGTTCGACCAGTTACAATGCACTTCGAGCTACGGCAGATATGAGAACTTGAGCACAGGGAGAGAAGGAATCCACCTAGACTCACACTACTTGACCAAGTTGCAAAATCAGGATTAGGACCCAATTCTATGTATTGCAAACAGTGCTGCACAACAACGTTGCCTGCCCCCATTTGAGAGAGCACAAGCGGCGTGCTGTACTCAAAGTTCTCAGATGTTGACCATAAAAAGAGAGACTTGAAATGTATTTGCCCAAGGTCACATCATGTGCCATATGCTAAGAGTGGGATCTAAAATCCATGTAAAAATTCCAAAGCCAATGAACTGTGGCTTATTGTATAGCTCCGAATGTACACACTGTCCAGTACTTTCTATTCCTGGCTATCTGTTTGTTTACCAATATTATTGATGATTGCTGGGGGTGCTATCAATTAGTTATTGACCATGGGTGGCGTTAGGGAATCCTGAGTTCATTTCCATCTGCGTTCAATAACGACCTCAGATAAGTCCACCCTGAACCATCCTTCTGAGGTGGGTACATTGTGTACCATTAACTCGTGTGATAATAATGAACGTTACAGTGCTTAGAAGCAAGAGGAATATGCCATGAAGGTCAGCAAAAAATTAGATATATCCAAACAATTTTAAATGATATTGCACCATCCCGTCACATCTTCTCCTCTTGGTCTCTCGCTGCCCCTACATTTGTCACTTGCTGTCTGTCTCTTCGTCTCACCCTGTACCCCCATCCATCATGGACTCGCTGTCTCTTCTTCTCTCCTTGTCCTTCCTCTGATCATGGCTTCTCCTCTGATTCTCACCCTACAAATCACACACTCTCTTTCTCTATGCGGGTATGTGACATATAAAGCATGACCCTATCTGTGAAGCAACAGAGCGCTGCACATAAGCCAGGGGGTTACGGGTCGGGGGATTGGTATCAGGGCAACTGGAAAAGGCAGGGGGATAAACTGATAGGGGTGAAGGTCCAAAAAGAGAGAAGTAGGGGTGGGAGGATTGCTCAGGGGAAGTGCATTTGTCTTGGCAGAAAGACAACTCAGAGCAACATAGGTTTGAATCCCGGTCCTGTGCTAAGAGACTGGTCTCTGGTATTAAGCGTGCTATAAAAGATATGATATAACAGGTTATGTATAACACACTTAATACCCAGAGGTTTCTAAGTGCGTACCTGGGGATCGAACCTGTGTTGCTCCGTGTTGTCTTGTTTCCAAGGCGAGCACGTTGCCACTGAGCTATCTTCCAGAGACATGAATAAATTAACTAGGGTTAAGGAAAACCCATCAATGATTGGTTACACTTGCCTTGATGAGTGGTGTCCCCAGGTCCTACCTCTTCTCGCCCTCCATTCATGACAGTTTCTCTGTCCCACCTCCCCTACTGCCAGTTCCTTTGGTCCATCACAGCTGGCTTCTCCCCCTTCTCCTCATAATCATCGGAGGATGTCATTCTTTCTTCTCCTACCCACGAACTTCCATCTTTCGCACCCCCTCTGCCTCCCCTTTTCTTGCGTAGCCCCTTCAAGAGGTCTCCCAAACCACCCCACTGTCGTTTCGTGACTGCACCATCCATGCACACGTGCATCCTCAAAGTTTTGCAGCCTGCACTTGTTTAGAGCAGAGCGTGTGAAGGGAAACACGGTCCCTGTTCGCTCCATTAAGTGAACAGTCATGGTTTTGCAGGACACAACATCCTTTTCTTGCACTTGTTTTGCCAGCGCCGTGTCTTTGTAGTCCCGCATAGGGCACCTCCAAGCCCAGCCCGAGGACGGCTGGAGAGAGTCTAAAGCTGCCGGCAATCAGAGTGCATAAGAAACCCGTCCATCGGCACCTGCGCCCTGATAACGTCCACAGAGTCCCACAGCTGCTCCACGTCCTCAGCACTTAACCCGCAGTTCCTGTTATTCTCTCCCCATGGCCCTGAGCTTGGGCCCTGTGGGATGGGAACACGAGGCTGAGCGTTTGATCTCCTGATGTGCTTGGTTGTAGGAATCCATGCCCCGCCCTATCCCGTTCCCACCTCCCTGAGATGTTCTTCTGAGTCCGAGGCTCAGACCCACACAAAGTGCGCCGCGCCGAGCCTCACCATAACGTGAGGTGACAGGGCCTCTGCATCATTCATCCATTTTCCCACTTTCCTTGTTATGGGCCCGGCCATGCGTGCCTCTGCCCATGAATTATTTGCCACTGAGATACTTATCCATGTGATGCCGCTCCCCGACGCAACCGTGCGCGCGGCTGCGCCAAAACAGCTCTTGCGCTTTCAACTCCCCTCTCAGCCGAAATGGAATGGACTCACTGACTGTGTGCCGTGTTGCGGCACCGTCATCATCCGTCCACGGCCTGCATCGTCTTCCCCGTCCCAGCATCTTGAACCCCCATTTTGAAGTGGCCAATCTTCCGGTACCCAGAACAACCCGATCCACCATCCGCTTGCATGCTGCTTAGCAGAATCTAGCATGGGGCTGCGCCTTAAGTGGCAACTCTGACTGCATATCAACTTGGAGACACTTTAGCAAAGGCCAATCAGACTTGGTGACGCCCTCCACTAAGTTTCTGGCGCTGCACTGCCTTACATGACCTTGCATTATGCTGGCGTTGAGTGGGTGCTGAAAACTTGCACAGAAAGAGAAGCAAATGGTACCTGCAGAAGATCAAGTCAGCCTTGATCTAATCTCATCTCCACCGCTTGCCACCCTTCAAGAACACCAGAGAGCTGCGTGCCAACTGGCACTCCCAACCCCACACTTCTCCGTATAGCAGATCCCTGGGGCCATCCCTGCATTCAACGAGCGTCAAGCCCCCCACATGTTGAAATGTGAACCAGTGCGGCCAGCTCTATCCTGTAGGTAGGCCAACAGTTGCACAAAGTTCAAGGGAAGAAAAGCTCTGTTGGTGTGGGACATTCACCCGTTCAAAGTACATCTGTTTCCCATCCTTCTATGCTGTGGACCCTCCTCATTCCCCAACCCATCCTGCAACCCATGTTCCTTCACCCGCATTATCTTCCAATCCCATACCGTGAGATACGCGTTCCTCGATTGTGCTGTAGCCGATTGGACCATTGAGTCATCTTTTCGCTCAGTATTCTTTAACCCTATCAATAAGGGCGTCTTCAGTCTTCACCCTACCATTGTGTGCCCACTGGCCGATGTCCTCACCTTCATAACGCTTCATCACTCAGCACCACCCCATTGCCACTGCTTCTTACTCTTTGCTCCCGTTGCCTTGTGCCAACATTGTCCGGTGTCCCGTTGTGTTTTCCAAGCATCGCGCATCCCCACAAAACTGTGCATTTATTGCTGCGCCACCACTGCTCCAATGTTCCCCATTACCCTTTGTCTTCATCAACATGTGTGACCAAGGTCTTGCATTCTCATGTGCCTACATTTCCCTATCTACCTATAGCCCTGGACCTGCGTCATTCTGCATGACCATGGACATGCATACGCCATGGCCACATTGCACTCCGTTCATGGCCATGGTATGGACACACCTTACGTGTCTTCTAATGCCCCGAACCTGCACCGTCCAAGACTCCCATGTTCATATGCCTCAATGTACTGGGGTGCCGTCAGACTCCATCCCCATTGCCCGTGAACCATCTTGTTCAGCAGTCATATGCCTCCATGCTGCTTGCCCTGGGTCTTCATCTCCTGGGGCCTCCAATGCATCACACCGTTAACCATCTTGTTCAGCAGTCATATGCCTCCATGCTGCTTGCCCGGGGCCTTCATCTTCTTGGGTCTCCAATGTATCGCTCTGTGAACCATCTTGTTCAACAGTCATATGCCTCCATGCTGCTTGCCTGGGTCCGTCGTCTCATGGGGTCTCCATTGATTGCTCCGTGAACTATCTGGTTCAACAGTCATATGCCTCCATGCGGCTTGCCCTTGGCCTTCATTTCCTGGGGTCTCCAATGCATCACTCTGCGAACCATCTTTTTCAGCAGTCATATGCCTTCATGCTGCTTGCCAAGAGCCTTCACCTCCTAGTGTCACCAATGCATTGCCCCGTGAACCATCTTGTTCAGCAGTCATGTGCCTCCCTGCTGCTTGCCCGGGGCCGTCGTCTCCTGGGATTTTCAATGCATTGCTCCGTGAACCATCTTGTTCAGCAGTCATATGCTTCCATGCTGCTTGCCCGGGGCCTTCATCTCATGGGGTTTCCAATGTATCGCCCTGGGAACTATGTTGGTCAGCAGTCCTATGCCTCCAAGCTGCTTGCCCGGGGCCGCCGTCTCCTGGGGTCTCCAATGCATCGCAACGTTAACCATCTTGTTCAGCAGTCATATGCCTCCGTGCGGCTTGCCCTGGGCCTTCATCTTCTTGGGTCTCCAATGTATCGCTCTGTGAAACATCTTGTTCAGTAGTCATATGCCTCAATGCTGCTTGCCATGGGCCTTCACCTCCTGGGGTCCCTAATGCATCACCCTGTTAACCATCTTGTTCAGCAGTCATATGCCTCCATGCTGCACACAATGCCCCTCCACATCATGCACCTGAATCATCATGGTGATGTGTCCTTATGGTCTCGTACCACTTCACATCCATCAGCCACTTTTGGAATATCTTGAATGTATCACTCTACATCCAACAGGCATGCTTCCTGACCCAGAACCCCTGTTGCCCATCAACTTGCCCCATGTCCCTCTGACGTATTGCAGTTGCCCTGTCCTTTAAGAAGCATTGTTCTCGCATTGACTTGTGCCACCACTGCCAAGGCCGACCTTAGAGCCGGGTGGGCCGGATGCCTGCCCAGGGTGCCAGTAGCCTCCCGCCACGCGAGCTCGGGGAGTCTTTCAAATGCTCCCCCGAACCAGCGTAGTGGGAGAAGGCGCGGTAGGCGCCCAATTGTTATTAAATGCACCCACGGAGGTGAGGTGCATTTAACAACAATAGGTGTCGATGTAAAAGCATCTGCACCGAACTGAGATGATTACCCCCCGCTCTGATGCGGGAGCGAGGTGGTTTTCATTAGAATAGGGCGCTCATGCATTAGCGGTGGCGCCAATTTTTGTTCTTTACCCAGCACCTGTGCAGGAGTTAATAACTGGAATAGGGAGCTCATGCTAATGGGGGGGGTATGGGTGCCACATTTTTCTTAAACCTCCCGGGGCACAGCTTCTGCTAAGGCCGGCACTGACTCTATAGCTGAGTTCCACCATCTTGCTGCCCTCCACAGCCATCTGCCCCCATCACCCTGTAACTACTTGCATGGCACCTTCATAGTCGTGCCCCCGCAGTGTCTAGGTAACAAGAGAGAAGAGGGGGTCACGTGAATCAAACCACTGAGCAAATCAACAGGATAAATTGGTCTCAGTGCAGGAGCTCAGTGAGGGGATAGACCAGGTCAAAGAGACTATAAAATCAAACAATCTTTAATGTACACATATCTAATAACATTATACATAGTGCTAAAATCACAATAAAAACAGCATAAAAACAAAAAGTCAATAATGGACATCTCCAAGTAAAGTGCATATTAGTCTAGTAAGCGTCCTGTAATATAAAGTGGACACAATGTGCAAAAAGTAATTCTGAAACATATTGCACAAAAGCATGGCTCCAATCTCAAATGAATGCCCAATATATATTCAAAATCAAAAATGAACAGAGAATATATGTATATAGAGGGCACCGTCCAACGCAGGTCAAAGCAATCAATATTTCCTGCAAGGTTAATTGGTTGTCCCCAATACAAAGTAAATTTTACAGTAAACTGACAAGTTGGAAATGCATCCGTAATAACCAGAGCAGATGCAATACTTGTCTCCAATCTGACCACAATAGTCTAGGACCATGGCGCTATAGATCAGGGCTGCAGTGCACAGGAATGAATCCCAGTCAAGGCGCCAATTCCTGAGAGATATTGGGTTTCACATGTGTGGGCCATAGGCAGCTCGTTCAGCTCTTTTGATCCATGCAATTTGGAACCGTTTACCATCAAACTAAACACACATGCGCCCACAGAGGTGCACACCCGCCTGCCACGTGTTTGCGTACCTGACGTGCACACCTGCATTCAGATAGGCACGAAGGTGTGCAACCCACGCTGTTCCATGCCCAGAGGCATGAACACACAAAGATAAACAAACAAGCACACGTCAACACATACTTCGAGGACCATAGTTGAAAACTAAGTCACATAACAGATAAACAAATAAACCTAGTGCATACAGACACCTTTCCAAAAAGGGACTCACACGTGACTGCAGCCACAGGCATGCACATAGAGAGAACACACATCCACACACATAAAAACATCTCTCTCTCATACACACACACACACGCAGATCTACACACAGACTTACAGATACGCGCAAAAACACATCAAAACAAACCTCTCTCACGCTCCCTTGCCATCTCTCACAGACACTGACATATAGACAAACTCCCAAACACACACAGCAAAACAGCCCCCTTTCTGTTTCTCACCCACCCTTTCTCTCTCTAACTCTCTCTCCATCTCTCGCTCTCTCTCTCTCTCACACACACACACACACACACACACACACACACACTGAGAGAGAGAGAGAGAGAGAGAGAGAGAGAGAGAGAGAGAGAGACACATCAAAACAAGCGTCTCTCACTCTCCCCCAGTCTCTTGCACACACACAATGACTGGCATACTGACACACAAACACATACAAAAATACATCTCTCTCTTTCCAACTCTCTCTCTCTCATGTGTACTCTCAATCTCGCACACACAAAGTCCAACAAAAAGAGGCACACACACAGACATCAAAACAATATTTGTCTCTCTCTTTCTATCTCTCACACACACACACGGCTGACAGGAAGATGAGACATACACACACAAACACAGCAAAACAACCCCTCCCTCTTTCTCTCTCTCGCTCTCGCTCTCTCTCTCTCTCTCTGTATCTCCCCCTCTCTCTCTCTCTCTCTGTATCTCTCTCTCCGTCTCTCTCTCATCTCTCTCACACACACACACACACATAGACAATCATCTCTTTCTGTCTTTCTCCCTCTCTCTCCATCTCTCGCACACACACACGATGACTGAAATAGACAAACACCCACACACTCCCACAAACAGCAAAACAAACCCCATCTTTTTGTTTCCCCCACCTCTCTCTCGCTTTCTCTTACTATCTCTCTCTCTCTCTCTCACACACACACACACAAACACATGTAACATTAACACACAGCCAGGGCTGGCCTTAGGGCAGGGCTGGCTGGGCGACCGCCCGGGGCGCCATGCCCCCAGGGCGCCATTTGCACCCTGACAAGCCAGCTTGGGGGAGTCTTTTAAGGGCTCCCCGAGCTGGTGTTGTGGGAGAAGGTGCGGCAAGTGGCCTTTTGTTATCAAAGGCGCCCACGGCCGTTGGGGGGAAATTTAATAACAATAGGGTGCTGATGCAAGCCGGTCAAGTGGCACAGCGAGTAGGGCGCTTGCTTTGACATCCGTGCAGAGCCCAATCCCGGCAGCCCTAACTCAGCCTTTCATCCTTCCGAGGTTGATAAATGAGCACCACACACTGTGGGTAATAATAAGCAGCGCTCCGATACCTGAGGGTTCATAGCGCTATATAAATGCTAAATTATTATTATTGTTATTATTTATCAGCCCCCTATTCACATGATCACCTCCTCGCTCCAACGAAGGAGCGAGGTGGTTTTCATTGGAATAGGGTGCTCAGTGATTAGCTCCCTGCGAGGCGCTGGAGCGAGTAGGTATAAAACAAATGTGGCACATCCTGCTCCCCCCTCACCCCCTGTTAACAAGGGGTGCAGGGAGGGGGGCACCAATTTGTACAGGGCGCTGCTGCCGCTAAAACCGGCCCTGCACACAGGTCATCATAAACAAATATGCATAGGCATACATTGAAACACAAACACTTTGCCAGATCCTTAGTCATGTTAAATCTTATATAGACAAACAAGCACACATACACGTCAACATAAACCTTTGGCACACAGTCTCACACATTGAATTCAAAATCATCGCCACACACCAACGATCAGGGTTACACAAAAAAAACAAGCACACACACACATGAAAACAAACTTTAGTGTGACCAGATACACACTGAAACACAAGTTTGGCACAGACGGGCTGGGCGACCACTATGGGCGCCATAGGCCCCCTGGGTGCCATTAGCCTCCTGCAATGCCAGCTTAGGGGATTCTTTCAAGGGCTACCCCGAGCTGGCATAGTGGAAGAAGGTGGGACAGGCACTCTTTTGTTATTAAATGCACCTGCAGTGGCTGGGGCCCATTTAATAACAATAGGATGCTGATGCTTAGCATCAGCACCCTATTGAGATGATCATCCCCTCACTCCAACGCGGGAGCGAGGCGGTTTTCATTAGAAAAAGTGTTAGCGCCCTATTAAAGTGATTAACTCCCTGCGCAGATGCCTTAGCGGGGATTTAGAAAAATAAATTGGCACCCCCAAGCATTGAACAGGGGTGAGCGGGGAGAGGGGGCGCCACATTTTTCTGAAACAGCGTGGGTCGCTTCCACTGCTAAAGGCAGCACATCCACACACATATCCACACAAGCATAGCTGCATCTCACAAGAAACCTCACTAACGCACATACAAATAAATGCTGTCAGCCTCACTAACTCGAACACAGGAATGGCCACAATCGCACATACAACCTCATACTCATGCAGACACAGGCATGCAGGCTCGGACTGGCCTATAGGGCAATGCCGAACCAAAAACGCAAACTAGTGCTAGTGTGGGTCTGGTTTTTTGGCCCGTGTGGGCCAGTTTGGTAAGTCACTTCACGGTGCAGCTGGTAGTTTTGACCAGTGTTAATGAACACATGTTCTTTAAAATACACAATGTGCATCACCTTTTTTTGAAAACCTCCCCCTTGGGGACTACTCAGTCCTTCACATATGGACTGAATTGACATTTGCAACTGTGGGCCACTTTTTCATTGGTTCCCGGGACCATTTTATGCCCCAGTCCGACCCTGCAGGCATGTAATCGGGGCACATGTCAGACATATGCAGCGGCATGCACAAAGAACATGCACACAAACAACCACAGATGGCATGCCACGAGTATGCATGCGCGTAATGCAGATGCACAGGCACCTCCAGGCCGATGCGTGCATTTACACAACACAGACACGAATCTGATCCAAGCTGCAGACACACAGTACACATTGGTTCTGCGGTTGTGTATTAGCACATACAAAAACCACAGGAACACACACACTCAACATCACGGAAGTTGCATTCAGGTACACAAAGGTACCAACAAAAACAGACAGCGCTTGACACATCCAAATACACACCAATAGAACACACGATCACTTTGCCATGCACACACACACATCCACCAGCAACTCCACACTCACAGACACTACACAGGATCCAGAGAAACAACCCCGTGGCAAACTAACACTCCAAGACACAGGAGCAATACTGTGAAGGTCCTGGCCGCGCACTGCGGGGGAAGGGTCGGGGAGGACGGGGGGGGCCGGGGCGGGGGGGAGGGAGGCTGCCGTGTGTTTGCTGTCAGCGGGTAATCGCCGCAATAGCAAAACAAAGGCGCGGGGGCTTTATTTAGAAAGACGGATTGTGTTGCTGTGTTTTGAAAGCAACGCCAGACAAGTCGTGATATGCGGGGAGCTGTTTCACTCCTGGCTCGAGTCCAGCCCGGGGCGGGTTCACCTACAGTTTAATTAGCGAGGAGCAGGACAAGGTGGGGGGGAGGGCGTGCACAGCGGGCCCGGGACAGCGTGTTGAGACGGGTTGGCTTTGGTGATGGAGGAGCCTCGGAAGAAACTCGCGCCCAGTACTTTCCACTATATCACGATAACTTCATGAGTTGCAGGTATTCCAAGGGGGGGGGGGAGTCCGCACCTGGGCAGTCTGGACTGGGTCCACTTCCTGCCCCCAAAGCACTCCTTTCCTTGTGAGCCCCCCCCCCCTTCCGCCTTGACAAATAATGCACTGGCAAAGGGGTGCAGCCTACCTACCCAGGCCATTGGGGAGGAGAGACGCATACATGTCAACGTGCCAGTCTGGAGATGCTAGTCCAATCCAGGGTTTACTGTTGCATTCTGGGACTTGCAGTCCTGGGTTTATCCTAGGGAAATCCGAGACTACAGGTCCCCTCTTATCTTCCTTGGTAACTTGTTCCAGAGACAGGGTGGATAGTGGGGGGAATCCCCAGATTCCTCCTTCTTTTACCTCTTGCCTTCCTCTCTTCCCAGTCTGGCAATGGTGTGGCTTCTGGTGGTGCACCGTACTCCAGAGATGGTGAGATGTTTCCCCATCAACCATCAGAGGGCGATCATTTGTAGGGTTGACCTTTGGCACGCGAGTCATGGGCCGGTTGATGTTGTAACTGTGCTATTTAAAACTAACAAATACAGATTTCTTGGATTCAATGAAGAACTGTGTATCATATAATGTACCTATAAAATGAAATGCTTCCCATAGCCTAAAGACGCATGGATAGGGGCGTGTCGTTGTACTTGGGTCAACCATGGACAGAGTAGAGCTGGCAGTACCCGGGCACAATAGGAAGCAAATAGAGGGGACTCCCAGGGATCACCCCCACATAACCATTTAAAAGAAGTAGTATCACTGCCTGGGTAACTTTGGTAGCTTGGAAAACTAAAGTAACCTTCATCTGCAGCTTAGCAGAAGAGGAGGTGTCTTAAAGATCTCAGTTTGTGAGATCTCTGATCCGATAATGGAAAAATATCCAGCACTGGTCTGATCTGATAAGAAAGAGATATCCAGCACTGGTTTGATCTGATAACGGAGAGATATCCAGCACTGGTCTGATCTGATAAGGAAGAGATATCCAGCACTGGTCTGATCTGATAAGGGAAAGATATCCAGCACTGGTCTGATCTGATAAGGGAAAGTTATCCAGCACTGGTCTGATCTGAGAAGGAAGAGATATCCAGCACTGGTCTGATCTGATAAGGAAGAGATATCCAGCATTGGTCTGATCTGATAAGGGAAAGATATCCAACACCGTTATGATCTGATAAGGGAAAGATATCCAGCACTGGTCTGATCTGATAAGGGAAAGATATCCAGCACTGGTTTTATCTGATAAGGGAAAGATATCCAGCACTGGTTTGATCTGATAAGGGAAAGTTATCCAGCACTGGTTTGATGTGATGAGGGAAAGATATCCAGCACTGGTCTCATCTGATAAGGAAGAGATATCCAGCATTGGTCTGATCTGATAAGGAAGAGATATCCTGCACTGGTCTGATCTGATAAGGGAAAGATATCCAGCACTGGTCTGATCTGATAAGGAAGAGATATCCAGCACTGGTCTGATCTGATAAGGAAAAGATATCAGCACTGGTCTGATCTGCTAAGGGAAAGATATCCAGCACTTGTCTGATCTGATAAGGGAAAGCTATCCAGCACTGGCCTGATCTGATAAGGGAAAAGTTATCCAGCACTGGTTTGGCCTTTGCATTCTGGTGAGTGCCGCCCAATTTCTCTAATGGGGATTGCAACACTACAACTACCACAATTCAAAGGATGGGCCAACATAGACAAAATGCAAACAACGGGTATGAATAAATTGGGCTTTGCAAGGTGCCAAAGGGGAGCACAGTCTCTTTGTGGTGGCCCAAGGAGGGGGAACGGAAGAGCATGGAATCTGATCGTTCACAGGCCTTGGAACATTCTGGATCAGTTAAGTGCAAAGGGAGAGGGAGTGCAAGTAAGTGCACATTGACACAAGTGCTTTACATGCAAAGGATCAAGCAGAAGCATGTCAAGTGCAAAGCAGGTATAATATGTCATTGGAATGATGAAGAAAGGGTCGTTTTCAAGATAGTAGCACACCTGATTCCAGGGATCAGGCGGGAAAAGAGCTCTTTAAACACTAAGGGCCTGATTAAAAAATATATATTCTCAATAGGCCTTTCCTTTAGTAACATTCTTTTGTAACTCAGGCCTAAAGTCCTCTAGGCTTTTCCTGAATGGGCGATGATTTTTTTCAGATCTACGGGTGATCAGAAGATTGTGTCAGATAATAGATCCTGTGGATTCCAAAGTTCTGCCACTGTATTTATTTTTTCTAAAAGCCCCTATGATATGGGTTGGCTTGAATGCTGGTCTCATCATCAGTGGCCATGGTTATTAGGCATGGCCTGGAGGGTGCCCCACTTCTCCACCCAAGCGTTCAACAAGAATAGAGGAATCTGATAAGTGTATGGTGTGTGCCACTGTGCACCCGTGCCAGAGTCTCACGTGAGCTTGCACAAGGGTAAGTGGATGCACTGCTGACCACAGAAGGAGGAGACCCACATTCTCACTGTGCTTCCCTGCTTGACCACAATTGTCCTGGCCAATCTCCTTATCACAGTTCCATAAAGCAGGGCCTGGGACCTCCACACAGAACAATGGAAAGGGTGGTGGTAGATGGGGTGTGGGTCTCATGGTCTGTGGTGACACCAGGCTCCCAGGCCTTGGTCATGCCTTATGTTCAATGGAAATTGACCAAGGCAATTATGTCAAGCATGTGTTAGTTTTCATGGCAAGCCAAGGACAGGCAACACGTTAGCCGCTCCCACTTGGAGCCTTCTGGAAACATTAGAGACAGTGTTCTGTGTGGTAGTTGTTTCTATTTATTTATTTGTTGTTTGCTTGTTAGGCGCTTATACAATAAGAAAATACTGTTTCAAAGCACACAGGGAGAATGGGCTATTGGCAGACATATGAAGGTCAGAGTTCAACGGGAATAAAGTCTGAGTGTTTCCCATCAAATGTTAATATTTCAACAACAAAATGTTGTGATGACCAGATGTGAAACTCCATCAGAGCTATTAGTTTCATTTAAAGAAGTCAAGGTGGAGACTACGTTCCAAAGCATGCGACTCTTGCCCAATGGGTCAGGCATGAGATAACTGCCATGGGAAGCTCTGCTTTGCTCATTCTCTGAATCATTACCCATCCTGATATCTCCCATTTCTGGTTTCTTGCAGGCTTCCGAGAGAGTGCGTACGCCTACGCCATTGCTGCCGCGGGAGTGGTCCACGCCGTGTCCAATGCCTGCTCCATGGGCAAGCTGAAGGCCTGCGGTTGCGACGAGAAGAGGAGAGGTGACGAGGAAGGCTTTCGGCTCAAGCTGCACAGACTACAGCTGGAGGCCATGAACCGGGGCAAGGGCATGGTGCACGGGGTCCTGGAGCACATGCCTGCCGAGGCCCCGGGGCCGCAGGAGACCTGGGAGTGGGGAGGTTGCAGCCCAGATGTGGAGTATGGAGAGCGCTTTTCCAAAGACTTTCTGGATGCTAGGGAGATGTACCGGGATATCCACGCGAGGATGCGACTCCACAACAACCGAGTGGGCCGGCAGGTGAGTGAACCATTGCCAGTAGTACATGGTGGGTTGCCAGCCACCAAATATCTTGCTATTTTTGGTGTGGATACATAATCCCTGGAGAGAGGGGTGAGAAGGAACATTTTGCATTCTTCGTATTCACAATTTGTATCATCCCCACCACCCCCATCGATTTCCAGATGGAAAACTGGGAAAAGGCCTCACTCACATTTCTTGATGTAGTGAAACTGTTCACTTGATTAGTATTGATAGCAAAGATCAATGACAGCTAATATTCATACCTAAGGTGTTACTTTTAATTGTACTTCAATTTTTTCATCAGCTTATTTCATTACTATTACTCTAATACTCTTGGCTGTTTTAAATTCCTAACTATACTTTTTCAACAAACATTCTCAGCCTGTTTAGATCTTAGTAATAAGGCCAGCAGCTTTTTTATTACCATCTACGAATGATTTTAATACAATCAAAGACTTCTGAAAGGCAGTTTACATTTTATTTCAGCTTTGAAATCCAGGTGAAACAGCGATGTTATTCCCCCTGTCGACAGAAGCAAAAAGGGTAGATTTCACCTTTTTTAATCAAAAATGCTCTAACATTTTTCATATAATGTTGAGAACATCTAGATATGCCATTTGTTAATGATAGTGCGTAGGTGTATCTCTTAGCATAAAGGGCGGGCGCCAGCCAATCAGGGACATCGGAACGCGGGCAGACACTGCTAGTGTAAGCCCACGTTCCAATCCCCCAGGCGGGCGGTTCCCTTTGCCTGCCATCTTCCCCCCACTGACCCTGCTTTCCCCCCCTATCTCTTCCCCCGTCCCATTTACCCGATTGCGGTAGGGACGCAGCTCCTGTCCCTGTGAGAATGGCTCCATACAGAGCCCCGCCTTCCAACTCCATGGCGGCCCTGTTGGTATAGTATTTTCTCTCCGTGAATGGGACGCTCTGAGGCGTAGCGCACTACACGGGTGCTAATGGCAATATGCCCCTCGGTGGCGGGCCATACGCTGTAGGTAACGGGCCACCACCCTGGTTAAGGGACCTTCGCTGTGCTCAGGCCCTTAACTTTGGTGGCAGGTGGTTACCTATAGGGTGGGCCACGACCTCTGGGCATATCGCCCCAATATTAAGAGGTTGCATGTTATTTTAAACATAATTTGAATTAGATTAGTGAAGTGGATAGGTGTTTATCTAATTATGAAACATTCCATAATTTAATAGCTAAAAGTTGGTTTTAACCGTAGAAAATGAGTGGCCATCAAAGAGTTTTGGCAGGTTTTGGACACTGACATAATCGGCGAGGAAGAGAACCTGTCAATGATGGAAAAGAGGAAAGGATTTGGGTTGTCATCTGCGTAAACATGAGCTTTGAAAACCATAAGACTGAATACGAGAAGTGAGTGGAATAGTGTATACGCGAAACAATAAAGGAGCAAGAACTAAACCCTGAGGAACTCCATAAGATAATAGTCTAAGGCGGAGAAGATGAACCGTTCCATGAGACTGAAAGAGAACGAGGAGAGAAATAAGAGGAGCGGCTCCAGATATACCAGGTGGTTATAAGGAGTTCATCAATGTAGACAAGACTAGAAGAAAGTACATGTGGACGAGCACGAAGAGAGCACATGGGTGTGTCATGCCATAATAATACCACATAGATGGACCAAGCAATATTCAGAGTAGTTGATGTAACTTTGAGAGCTGTCAGATAATGCATTTAATATACACGTTTTTATTATGTTTTATAATGCTGAGAAACACACATGTTCCATGTGATGTTGTCAGCGGGTTGTTAGGATATGTGTTGTTTGCTGTACATTGGTGTGTCGTGCGATAATGAGATCATGTATGTTTCTCAGGGTAAATAGAACACATATGTGTATTCAGTTGTGTAGAAACCACTGTGTATGGCAGGGAGTGATGAGAACACATAGGTGTATCCTGCAATAATGATAACCCATGGGTGTGTCATGCAATATTCACACGGTAACGGTGTGCCAAGCGATAATGAGAAAACATTGTTGAGGCCTTAAATATTGAGAGCACGCGTGTAGCCAGTGTTAATAATACACAGGCCTTTCATGTGATAACAGGAGAAGACAGATTTGTCATGTGAAATTGAGAGAGCATATGTGTCCGTATGATAAAGAGAATACACAAGTACATCAAGGAGGTTTAAGAGAACATTCGTGTATCATACAGTGCTGACAGTTTATAGATGTGTGGTGATGATGGCAGCACAGAGGAGTGTCATGCGATAATGAGGGAAGATAGATGTGCCATGTGAAATTGACAGCTCATATGTGTGCTATATAATAATAAAAACACACAGGTAGGTTATATTGAGCGAACACAGATGTGTCATACTAGTGACACCACATAGGTGTGTTATGGGATATTGGCAGAACATACGTGTGTGACACGTTAATGATAGCACGTAGTTGTGTTATGAGAAATTGGCAGCACATGGGCGTGCCTTGCAGTACTGAGAGCACATAGGTATGTCACGTGACAATGAGATGGAATGGGCGTGAAGGTCAGCTAGGTCCATCACGTGATAGTGACTCTAGGGGCGCATACATTGGCATGGACGCACATGCCCCTCCCACCCTTCGCATGAGGACATGGTGCTGCACTCCTCGAGGTAGGGCCGGCCCCCTGGACTCTTTTGAATTGGCAGATCTTCAGCCTCGAGAAACATCTGTTTCCAAACAAGCAACACGCAGTAATTAGGCCCGACCTGACAAGATCCCGCACTCATGAGCCCTTGAGGGTGGGCAGGAGATGGCACGTCCGCACCTACTGCAGCCCGCACATGCCTGCCCTGGGCGAATGGGAAGGAGAGCTGGGCAGCGGGCGCTGCATCAGGCATCACCTGGGAGTGCTTAGAAAACGAGTGGATGGGTGTGCTGTGGACTGGGGAACAGAGGAGGTTGCTAGTATCCATAGAGTGCGCCCACACACACCCACACACAGACTCTCTCTCTCCCCCTTCTTGGCTCCCCAAATACTGACTAAAATGAGATGCAGACAGAAGAACCCGCGCGCCCACCCGTCCAGTGGCGGCTGAGGCGTTTTTTTTAACCTGATGGGGTGTAAATGATGCGCCTAATAAGTGGGAGTGTCTGAACCTAACAAGGGGGTTTCGAAGTGTGGAGGGAGAGTCCCCTGTGAAGAATGTTTTAGTAATGGGTTAAAATGGTGCATTTTACAGCACTTTCTGTAGAAACATTTGGGAAAAAGCCACACAGTTTGCGGTCAGTTTGATAGCACTTGAAAAGTTCTGATATATGCAAGTCACCAACAGTGAACGTGGCCATTTTGCAATACATTTTCATGATGACTTTGCCCACAACATTTTTCAGAGTTAAAACATGTTCATGCTGGCTTTTCCCATGCATATCCATGTATGTTGCACCAATATATGCTAAAATTACCATATAAGGCCTCCCAGCCAGTAAAAGATGCCATGCCTCAGAAAGAAAGTATATAAAGACCGGCTATACCAAGATAGGCTAGTGTACCACAAAATCACACTTATGTTCACTTTTACCTGTAATGCAAAGTACAAAAAATGCCATGACACACAAAGAATATATGGCTAGGCTGGAGCCACCAATGTAAGCTAGACTAGACATGTAATAACATTCATCATGTCTGGTTTACCATTGATGCCAAGTAATAAACTCCATGCCGCATTAAGAAAGTACATGCGGACTGACAGTAGTAGTGATAGTCACATATACTTTCTTAAGGTAACATGGTATGTTTTATGGCATCAAGGGTAAAGCAAGCAAATGTGTATTACCTGGCTATAATGGCCTACATTCAGTGTAGGCCAGTCTAGCCAGATAATAATGCTTACGTTTGATTTATCAAGGGTAAAGGAAACATTACACTTATGCTTGTTTTACCCTTCATGCACTGAGGATAAAGCAAATGTAAGTGTTTTTACCTGGTTATACTGGCCTACATTCCATGTGGGCCAGCGGCAACACACGTGTTTGCTTTACCCTTGATGCACAGTAACTTTGCAGCAAGGGTACAGCAAACGTAACTGTTATGACCTGGCTAGACTGGGGCAGTCCAGTCACATGATAATACTTCACTTATCACATTTGCTTTACCCTTGATGCACGCTAATGTACATCAAGGGTAATGCAAAAACAAAATGCCAAGACCCCAGCAGCCCTCACCCTTACATTTAGGGGCCCTGCTGAGCAGGGCTGCTGAATTTAGATGTGGGGGCTGACACACACAAACACACAAAAACAACACTTCAATCTGCACATTCACATATCATTCATACAACTTCTTGCATGCCCGCATTCCTGTAAACAAACACACCAACATCTATACTTACATACATATATACAAACACATTACATTTAAAACAACACTTACCTGCATGCACGCTCCATACGTGCCTTCGCAGCCGCGGGTAGGACCGGATGGCCCTCACCTCCTCTCCGGGACGTAGACACACTGCCCGACTCCTGTTAGGCAGCATGTTCACATTGCATAGACCCACAACCTGAACACACTAACAGGAGAGGACTCCTCTTATGGCTGGCAGCGTGTCTATGCTGCTAGCGCATAATAATGAGAGATGGCAGGGCCAGACTTCTGACACCCCAACGGCTCCCTTATTCTGTTCTATGTTTGTTGCGGGCCCACGGGACTCTGCATAAAACCCGCACACTTTCTCAGAGGCAGGCAGCACAGTCCCCTGTGAAAATAAAGCACACAGGGACTGTGCTGCCTGCCACTCAGTTGAAGTGGCAGCCTCCCACTCTGGGCCGGGGGCGGCAACCCCCGACCCATAGTGGCATGCCACCACAGCGCCCGTTTTACTAAATTGCAGTCCTGTAGTCTGCACCGTCCCTGCAGCCAGTTGCAACCTTGACTCAGAGCTGCACAGATGCAAAGCCTACAGCAGCAGGACACTACTATTAGAGGCCAGAGTGAGGAAACTCTGCTTAGCAGGTACAGGTGTGCGTGTTCAGAAATGATGGGTTGACAAGATATACCAGGTACAAACACGGTGTAAAAGTCCACTTTTATTTCCAATTACCATGTCGTTAATTACTCACCACAAATTAAATTAACAATCCATTTTGGCTAATGAATATCAGAAACCCATAAACATGTCCTTAAATTCTATGTGGAATGACTGCAGCTAAGGTTAACTTATATAAGCGTGTCATATAGGGTGACTAGTGCACAAATAAGATTGCTCAGTGAGTCGAGTGCCAGCCACCGAGATCTGGGTGTATGCCACAGATAGCATGTTTCATTGAGAGCAGTTACAATGGCGGAAATGTAAGGGCTGGTTTAAGGTGTTGCACGTGGCAAGGGTCACTTGGGTTTTTATGCAAAGCACGGCTACGTATCGTTTCTAAAGCTCCCATTTGCCACAGTTCAGGCCTTTTCGCACTTTGGCCAACCTGGCTGTGTCAGCTCGTATGCTTCTGGGTTTCTGGTGAACCGTGGCCCAACATCACATAGCAAACGGGATTACTAAACGATCCTGTGAAAGGCATGCGCAGCATAAAAAAGGCAGACACCTGCATGGATATCATTTGAGGGCATTAACAGACCTTTAAGTCATACAAAGACAGAGAAGGTCCATTAACAGGCATTGACGATAATCAAAGGTACAAAAGGTGCAAATAAGTCCTGGAAGGCTTTCAGAGGCATAAAAGGTGCATCACCAACACGCACAATCATAACAGGTGCCTTATAAAGCGGCACACGCACGGCATGGGTGGTGCATTGGAGGGCATGCTGGCTCCCCCAGGGCATAGGCTGCGCCACTTCAGCAGTGGGTGGCAAAGGTCGCTTTGCATTGTAGTAGTGGTCATTTATATAGCGCCTGTTCCCATTACTATTTCCCTCCCATTTTTCTCATTACTATTTCCCGCCGCAGTGAGGTAAGTGGGGATGGGCAAGGGGGGGAGGGACCGGTGTTGGGGGAAGATGGCGGGTGGGGAACGGCCATCAGTCGGCTTGGAACGTGGGCCAGATCAGCAGATTCAGCCTGCGTTTCCAGCCGCCTGAATGGCTGGCTTCCCCCCACAGAGTGTCAATAAGAGTAATGTATTTATGTATGTATTTATGTATGTATGTATGTATTTATTTATTTATTTATTTATATTGCACCGCAGGCATCAGGGTGCTAATAATAATAATACCATTTGCTGAATTGGAGAACACAAAGATGTGGAATTGTAAGGATGCCGGAGCAGCATAACTCATCGCCGTCTCCTGGAGACACTTGAGCAAGCTTCTTAAAGTGATGTGATGTAGGACCCCACGTTTTCATACACAGAGGTATCCCCTTGCCACATGTGGGTTTTGAGTAACTCTTCCCGTCCTGGTTTTCTTCTTTGCATTCTGGGACTTGAAGTTCTGTCTTCCCCGTTAAAAGTTCAGGAATGCATGTAAAACATTGCAAATAAACCACTTTGACTTAATAAGAGACCTGGGCGTATTGAGTCCTCTGTACACCTGGGTCTCCATGAAGGGCAGCTCCCACTGATTAATTGCCCCAAGTGGAGGTAGCAGCATACTTGCCAACATGATCTATTCCAACCAGTAGGTGCTTATCCAGTTCTGGTTTTCTTCTTTGCCTTCTGGAATTTGTACTTCCACTTTCCCCATTATAAAACTCTGACTACAAGTCCCAGAATGCAAAGAAAAAACCAGGACGGGATAAGCATCTACAGATCGGAATGGGTCATGTTGGCAACTATGTAACAGGCAGTGTCTACCCAGAGAAGAAAGAGGGGGGGAGTTAAACAACGGACTGTGACATATGGAGGTAGATGGGGCAGAGGAGGGGGCGGGTGCTGGTAAAGTTATATTACTATGAAGAGGAAACTTCAGAGAAAGCCCACAGCATCCCTGCCTTCACGTGCCAGAGAAATGCAGAGCACCGTCTTTAACTCCACAGTGCGGCTGTGTACCCCGCCCCCCACACATCACCCGCACACTTCAAAATGCAAACAGATGTGTCTGGCATATCTCTTACAGTGTGCCGAAAAGCAGACCAAGGGGGCAATTACATTCTCTCTCCCCCTGCCATGCGCCTGGGATGTCCTCTGTACACACACAAACCACATCACTAGCCACAGACCCCATCCCCCAACCCTCACACCCACAGGGCTCGTTCCCCAACACACCCTGCCCAGCCAGGCACTCACATCTGTACCATGTGGCTGGCTCCCCTCTCGGCTTTACCACCAGACACCCCTCTTCTACCCACCCATCCCGCTAGGCCAGGGTTGCTCCACTCCAGGCCTCGTGGGCTGGATCCATGTCGGATTTTCAGGAGACCCTTCATTAATATTCATGAGATGAATGTGCATACAATGATTCTAAATGTATGCACATTTCTTCTCATGAATATTAATGAGGGATATCCTGAAAACCCGTCAGTGTTCCTGTCTTCTCGGCCTGGAGTTGGACATCCCTGCAGCCTAGGCACTTAAAGGCTTCAGACCCAGGTCACCCCATCCATCTGACGCGCCCCCTGCTCCTGCATGCTTTCTGGTTTCCTATTGCCTCTGCCCCTCTCTCCTCTCGTGTCTGACCTCCACCTCCCCCACTTCCATCAATCCACCCATACCAGCAGGAGCCCCCCCCCCGGGCATCGTTCCACCTCACTGTCACTCATTTCCACCCAACGACTCTAGGTAGTGTTTCAAGAGCCCTTCCCTACCTTTTGGGTGCACGTGTTGTCGCAACACCACTCCACCGACCAAGCTTGCTTGCTTGGGATCCCTATAGACAGATGGTCATCGAGGACCATAGCCCAGAACTAAATCACTGTGCGCGCTGAGTGATCGTGGGCACACCACTTACCTATGCGTGCTTCCCTTGAAACTCGACTGCTATAAGCTGCCATTTTGGAAATGAGATGCTATGTCAATAATAGTCCTCTTCAAATCTTATGTGAAGCAATAAGTCCCTTTTCCTCATGCAATGTTCATTACCTCTGCACCCAAGGCTGGAACCATGTTTTCCTACCTGGTTTTAACTGCTACCAAGGCCAACCTGGGAAGGTGAGTACATCTAATAATCTCGACCGAACGGTGGCATAAACCCGGGCGTCGTTTTATTGTACTTGAAGTTTACAGGTGACCCCAGCTCCGCCAGCTTCCTAATGAACCCGGCCATCATTAATCAATCACTTCCGGTGACCCCAGTCATTTCCTGGTGTCATATCTGCATCCGGGTGACCCTGCCTCAGAGCTGGTGTTTTCATTATGTCCAGCTGATCCCTATGTCACTCTCGGACAGACTTTTAACTGTGTCTTCGGCAGGAAGTGACCTCATGCCTCACAACCCAAACCCATTTGGCAGGTGTCACGTGTAGTGGACTAAGTGAACCGTCAGGGCCAGCCGCATACCGACCCGCAGACCTCAATGGACTTCCATCAGCCCAAAACAAAAATATCAGATTACACCCATCCTGAGAACCTAAAATTGAGAGGTCCTTAACCTGCTACCCATATTGCTCATCTGCATTTCCTCACCCCCCGCCCCCTTCTTCCTGTCTCCCGCTTGATTTCACTCTTGGAGGGGTAGAGCCTGGCACATGTCCGGAGGGGCTTCCCACCACGCCCACTCAAGAGGCAGGACAGGCACCTGATTCTCTGCTTATTCATTGCATGCCATCTTTCACCAACTCAATCTAATGACATCTGCTCTCTCAGGTCCTCTATATTGTTAGTGTTGGCTGTTAGGTGGTCCTGAAAGCGCTGCATATAAGCCAAAACTAATGTCTTGGGAAGCAGAGGCCGCTGAGAGATGAGGAACATAGCCTGTGGCTGCTGTTTGGTTGTTTAGCCACCCATTCACCACCCATTGCCATGCTAGTCCTTATGCCCCTTCCCGCCCAAAACACATTCCCTCTGTGATTTGTTTGGGTCTAGTTTTGTGCTCTCTGAGCCTTATAGCCTTAATTGGAGCTATAACCTTATAAAACCTGCTCCTGATGAAATAAATATGTCTCAAACTAGAGTGCATCAGCCACTTGATTTATGCATTGTATGTGTGTCTTTGCATCTGTTCATTGCACTGAATTCCTGTTGTATTAGCATTGGCAAATTTCAAGAGTTGTGCATTTTCTGAAGGCATTAGATAGGGATTTGTTAGGTGCTGCCAACATATGCCCAGGTACAAGTACCATTTTCCAGCTGATGCCATCTTATGCGCTGGTACTTTGGTAGCATGGCATTGGTTTTGCGTGCCTGTGTGTATTGTTGCGCCCCCTTCCGCTCCCCCGTGTTCAGTGCTGCTGCACCTCCACTCTACTGCTGCATATGTGTCTAGGAAGGGTATTTCGCCTGTGCTGGCAGACACCATGCACAGCCTGGGCGGGTGGGGGAGGGGACGGCACCTGCCTAATCGGGGCCCTGTTTGTGTTCGCGGCCTCTCCCCAGCCCCTTGGATCTCTCTCGCCGTGTTCCGTTTGAAGTGCCTAATACTGCACGGATCACCTGTAATTACAGCAGGCACCTGTAAGAGCTGCTACAAATCATGCCTCACCGCCATGGGGGAGCTGGGGAGGGGAGGGGGCAGGGGAAACGGGGAGGGGCATAAATGCTTTCTTGTCTAAGCCAGGTGCTCATCGAGGGAGATAAAGGTTGCCCGCCTTCAGACAGCGCTGTCTGGGTGGGGAGGGGGGGGGGAGGTCGTGGGGGGGAAGGGGCATCGAGGTTAGGGGGATGCACCCAGCCGATGGGCCCGGCTTTCAGAAGATGGCCATTGGAAGGAATCCTTAGAAATGATCGAATTTAAAATGACGAATGGCGAAATGACCGATTTTTTTTTTACGTATGTATTTCGACATTTTAGGACATTTTACTAAAATATAGGGGTGGGGTTAGGGAAATAGTTAAGGTTGGGAGGAGGGCGGGGGTCTTCCCCATTATTAAAAAATGCAGTCATTGCTCCATTCAATCATTTCATGGTAATCCCTAACATAGCAAATTATTACGGGAAGGGCCTAATTCATGGGACTTTTAGCACTAGTGCAAAGTGACTATGCACTGCCAACAAACATCCCGATGCACAGAGCGGTGCAAAGTGACGGTGCACTGCCAAGAAACATCCCGATTCACAGAATGGTGCAAAGTGACTTTGCACTGCCAAGAAACATCCCGATGCACAGAGCGGTGCAAAGTGACTGTGCACTGCCAAGAAACATCCCGATTCACAGAGCGGTGCAAAGTGACTGTGCACTGCCAAGAAACATCCCAATTCACAGAGCGGTGCAAAGTGACTGTGCACTGCCAAGAAACATCCCGATGCACAGAGCGGTGCAAAGTGACTGTGCACTGCCAAGAAACATCCCAATGCACAGAGCGGTGCAAAGTGACTATGCACTGCCAAGAAACATCCCGATTCACAGAGCGGTGAAAAGTGACAATGCACTGCCAAGAAACATCCCGATTCACAGAGCGGTGCAAAGTGACTATACACTGCCAAGAAACATCCCGATGCACAGAGAGGAGCAAAGTGACGATGCACTGCCAAGAAACTTCCCGATGCACAGAGAAGTGACTATGCACTGCCAACAAACATCCCGATGCACAGAGCGGTGCAAAGTGACTGTGCACTGCCAACAAACATCCCGATGCACAGAGGGGTGCAAAGTGACTATGCACTGCCAAGAAACATCCCGATGCACAGAGCGGTGCAAAGTGACTATGCACTGCCCAGAAACATCCCGATTCACAGAGCGGTGCAAAGTGACTGTGCACTGCCAACAAACATCCCGATTCACAGAGCGGTGCAAAGTGACTATGCACTGCCAAGAAACATCCCGATTCACAAAGCGGTGCATCCCGGTTCACAGAGCGGTGCAAAGTGACTATGCACTGCCAAGAAACATCCCGATGCACAGAGCGGTGCAAAGTGACTATGCACTGCCCAGAAACATCCCGATGCACAGAGCGGTGCAAAGTGACTGTGCACTGCCAACAAACATCCCGATTCACAGAGCGGTGCAAAGTGACTATGCACTGCCAAGAAACATCCCGATGCACAGAGCGGTGCAAAGTGACGATGCACTGCCAACAAACAACCCGATGCACAGAGAAGTGACTATGCACTGCCAACAAACATCCCGATGCACAGAACGGTGCAAAGTGACTGTGCACTGCCAACAAACATCCCGATGCACAGAGGGGTGCAAAGTGACTGTGCACTGCCAACAAACATCCCGATGCACAGAGCGGTGCAAAGTGACTATGCACTGCCAAGAAACATCCCGATTCACAGAGGGTTGCAAAGTGACTGTGCACTGCCAACAAACATCCCGATTCACAGAGGGTTGCAAAGTGACTGTGCACTGCCAACAAACATCCCGATGCACAGAGCGGTGCAAAGTGACTGTCAACAAACATCCCGATGCACAGAGCGATGCAAAGTGACTGTGCACTGCCAAGAAACATCCCGATTCACAGAGCGGTGCAAAGTGACTGTGCACTGCCAACAAACATCCCGATTCACAAAGCGGTGCATCCCGATTCACAGAGCGGTGCAAAGTGACGATGCACTGCCAACAAACATCCCGATGCACAGAGAAGTGACTGTGCACTGCCAACAAACATCCCGATGCACAGAGCGGTGCAAAGTGTCTGTGCACTGCCAACAAACATCCCGATTCACAGAGCGGTGCAAAGTGCATTTTTGCAGTGCAAAGTGACTATGCACTGTTGTGCACTGTGCTAAAAGTTCCATGAATTAGGCCCAAAGTCTGTTAGCACATGAGATGAACGGCTGTCCCACCACACACATGTATCCCATCTCATCACATGTTTCCTATGACACCCCTCCTGGGGAGTTCCAATGTGATAAAATAAATATCACACCTGGACAGATGAGCACTACCAGCCTCTCTCACTTACGCACGCCATTGTTTTTGTTGAAGCAAGACACGTCACAAAATAATGAAAGCAGAGAACTCTAAAATAACCGTAGCATAGATGAACATGCAAAGCTGAATCTGCCAATAAGAATACTGGCTTTATTGTTAAACAAATTCAACCCTTTACAATAGAAACATACCACGGCTACAGTACACACATTTTAAATGGCAAAATTACAATATAAAGACAAGAGAAAAAAAGGATGTAAAGATGTTTGCACATTAACCAATGAATCAGAGCCATCATGCAAAATCTTCAATTGCTTCAAAAATCCCAATGCTCCCAGGACACCGCGGTGGGATGCCCTCCAAGAGGCGTGGCCACGCTTTATCACACGCGACACGTTCACGATTAGGAAACGGCCCTTTGAAGTGTAACATGCGAAATGCAGCCAGTCCGAGTCCCGACGAATCGCAATAAGACGCTTAAAATTGTCATTGGTATTCGCATTGCCACAACAGCGACAGGACGATGCTTTTTTAGGGGTAACTTCGCGCCTGGCTACAATTACCCTAGGGGGTAAACGATGACACCTAAAGCTCGCATGTTCGTTATGGGCGTAGATGTGCGGCAACAGCTTGAAATAATCATGCTATTGGTGCATTCTTATATAGTGCTTCATGGCAGGCTCCTCCAGCTTCTAAGAGCTGTGCTCTTCCCACTTGCAAAGTGCAGCTATCCACTCTGCGCGTATGTGTGCTCAAATAAAAATGCTCTTGAACAGGAATATATCACCCACCCTGGATGAATATATCACCCCACCTGGATGAATTTATCACCCCACCTGGATAAATATATTAACCCCACTCTGGATAAATATATCACTCCACCCCGGATGAGTTTATCACCCCAACTCAGATGAATATATCACCCAACCCCGGACGAATATATCAACCCAACCCGGATGACTATATCAACCCAACCCGGATGGATATATCACCCCAGCCCGGATGACTATATCAACCCAACCCCGATGACTACATCACCCCAAGCCGGATGACTACATCACCCCAGCCCGGATGAATGTATCACCCCGCCCTGGATGAATGTATCACCCCAACCCAGATGAACATATTACCCCGCCCCGGATGAATGTATCACCCCAGCCAGGATGAATGTATCACCCTGCCCCAGATGAATGTATCACACCGCCTCAGATGAATATATCAACCCAACCCGGATGAATGTATCACCCCAGCCAGGATGAATGTATGACCCCAGCCAGGATGAATGTGTCACCCCAGCCAGGATGAATGTATCACCCCGCCCCAGATTAATGTATCACCACGCCCCAGATGGCTATATAACCCTTCCCTGGATGTCTATATCACCCCGCCCCAGATGAATGTATCACCCTACCCTGGATGAATGTCTCACCCCACCCGGGATGAATGTATCACCCTGCCCCGGATGAATGTATCACCACACCCCTGACATATATATCATCCCACCAGGAATTAATATATCACCCCCCCTGGATGAATATATCACCCCACCCTGGATAAATATATCAACCCAAACGAATATATCACCCCACCCGTATGAATTTATCACACCACCCGGATACCTGGATACATACCACACCACCTTGGACGAATATATCCCAGATGAACATATTACCCCGCCCCGGATGAATGTATCACCCCAGCCAGGATGAATGTATCACCCTGCCCCAGATGAATGTATCACACCACCCCAGATGAACATATCAATCCAACCGGGATGAATATATCACTCCACCCCAGATCAATATATCACCCCACCCCGGATGAATATTTCAACCCAAATGAATATATCACCCCACCCCGGATGAATATTTCAACCCAAATGAATATATCACCCCACCCTGGATGAATTTATCACCCCACCTGGATAAATATATCACCCCACCCCGGACAAGTATATCACTCCACCACGGATGAGTTTAGCACCCCACCTCAGATGAATATATCAACCCAATCCAGATGAATATATCACCCCAGCCTGATGTATATATCACTCTACCCCGGATGAATATATCACCCAACCCCGGATGAATATATCAACCCAACCCGGATGACTATATCAACCCAACCTGGATGACTATACCACCCCAACCTGGATGAATATATCACCTCAGCCCGGATGACTATATCAACCCAACCCAGATGACTATATCACCCCAGCCCGGATCAATGTATCACCCCAGCCCATCTGAATGTATCACCCCGCCCCGGATGAATGTATCACCCCACCCCAGATGAATGTATCACCCCGCCCCGGATGAATATATCACCCTGCCCAGGATGAATGTATCACCCTGCCCCAGATGAATATATCAACCCAACCCGGATGAATGTATCACCCCAGCCCGGATGAATGTATCACCCCGCCCTAGATTAATGTATCACCCCACCCCAGACGGCTATATCACCCCTCCCTGGATGTCTATATCACCCCGCCCCAGATGAATGTATCACCTCACCCCGGATGAATGTCTCACCCCACCCGGGATGAATGTATCACCTCACCCCGGATGAATGTCTCACCCCACCTCGGATGAATGTATCACCCTGCCCTGGATGAATGTATCACCCCGCCCCGGATTAATGTATCACCCCGCCCCAGATTAATGTATCACCCCGCCCCGGATGACTATATCACCTCGCCCCAGGTGAATGTATCACCCCGCCCCAGATGAATGTATCACCGTATCACCCCGGACTGGTTGAATGTATCACCCGCGCCGGATGAATGTATCGCCCCAGATGAATGTATCACCCCGCGCCGGATGAATGTATCGCCCCAGATGAATGTGTCACTCCACCCCGAATGAATGTATCACCTCGCCTCGGATTAATGTATCACCCCACCCCAGATGAATGTATCACCACGGCCCGGATGACTATATCACCCCTCCCCGATGAATGTATAACCCCGCCCCGGATATGACTATATCACCCCGCCCCAGATGAATGTATCACCCCGCCCCAGATGACTGTATCACCCCGCCCCGGATGAATGTATCGCCCCGGATGAATGTATCACCCCACCCTGGATGAATGTATCACCCCGCGCCAGATGAATGTATCACCCCAGATGAATGTATCACCCTGCCCCGGATGAATGTATCACCCCGTCCCAGATGAATGTATCACCCCGCCCCGGATGAATGTATCACCGCAGCCAGGAGCTAGAGCTTGGGAACCAGTGCTCCACCGTCGCCCTGTATTGAATTCCTCCAAAAGCAAATTGGCGTTTTGGGCCCAAAACTCAGGCTACGACAAAATAAAACATTTTATATTTGCGAAGTGATTTTATTACATAATACGAATCGATGTGTTAAAAATAATGTAAAATACTTTTATTATTAGGAAAAACAACTTCATTTAATGAAAAAGCTATTATTTACATAAATAAATTGATGATAAAAAAAAGAGGCCAGAAAATTCTCCCCAATGGTCACTGTGGTAAAGTTGCACCTTTTCCCCCCAGATCTTCAGCCCAATCCCTTATGTTCTGCTCAGGGAAAGGAAAGAACCTCAGCCCAGCCCTAGGCGTGGCCCCATACTTAGCTGAAGGCAAGGGGGTGTCCTCTGCCTGTACTGGGCAAACCCATCTTGCTTCCCTAGGCGATATCCACACCCTCCGTTTCGGGAGACGCCTGTGCAAATTCCAATTTGAGATGGGCCACTCTTGCGCAGGTCAGGGCCGAAATAAGATAGCTCAGCAAGTTAATCATGAATGAGTCGGCGTTTGCCGGCACGTCTTCTATCCCCTGCTTGTAACCCACTGTACCCTCTCTCCCCGTGTTCTTCTGTCCAGACCATTGCACCCCATTACCCCACCCCCTTGGTATTTCCCATCCAGGGCCACACCTCATAAAACCCAACACGTACCTGTATGCACACAGACATCCGTCTCCAACTGCAGTCACGGGGTTCAATCCTGGCCGGGGCCACTCAGCCCTTGGCTTTTCCATGATACCTGCGGTAGCATTGATTTGGGCTACAATAATAGTATCACACCTTCATATAGCGCTTCATGCGCCTAAACACGGTCATAATATCTGGTATTACCGAACTCAATGTATTGAGGTCAGAAGTCGGAAGGGCTGACGGCGCCTTTTTATTAAGGAGCTTAAAAGCGTCAGAAATATGGCATGGTGAACTATGCAAAAATGAGGCGTTATTAAGGGCCTGATTCATGGAATTTTTAGCATAGTGCAAAGTCACTTTGCAATGCTGCAAAGTCACTTTGCATTGACAGCAAACAACCTGATTCACAGAGTGGTGCAACGTTTAGTTTTGCAGTGCAAAGTGACTTTGCACTGGTGCAATTCAGTGAAAAGTGACTTTGCAGTGCAACAATACACCTTGCTCCGTTCTGTGAATCAGATACCCTTGGGCTGTAGTGCGCTTTACAAATTCAAATAAATAAAACACGCGTGTTTGTTGGCAGTTGCACCAGTGCAAAGTCGCTTTGCACCGTGCTAAAAAATCCATCAACCAGGCATTACGTTTCCAGCAGTTTATTCAACAAGCTTGGCTCGTTCTGGATCGTTCCAGAAGAACTGTTTATAAAGTCTTTTGTGTTAGGAGATGGGTTTAGGATGATGGGAATAGTGTGTGGCAGAGAGTTCTGTGGATGAGGGGGCGGGATTCAGATGTAATTGGTCAGAGCTGAAAGAAGTGTGTGTGTGTGTGTGTGTGTGTGTATGTGAGAGAGAGAGAGAGAGAGAGAGAGAGATGAAGAAAACAGCTGCAAATAGATGGAACAACAGTGCAAGGAATACAAACATGAAGGAACACCACACATAGGGGGCGTGTCTCACATTTCTAAGGCTGATTCGACCCCCAGCCCTTCCAGCTTCTAAGGAAAGGTTCTGCTTGCCCCATTGGTCACTGCAACTTGAAACAGTAGTATTGGTGAACGACTAAGGGCCTGATTCATGGAATTGTAAGCACAGTCCAAAGTCACCTTGCACAGCTGCAAAGTCACAAAGTGACTTTGCACTGAATTTGCACTGAAAAAATACACTTTGCACTGTTCCATGAATCAGGGTGAGTGTTGGCAGTGCAAAGTTGCTTTTTAGCAGTGAAAAGTCACTTTGCACCATGCAGAAGATTCCATGAATCAGGCTCTAAGTCCAGAGTACCGCACCAGGGAAGCGGTTCAGCCGGATCGGCTCTTTCTCAGGTATACTTGTGACCTGTGACCATCTCGCGATTGACCTGATGAACCACGGTTCCTTCCCTTAAGGGTATAATACCTTATGAGAAGCTTTGCAGTGACATGTATGTGCTCGGCCTCAGCACTGGCTGAGTACACCTGGTCAACACCCCCGCCCCTCACCATCTCCCTAATCCTAAAGTGTGATGGGTATCCTAGAAATGTGACCTTGTTTAAGAATCTAGCTCGAGCTGCACAGCGGGCATTGCTACCCGATGAGGGCAAGGAGCAAGAATCTACGCCAACGTTTCCCATTCCATTCGGGAGCTGGAAATCCAGTCCTGGTTTTTATAACATCCTGATAACATTTCAAGAAGAAGTTCCAGATTCAGAAGACACACATGCTGTAATGAGAAAAATCACCTGTGGCTACCCGGGACATCGTAAAGGAGTAGTCTGCATCGTGGTTCTCCCTTTTTACCCTAAATCCTGAACAAATCCCACCCAGGAAGCTCTAAAACCCAAAAAGAAAGGGTAAAAGACCAGGCCTTCGTCTATTCCTTGGTCTTCAAGTACTGGTGGCCCCATATCATCGTCACTTAACCATCCTCATTAGTGAACCTAAATAGAAGGCAAACTCCTCACGTTCAGTTAATCCATTTGTTAGCGGATGATCACTGTCCAATCAGCCAGGAGAAAGGGGCGCTGAAGAGCACAAGGGAGAATGGGGGTTGGTGAGAGACTCCAGCATGATCTGCTAAGCCCTACCAACATAATCGGTTATGCCGGCATTCGAACATGCGTATGCCAGGGCAATCCTCCTGAGATGTTCATCAGCATGAAACAGGTTCACTAACAAAAGCATTACATTGGCATTGGGGTCTCATGAACACTGGGCACCTGACCAGCACCAGAGAGTGATGGGTGCCGGCATCTCTGAAGGCAGATCCTGAACTGAAAACATAGAATACATAGGAAGCAAGTCCCAGACTGGTGCCGGTCGAGAAACGGAAATCAAACTGTAGCCCTCTTATCCATCAAAGGAATATAGCAGTTTGGGCGCATTGTGGAGTAGAGCCAGAGAAGAATGTAAGACCCTCAAAGTAGTGTAATGCAGGGATCAACATAAGGACGTGACCAGCAGGATTGAAAAGCAGCTCCAGAGTATCCAGCATCACTGGGCAAGAAGGAGCTACATCCGGCGAGAAAGAAGCTACCACTTACCACAGTCCATTGCTTGTCCAAACCTAGCTTCCACATCAGATGCACACGGTAACCTTTTGACCATTATGTATTTGTGTTTTGAAAGTCTTCCAAATGTGTACTATATCAATATACACACTCCCAAACATGCCAAGTTAATGTCAGGAGGTTATGTTTGGATGGCACCAGTTGGTCCATGGAGTCAAAAACAGCTCTTGGCAGCTTTGAGTGGCAAGTTAACTAAGCTTTTCCAGGCTACAAGCAGCAGCGAAATAGCTCCCAGCTCCTGGCAATTTTGCACCCTGTTAAAGTGGTGTTATGCAGCACAACTTGTGCAATGGTATGGCGTATTGGTGCATTTTGTGACGTGAGGGAGGTAGAAGGTGGCTGGGTACCCATAGGAGACCGTGAATGGGCTTTCCAAGGCAAATCAAACAGAGTTCATCTTGGGCACGCGCCAACGAAGAGTCAAGCATAAAGTGGTGGAACACTGGGGATGCTTTGAAGACAAAGCAGACACAAGACGACCCATTATCGTGTCTCATCATGACAACAGAAAAATGTCTGATGGTAAAAAGAATTGATGTAGGAAATGATCTGAGAGCAAAAAGGAAACCCTATGTAGGGAAACCATTAGTAATGTCAGTGTGACACATAACCCCAGGTGCAGCGCAAGGCAATCAGTAAAAGTGTGTTGGGATTGTTGTACCTCTAATACATATATTTCACTGTCCTGGTTGAGGCCTTTTTCAAGGGCACAAAGCGTGGTGATCCATTTCACGTAACAGTATGCCCATCTGGGAAGACTATTGCCATCAATTTTGGGAATTGGGACATGGCCAATACCCCACAATCACGCTTCTAAAGTCCCATGCATTTTTCGCGTGTATGGCAACAAGGTATTTTTCATTGCTGTCAACTTAGACTCCTCCACAAAGTAAAGCTTTTCACCCCTGCCCAACATTTCAGACCAGTTGTCCGAGCTCTGGGCATCTCCCACGTGTATGGTGGCAACTCTGCAGCACACCTTATCAGAGGACTAAGACAATTGGTCCACATCAGCGCCATCTCTAAGGAGCTGCACCGGCTACCCCTTCAAGCATGTATCATATTCAATTCAGCCTGCATCACCGACAAAGCAGTCACAACCAAAACACAACTCTTCCCGGCCCAGAAACTCAGCATCTCCGGAGGCCAGCCCACCACCAGAGGGCAGACTATCGCCAGGCTGGAAACACCCAACCGGAAGAGGCAAAGAAACAGGAAACAAGCATTGTCCTTCCTGCTGTGCACCTTGTCTCTGGAGAAGGAGAATTTTGGGAACACAGCACAGACCACAGTACTTTATATTTGACAAATATGCCTTTGATGAGAATGGAGTGACAGAAATAATCTTTTCCAGTACTACCAAAAAGCTGATAAGTCCTAGAAAGCTAACTCCATTGGCAGGGCAGCAATAATATACTTTTGATAAAAAAGGGTTGCATATTTAAATCACTACTAGCATCATGCTTGGGGGCAGGAAGGAATAATATAATTGGCTATTTATATCGCATGGACATCGGTGATAGGACTTGTGTTGCTCTATGTCGTCTTGTTTGCAAGGCGAGCGTGTTGCCCCGGAGCTATCCTCCCGCGCAGACCGATCGTGTTGCTCCATGTCGTCTTGTTTGCAAGGCGAGCGTGTTGCCCCTGAGATATCCTCCCGCGCAGACCGATCCTGTGTTGCTCCATGTCGTCTTGTTTGCAAGGCGAGCGTGTTGCCCCTGAGCTATCCTCCCGCGCAGACCGATCCTGTGTTGCTCCATGTCGTCTTGTTTGCAAGGCGAGCGTGTTGCCCCTGAGATATCCGCCCGCGCAGACCGATCCTGTGTTGCTCCATGTCGTCTTGTTTGCAAGGCGAGCGTGTTGCCCCTGAGCTATCCTCCCGCGCAGACCGATCCTGTGTTGCTCCATGTCGTCTTCTTTGCAAGGCGAGCGCTTTGCCCCTGAGCTATCCGCCTGAGACGAGGATGCCAATGAGGTTCCCAGAGTGTATTTAGTCTACCAGGTAGAACTGAAAAGGCTGAACATGCGGCTGGGACGCTTTATCTTGTCTAGGCGCTTGGTTTCTTTTTTTTTTTTGCACCCAAAAGAGAATTGTTGGAACAAAAAAAAAACGGTTCTATGTTTGCGCAGCTTCTATAATAAACGACCCTCTATTTGAGGGATTACAGGTTGAAAAGGGCACTGTTAAAAATAGGCACATGAATGCATTGTGATAAAGAAAAAAAAAGACTACAAGAATATTATCACTTCTTGACCAAAGAAGCAATAAGGTGCATTTCATCGCCAGCATTTCCCTAGAACGCACTGCGTTAAGAAAGGCGCGCCCTCTAGTGGACGGTGGGGGGCACAGCTGGGTCATAGGTGCTGCTGGCTTCACCCAGCACCTAAAATAGCAAAGCAGAGATTAGAATTTTAATTTGGAAATGGCAAATGTTCAAATCGTTTCAGATCAGTTTCCAAACTATGACTTTCGGGAATACAGCACACTCAAACAAGTGTTGTGGTCATACAAATCCACTGTACCTGACAGGGAATACGACACGCATCTCTCTGCATCGGGTGCATTAACCCACTGAGAAATCCAAACGAAACTGAATTATCCATGAATGAGAATGCCGGTGTTAAATTATCGGCCAATACCACAGTACCTGTTTCCATCAGTTCATAATGTTACAAGACGGGTCAGCCAGCCAGTATTTGACCCATCGTCCTTCAGGTTACCCACAGGTATGTATGGCTCTCAAATTGGCACCGAGCACCCTTAGAAAGTGAAGTGAAATCTTCAGGGAGCGTAACAAGATCAGTCTGGTGCTCCGAATCTTCATTCAATGTAATGACATGCATGTATTTGTGCAGACCACTGATGCAGGTGCATTACCCCACTGAGCTATGGTTGGTGAATCCGCAGAAACAGTGGAATTCGGCCCACATCGTTTAGGGAACCGTGTTAAGGGGGATTACGGAGGTCTGCTGTATGTTGGCAGCTCCAGTGTATACTCCAGTGAAATGCTTGCAATAACGTAGCCCTTCTGGAAATGCACTCAGATTCTAGTTTATGGTGCATGAGGGGGTGGGAGAGTGAGCAAGTGAGTGAGTGCATGAGTGCGGGAGTGAGCATGAGTAGAGGAGTAAATGAGCAAGTGGGTGTGCACGGTTAAGTGAAGGATAGAATGAAAGTGCATGGGAAAGTGAACGAGAATGAAAGTGTATGGGAAAGTGAACGAGTGAGTGCAGAATGAAAGTGCATGGGAAAGTGAACGAGTGAGTGCAGAATGAAAGTGCATGGGAAAGTGAACGAGTGAGTGCAGAATGAAAGTGCATGGGAAAGTGAACGAGTGAGTGCAGAATGAAAGTGCATGGGAAAGTGAACGAGAATGAAAGTGTATGGGAAAGTGAACGAGTGAGTGCAGAATGAAAGTGCATCGGAAAGTGAACGAGTGAGTGAGAATGAAAGTGAATGGGGAAGTGAATGAGTGAGTGTAGAATGAAAGTGCATGGGAAAGTGAACGAGTGAGTGAGAATGAAAGTGCATGGGAAAGTGAACGAGTGAGTGCAGAATGAAAGTGCATCGGAAAGTGAACGAGTGAGAGAATGAAAGTGAACGAGTGAGTGCAGAATGAAAGTGCATGGGAAAGTGAACGAGTGAGTGCAGAATGAAAGTGCATCGGAAAGTGAACGAGTGAGAGAATGAAAGTGAATGAGTGAGTGTAGAATGAAAGTGCATGTGAAAGTGAACGAGTGAGTGCAGAATGAAAGTGCATGGGAAAGTGAACGAGTGAGTGCAGAATGAAAGTGCATGGGAAAGTATCAGCGAGTGAGTGAATGTGTAAGAGTGTGGGTGAGCGAATGAATCTAGCAATATGTGGGCGGCACACCCAGGCTGAAAGCAACACTTCGGTTCTCATCATCACTGAGCAAATGAGATTATCATTGGAAAGAAGAGGGTACAGGACAGGGTGCAGAAGCATCACTACCCACAGTAAGCAGTGGCCACCGAGGACCCACAGCCATTGCAAATCCTATCAACCCTCAACATCTCACACATTAAGGGCACAGCGGTGGAAATGATGGATTCTCTGCCAATGATCCAGACTTTGGTCAAGCACTGCCT
This sequence comes from Ambystoma mexicanum, assembly GCA_002915635.3. Taxonomy (NCBI): domain Eukaryota; kingdom Metazoa; phylum Chordata; class Amphibia; order Caudata; family Ambystomatidae; genus Ambystoma; species Ambystoma mexicanum. Next base: position 902,697,644 of record CM030321.1, on the reverse strand, counting down.
TATGGGTGATTAGTAAGACCAGGCAAACTTCCCCAAAAGTGGCTCGTGAATATTTGCAGGTCCTCTATCCAAAGATGTTTCTAGCCCTCAAATATTAAAAGAGAAATGCAGGCGTGATGGGGGTGATGTGTGGAAGACCCTGCCCCAGATCCTGGAGGCACAGAAGAGTTTGTGGTGTGACTTCTGGTGTGACTTCTTGTGTTGCATCGGCGTCTTGGCACAGTGAGTTTAGCAGCCATATGACCAAGTACTCAGGAGAGTACTCAGTCTGCAATGTCAGTCACTGGTATGTGTTTGTGTGTAGAAGGTGTAGGTCAACGCATGTGACAGTGGGTCTAGGGATGGGCACTTCTGAGCCAGGAAAGCTGGTACCAGGATGAGTTCCTCGGTGATGTGTGCATCGAAGGACAGATTTATGCCCACGTTTCAAGTGTGGAGATCGCGTAACATTTAGCCTCGAGTGCACAGTGGATAAAAGAGTGGCATTTTTTGAAGACTATAATGGTCATTCAATAGAAATAGTAGAGTTACAAAAAACAGAAATAATAATTTATTTCTTATATAGCGCTACACCCATAGGTCTCAGAGCGCTCAAATAACAGAAGACATTATTATCCCACAGAGTGCTACTCATTTTATCGACCTCAGAAGGATGAAAGGCTGAGTTGACCCTGCCGGGATTTAAACCTGCCTCAGCAGGCTGCATACAGATAGCAGGAGGAAGCGCTTAGCTCGCTGTGCTATCTGACCAGCTGGTGGAAAACGCAACCTGATCACCTCCTTAAGAATGTGGAGGAGTGGGGCTCAGAGTCTGATGCTGGCCAACCCATTCCATATGCCAACATAATGTCTTTAGATCACAGGTCGTTGACTCAGGGCCCGATTCATGGAATTTCTTGCACGGTTCAAATAAACTGTGCATGAAACTGCGCAAAGTGTATGTTTGCAGTGCAAAGTCTGTGCAAAGTCATTTTGTACTGCAAAAATGACTATGCACTGACTGTGCACTGCAGAAATACACTTTGCACAGTTCGATGAATCAAGGTTTGTATCGGCAGTGCAAAGTCACTTTTCAGCAGTGCAGAGTCCATGGGTCCGGCCCTAAATGTTCACCCTGGCAAAGCTGTTCTCTTGTTGGAGAGTCTTAGGACAGGAGCTTCCTGACTAGCCAGTGATCCGTGTTTCTAAAAATGTTGGCTTGAAATTCTATGGGGAAGATGTTGAGATCCGCCATTTGCTATTTAGAGTCCTAGGTTGAGATGGCCAATAATAGCTGTGCTCTAGTGATCGAGCGCATGGTGGGGCCATCTTTCTCTCTTGCCCTCTTTTATTGGTCATAGGTTGGGTTTCCTACAGCAGCGCTCTTGCCACCTGCACATGGTGTAGTTAAGCTCATGCGATTCCTGGCGATTCATGAGCAACGTTGGGGTTCACAGATCAGTCTCCTAGTGACAGTGATGAGTAGAGCTCGATTTCAAATTAGGGCTCTACATGAGCCTGGTTGGGTCAATTTCCATCGTGCTGAGGGCATGGCAGTAAGTATGGCTTGAGTCTGGTTCTCACTGTATTTTTCTAGGGGTGAAATGGCAGGAACCAGGGACGTTGTTAGGTCTGGAAAAGATCCGGGGCTACGCTAATGTCGCGACTCTCGGGACTCGGAGCTAGCTAGCATTTTGGTTGTAGCGCCTGAGTTTCTATCCGGGACTACAACCCAAAGATCCAATACTATAGCACCCCCCAGGCACTTCTAGCGACGCCTCTAGCGGGAACCGAGCAGCATGAGCATAGGACGCATACCTAGACTCAGGTTCCATTCTGGATCTAGCTCTACTGGCCTCTCGCGTGGCAACGCTGTGCGAATCACGCAGCATCCTTGTAGAGCCCAGGATGAGCCAGGCGCTTGTTGTTTCCGGTCACTGACGTGTTGCATTGGGAACCATGCAGGAAAGTTGAAGGGTCGCGTCAAGCGGCTGCAGAGAGGGATGTCTCACTTCGTGGTTCCCATGCTGCCCGTTGAACCCAAGGCCTTGGGATCTGTCATTGTTTTGGGTGGCCTTGCCTTCCTGCCTGTAATTGGATGTGGACTGTTTGCCTGAAGCGTTGACAGGTCAGGGTGATGCCTTTAATAGGCCGGAATAAGATCAAACAGTGGGAGGGGCGACAGTGGGACTCACTGCAATAACTGGAGCACCCCATCCTCTCCCACACAAAGAGCGGGGCACTTAAAGGATAGAACATAATTAAGTGGTGTATGTATGACCTAATATCGTTTTATCTTCCAAAACAATCAACTGCATTATGGCGTCTAGCATTGTTTGTGTTTCCATTTCCCTCCTGTTTTCTTTCCAGTTTGTGTTTTTCTTAAATGAGGCCCCATTGTTAAAGCGCTCTCTTTCTTATTCTAAAATCCAAATAACAATGATGCCGGGGCATGAAAGAGGTATTGACACCAGCTCTCTCTCTTTGGAGAGTGAAGGACTGTTCTGCCAGTCTTGCTTTATACGGGCTGCTTGATTGCCATTGCGATTACATTTGCCCCTAACCTACACCTGTGTTTAAGACGCCATTTTGTTTTCCGGCTAATCTGGATGTACTCCAATGGAGGGCGTTGAAGTAACTGTGAGATGGATGCAATGGGCTGTCTTGATGAAGGGAGGTGTCGAGTGACTGTCTAGAGCAGCCTAGTTTCGGCGCAAAAGGTTTCAAGAACGAGAAAATAAAAATATCCTGAACGGGATCAGGATTTACGAATTCCTAATCCTACTTCCTACCCCCACTGCCTGGCAGAGGTAATGGCTAGAGAGAGTCGGCACACACGCAGTGATGCGGGCTGGGTCCTTCACCTGCCAATGAAGGCTGAAGTGGGCAAAAGGGGTCCAGAAATACTGACCCATGTTTGCAAAGCAACTATCCTGGATTGAAGACCGCTTTACGGTCAACAGTCTGTAGTGAGAGTGCCGAAAGAGAATGGACGATGCACCCATGAAATATTCAATTATGCACCTTTAAATGCTCCAATTTGACATCTGTATGCACTCCAGAGTATGGGGCTGTATAGTCGAGGTAGGGATAGGAAAAGTTCAATGGAGCACTATGGGAAATCCGGGCACAGAGATCCAAAGATGACTAGTCCTCTCACCTAGAGATCACCTGGGCACCATATGTGTTTCCTCTGTCTCCTTCACCATCTCTCTTAGTGAAGCGAAATGACTAGTCAGTGAAAATGGGATAGGTGGATGGATGGTTGGGGGTACACATGGATGGGTAGGTGGATGGATGTACATATAGATGGATGTGTGGGCTGGATGCGTGTGCATATGGATGGACGGATAGATGGATGGATATATGGATGGATAGATGGATGGATAGATGGATGGATGCATTGGTGTCCATATGGATGGATGGATGGATGCATGAATATGCACATGGATGGATGGATATACATATGGATGGATGGATGGATGGATGGATGGATGGATGGATGGATGGATGGATGGATGGATGGATGGATGGATGGATGGATGGATGGATGGATGGATGGATGGATGGATGGATGGATGGATGGATGGATGGAGTGAACCGGGGGAAGATGGGGACGAGGACAGACAACAGGTTCAATGAGAAGATATAAGGCTTCTTGGAGGTTGTCCTAACACATATTCTAGTTCAGAGATAATGGCGGGGGTGCAGCTAGATGGATCAGAGAGCTCGAGGTCTGTAAATCGTTTGTTTTAGCTTCTATATTTTTGCCAAGTCTGAAGAAGCAAACGGGAAAGATGTGATCGACCAGATCACTTCACCCTGTCCTTTCTCAAACTCACCCTACTTCCACTACATTCTCTCACACTATTCATCACTTTGTAATTACTTATAATGAACTCTTCCTAATCCCCTGCCTTAGGAGGCTTTAACGAGACCAAGTAGTGGCATGTTGTCATGATGGACTTTACAGCAACACTATTGGGAATGTGTACAAAGATAACCTACTGCATGACGTGCTCCTGGGAAAGGTTGACTCCTGTCTGACCATCTCTCATTCTTCTTCCACAGGTGGTGATGGACAACATGAAAAGAAAATGTAAATGCCATGGCACCTCCGGGAGCTGCCAGCTCAAGACCTGCTGGCAAGTCACCCCCGAGTTCCGAGTCGTGGGCAACCTCTTGAAAGACAGGTTCTATGGCGCTACTCAGATCAAACCCCACAATAGGAACACTGGGCAGCTAGACCACAGCCACATCCCGCATCGCCGGCGATCGAGCATCACCAGCCTGGTCTACTTCGAGAAGTCCCCCGACTTCTGCGAGAGCGAACCCCAGCTCGACTCCACCGGCACCCAGGGGAGGATCTGCAACAAGACCAGCCCTGGCATGGACAACTGTGAGAGCCTCTGCTGCGGCCGGGGCCACAACATCCTGCGGCAGACGCGCAGTGAGCGCTGCAACTGTAAGTTCCACTGGTGCTGCTACGTGGTGTGCGAAGAGTGCCGCGTCACAGAGTGGGTGAGTGTCTGCAAGTAAACAGACTCCCAATCACCAGGAAAAACCCTAGCACTGCCACGTCCTGCCTCATCAGAAGCAAATATGAGCGCCCTTTAGCCACGACATAAGTAAGGAATGGGGCCAGGGCCACACCATGCCTGAAACCACGCGCGTGCGGCAACTGTTGTGTGGCTGGTCATGAGTTCCTCAAAGGAAAACAACACACAGTTATCCCTTATCGTTTGGTACGGGAACTATGGGGCAGAAAGATGAGCTGGATAAGAAGCAGACTGAAGGTTACCAATGAACATTGCCTTCGGTTATATCCCTGGGGAGAACACAGAGGACGTCCAACACAAATCCGAGATGATCCAACCAAAACACAGTAAAACATCTTTGATCGGATCATGTTGGCTTGCTGATAACAGAAATCAATGTCCACGTACAAAAACAAAATGTGAGGATATTTTTTTTACCACTAGCTGCACATTTCCTGCTCTCCGAAAAGTATTCCAGCAGCACAGCCGGGGTTCCAATGTCTTGTGATACCCCTCCACCAAACACAGCACTTCTCCTCCATCCAAAAAATACAAGATAGATAGCATTTTGTGCGAAATTTGAGGCACAAGTCAATAGTTTGAGGGTACATTGATGGAGATACCACTCAGAAACCAAAAGACTTATCTGTAGCTGTGGCATTGGGTCTAGCTGTTGTTCGTCCATCTACAGGTGCCAGGTTGGGATTCCCTCTGCACCCCACTGACAGTATTACCTTTGTGGAGTAGCCAAAGACATTTGTTTGCATGCAACATGCTGCTAATGTTGAACTCAACTGCAGGGGACATGCAGTCTGGAAGGTGAAGCGCCCATGGGACCGAACGAAACAAACGAGTGGCCTAACATGTTCTTCATTTCATGTCACAAGCTGCTCACGTGGGAGTAAACTGCACTGATGTCTACAGGACCAAGCTATACACGGATGTCTCATAGACATTCCTTACTTTGGGTGGTCTCTTCCCATGGAGGGTGGAACATGTACAAAGCCTACTTTTGGGGACAGAGCCTCAATTCACAAAGACCATAACATGATAGGAGTGGGCCAGCAGCATGGACATCTCCTCCAGACTTTATGAGAAAGGTGCCGGTGGGAGAAATGTTCTCCCTATGCTTTGGGATGGAGAGGGAGAGTGATTTAGCGAGAGAGAGGAGAGAGAGAGAGAGAGAGAAAACGAGAGATGGAGACAGGATTAGCGACAGAGCGAGAAGAGGCTCAAGGATTAAGTCAAGCAAAGGAATAGTGATTTAAGAAAGAGATTATAAATTAACAGAGAGATTTAATACGTGGGGGGTCGAAGGCACCCCTGAAGGATGTGTCGCAGTTCTTTGAGTATACTGTTTTGATGTTGATTGTTGTATATGGTAAGTTATTTTATTATTGCAGGAAAAATAAAACTGTTGTACTTTTTGAAATGTTTGAGGATTTCTTGTCTGAGCTGTCCAGCGATGAGAGGATTTTGCACGCGTGTTGGCGTATCACCATGCCTGACACCTCACCCGAGGCTCTCACTCGCGGGCAATAATGGACATTTCCAAAGGCAGCTGTTGAATGTTGGAAAACCACGACAATCAGCTTTCCTCTCCAGCTGTGTAATAGCTAGCGGCCAGAGGCCAGCTCGAAGCGCATGCAAGCCTTTCTGAACAAGAGCCCCCTCAAACCGAATCAAGCGATTCAAACCTTTAGGAGCTGGAACTCAAAATCTTTCTAAAGATGGCGAGCCCTACTTCAGCAGTTCAAATAAAAAGGAGTACTTGTCCGCAGTTTATTTCGTTTTCATTTCATACATATTGTTAACACTCTATTTTCATTCTGATATAAGGATTTCATTTGGATTCAAATCGATTCAACCCCCAACCAAAAAGTGCCTTTAGTTTGAACTGGTTTGCCCTGATGCTGAAGCACACGTGATTAGAATTGGGGATGTGAAAGCTCGGATGGAACCCCTTCATTATGCAGCTCTCTGGGGGCACAGCGACTCCGAATGATGTGGACAAGTATTTCAATGATTAGGGTCCTGATTTACAAAGCATTTTTCAATGGGATTGCGCCATCGCAGACAGGTGTTGCAAATGCGGCACTAGCCTTTTGCAAGGGGGTCACTTTGAAGCTCTCCAATATCTAAGGGCATTTGAACAACCTACCTCGGGCCAGACTTCAGAAACCTTGCACGGTATTAGAACTAAGGTAAACATTGCCTAAGTACAAAAAACATGTTTTCTTTTCAATGAATGTTTCCATCAGAGAAATGTTTGCCCTAGTTCTACTACCATTCCTTGCCAGAACTAGGGCACACTTGGCGCTAGTGCAAAATGCAATCATTGAACAGGATTTTGCCCTAGGGAAATCTTGGCCCTAGTGGTGATTCAGTGCAAAATTGCACTTGCACCAGTGTAGACTTTCTGTAATCTGTCCCTAGGTGTCCTGCAAATATTCAGTGGGCAGGGAATAGACCCATCCTTTTTAAATGCCCTGTGCCAGGCAGTGTGCAAGATGCAGCGCAAGGACGTCATTTAGGGGCTGCCAGGGGTCGCAACTGCGACCCCCGAGGTCTCCCTTGCTACTCCTGTGGTCTCCCTTGCTACCCCTAAAAAAGATTTTAAAAAGATGTATTATTATTACATTTTTTTTTAATGCAAGGTCCTGGCCTGTGGCCAGCACCATGTGGCTCTTTGCTTCTGGAGTGGCTGGCTTACTTGTTCAGGCTTCTTAAAGAAAACTAAAAAAGAACAAGGGTTTCACAAGTCCAACACTTTCAGCAGCGAAAATAAATAAGAAAGAATGTGAATACCACATAATTTGTCTTTCTGGAATTCTTTACAATAATTGCTAGACTCATTAAAGGTTTATTTCAGGCACACTTCAGGGGGCGAGTCACTGATTTAGTCTGTTCTTAAAAACCCCAACTCAGCCTTTCATCCTTCTGAGGTCGATAAATGAGTACCAACAACAGGTTGGGTGATATTGGGTGTATATTTTTTCTATATAAAGCGCTTAAGCTTAAGTGCTCTGTAATAGCACATCATTATCATTTGGTCATGGACGTCTGCTTGCATTCACAGTAATTTGGTGATATGGGCCTATACACACTGATCTTAACGATATATATGGCTATCCATTCTTGTATGAAATATATATCACATTATCGTGATATTGTAACCATACTTTTCATAGTGTGCTTAGGAACAATGCTATATGATGCCACTTCCTGTTTTGTCAAGGGGTGAGAGGTTGTATTGCATCGCTTCCTGTGATATCACTTCAGGGTGGGGTCAAAGACATCACTTCCTGTGATGTCATCAGAGGTCAAGAGTCGTGTGATGTAACTTCCGCTACCCCTGGCATTTTGGTGAAACGACGTCCCTGATGTAGCGACATGCTCGATGCCCTGCATGGTTCAGCTGATTACAAGCAGGGCAGCAGGGGCGGCTTAGCGGATAGTAGACTGCTTTTTCATGCTTGAACCTTCAGACCTATTGATCTGAATCTCTGTAACGTTGGAAAGTTCACAGGGGTTTTAAACCGCCATATAGTACGGTGGTTGTGAGTTTCCCACAAACTGCTTGGAGCATGTCCAGGCCAAAAGTGTAAGGTTACTGCTGAACATGCTTGCACATCACTTAATAGTGACTTCTCCAAGTCACTAGGAGTTGGGAGGACGCAGTCATTGTGCGTCTCAGGCGCCTAGAAGCACTGGCATCCTTTGCACATACAGAAAGCGCCTCATCATGACCTTCGAGTGACTCTTCGAACCATCAATTGTTTTACTGCAGATGGAATCCACCGTTTGAAAAATATATAGTCACCCACTTACCGTATATGAATACTACCCCCATATAAGGAACACCCATGCTTTTGGATCCGGCTCTCAGGCTTGGAGATAAATAATTGTTTCTTGGACAGGGACAGTTTGCTTATAATAGTGCTCTTTTATGCCACTTTTGTTGAACGTTATTCTGTTTCTGCCTTCTTTCTGGTGTTTTTAACCCCTTAACTGCCAGGCATTGTGCAAGTTTATGCAAAAAGGACGAGCATACCCGTTCGGTCATAGCAGCATTTACGGGTGATTATGCCGCGTGTCTCAAGAGAGTCAACAACTCACAATGCAGCTGTTAGGCTCATCTGTACAGTTCCTGCTTGCTCTGCAATGTCCACAGCTGGCCGCATGATGCACAGGCTTCCGGTTTGCCAATAAGTCACTTTTGAAATCTGTAGCTTAATTTCTAAATGAGCTGGCACCCAAGTACCGTTCTCCAAAAAGGAACTCCCCTCTGATAGGGCGCTTGTTGCGGTCTTCCAACAAATATTTGCTACATGTTCAGCCAACATGATGCCAAACAAGAGGAGACGGGGGTTCTCAGTGCTGGCTCCCTGCCTCTGGACTAACCCCCCTTTACAGCTTTCTTCCCCGAAAAGCCTGATGATTTTCAGGACAAAGTTAAAAACTCACCTCTTTATTTAATTGTTCAGAACCTTTTCTGTCTCACTACATTTGACAAGTCACCTGTGACTTGTGCATTCCACCTGGCCCTGATGCCGGCTGTTTCTGCCCGGTTCCTCTTTTTGGGTTATGCGCATTACAAATACAAATTAAAATTCAAAATGAAAATTCAGTGAATTAGAAAAAGGCCTAGGACAGAACAATGCAGGATAAGCAGTGGCGTAACACAAAATGCCCCCCCCCCTGCAAGCCATGCTGAGGCTTCCCCCCTCAACTCAGCAACAAATCACGGGTCCGCCACACTCTGGGCCGGCCTAGATTGTCACGCTTGCGCAATACACACAAACGTGCTGCTGAAGGGGTATGCTACACACTGCTCTAGGCGAAAGATATAAATATGTGTTTTAATGCAGTATACAGCACACTTTCTGAGACAAATTGGCTATAAAGCCACAGTGTTTGCAATTGTTTTGTAGGGTAACACCAATCCAATACATGCAAGTCACCAACAGTGCACAGGAACATTAATGCTTTGCTATTAAAAATGCCATGCCACATTAAAAAAATGTCACACTGGCTGCACAATGTAGACCAGCATAGACACGTAATAACATTACAGTTAAGCATGCCAGGCACATTTAGACATACCTAGACTGGTTGCTCCAAAATGCCAGTCGAAGCAATAAGACTCATAAAGAAGAGAGGACACATTAAAGCCTGCATCTCTGTGGCCTTTAACAACACAACCAAACTCTTTAAAATCTGGAAGGAACTGGTCAATACTGTTGCGGTCTCTACTTCCCCTGTTCCCTCCAAGGCCCTGTGTATGGCTCTGGCCTCTCACTTCTCGGCTAAACTCAGGACCTCCTGTCCTCTATCTCCCCTTCCTCTCTCGGCCCCCTTTGCCCACTGTATCTCTCCTCCTCCTTTTTCCTCTTTCTCTCTGACAACACCTGACAAGGTTTCTAGACAAGTCTGTTCTATTAAAGGGTTGTCCAAACAGGTGCTCCCCTGCTCCTCCAAAACCATCAAGGACCATATTGACACCCTTGCTCCAGCCTTGGCCGATTTCTGTAATCACTATTTAGCCACTGGAATGTTCACCTCTGCTCTTAAGCACTCCCTTGTACACCCACTCCACAAGAAACCGTCTGCTGATCCTACCTGCCCAGCAAACTACTGCCCAATCTCCATCGTCCCTTTCTTTGGCAAACTCTTGGAAAAGCTTGCCATCTCCCAGTTTACTCCCTACACTGAATCTGTTGTTTGTCTCCATGTCCATCAGTGGGGCTCCAGAGCTGCCAGACACATGGAAACTGCTCTCCTAAACACCTGTGAAGATCTCTTCTCTAACCTTGATTCCAGCATTCCTTCTGTCCTCACCCTTCTTCTTTCCTCTGCCATCCTGCTCAATCAACTCCGTGAGAACCCGGGCATCACGGATCAGGCCCAGGAGTGACTGACCTCCTTCCAGGTCCAACCTGGACCCATTCTCTCTGCCACCTCTCTCTACCTGTGGCATTCCCCAGGGCTCTATACGCTCACCCTGGTTTTTCAACCTCTACCTGGCCCCTTTGGCCCACTTGATCTCTACCTTCTCCTCTAACTTTCAGTGTTATGTGGATAACTCAGCTTTCCTTCAGGCTCCCCTCAGCCTCCTCTCCTCTCTCGCTCATTTGTGACTGTCTATACGCGATTCAGGTTTGGTGCGCCTCCAGTTATCTCTGCCTTAATGCCAGTAAAACAGAGATCCTTGTCATTGGGATGCCAGCACCTGATTTCCCTCTCTCCCTCTGGCCGTCCATCTTGGACCCTCTTCCTTTGCCATCCTGCGAGTCAGGAAACCTTGGTGTGATCTTCTACGCCACTCTCTCTTTCTCTCCTCACATCTCGGATGTCGCCAAGATGTTCCACTACCAGCTGCTCCGCCTCAAAGGGACTATTTCCTTTCTCTCTTCCCACCAGAAGCTCACTGCCTCCAGAGCCATGGTTCTTTCTAGGCTGGACTACTGCAACAGCCTCTTTCTCAGTCTGCCTTCCTCCACTCTCAGTCATCTGCAACTAATCCAGAACAGGACTGCAAGACTTATCCTTGGCCCCAAGCCCAGGGATCATATCTCTCCAGCCCTGAAATCTCTCCACTGGCTCATGGTGGCTGCAAGGATCAAGTTCAAGACCTTTTGCATTGTCCACAAGGCTTTCTGGGGCCTGGGCCCACACTACATCCAATGCTCTCTTCCAAAATACCTTCCTTCTCGAGCCCTTCGCTCAGCTACCTCCAACTCTCTAAGGGTTAGACACTTCTCCAGGCAGGGTGTGGGGGATAGATCTCCCTCCTCTGCTGGTGCCTCCCTCTGGAATGGCCTCCCTGCCCCTTCAAACATGAGCCAGACCATCTGAAGTTTTGGAAGCAGCTCAAAACTTTCCTTTTCTCCTCTGCTTTCTCTCTCTCCCTCCCCTGTTGACCTACCTGTCTGCTGTACCAACTGGTTGCTTGGATATCCTCAGGGTCTCTCTAAGTCCAGGCTCTTTCATGATAGGTCACCCTTGCATTGTCTCTGTGCCTACCATTCACTTAGGGGCTGTAACTGTAACCCTGCAGCCCCTTGTTCTCCTGGCACTACCCATAGCCGCGCTGCTCTGGCTGCACTTACTCAGAGATTTGCTGCCCTGTTTTCCCCTCTCCTCTCCCTTCCACTTCCACCCTCCCTTTGCCCTTGAACTTCTTGTTCTCGCAATGACACAAGGCCTAGTGAGATTGTTTGTTTTGTTTTCCCTCTATCTTCCCTCCCTTGTCTTGTCGCGCATAGAAACACTTACAGTATAGGTGCGTAATAAATGACTTATATCATATAATTTTATCACAGATGTAAAAAAATATACAATGCTGCAGTAAGAAAAGGCTAGACTGGCAGCGCCCAAATGCCAATCTAGCCTGGGAATTACACTTAGCAGGGCTGCTTTATCAGAAATTCCCAGTTAAACGTCTAGTCATACCAAACTGAGGAATGCCTAGACTGGCTGCACCAAAATCCCTCTCAAGCCACCAATATCACATATCATGCCTGCTTAGCCTGGACATGGACAACCATTATGATTTATTGCACAATCCTGCCCCCCACAAATCCCCTCTCCCTCCCTCCCCCTACCCCAACCTCCAAAATCAGCTCCTTGGCCAAGAATTATCTCCAGTCCCTCTTCCTTGTCCCAGAGCTTACGTATGAAGCTCCTTGCCTCATAGGTAAGTACTAGGATGATTATGAGTAGGACTAGGAGTAATTAGGATTAGAGGTAGCTAAGTCAGGCATTACCTCCATGTATCTCTACCTCATCCCAGTACTTGTGTATGAGGCAGAGTGCCTCATACACAAGTATTGCCTCATACATAAGTACTGAACGAGGAAGAATAGGGCTAGGAGTAATCGAGGCATTAAACACAATAGTGGCTCAACACTATTGAGTTGACTGGGCTTCAACACTCCCCCTCAACCCTCTGAAATTCTGGGCTATGATGACTCAACCTGGCTGACCTTTGGAGCAGTTTCCAGACAGAACAGGACACAGATGTTAAAAGGCACCTGGGTTTTGCTGTTAATAAGTTCCCAGCAACTACCAACGTAAAGCATTTCACTGTTGGTACCTGCATTCAAATGCCATATTTTTTAGGCAATTGAAATAAATTGCGATGTGGGTCTAGTACTTGCATGCCAGGGGAGTGATTGAAAGGGTAGAGAGGGAATAGGCGACTTAAAGGAGAGAGGTAACTGCTTGTAACATTGAAGCTTCACTAGAATAGTCTCAATAAAAATCGCAAAGAAGTTAGATCACCCACACATGTAAGTTTGCCGCTTCCCACCACCCGTTTGCGCGCCTTTACCAACATTTGAAGGGTTAGCACCCCCAAAATGTAGTTTTTATTGTGCCCCTGTACACAAGCACACATACCATTCACCATATACACACCCAGGCAGCCATCCATACATTTAAGTGTGTACCCTTCCACCATACAGGAAAACTAATGCAGCCACCCGCACATTTAAGTTTGCACCCTTTCACCATACAGGCACTCACCTAGGCACCCACCCATACATTTAAGTGTGCACCCTTTCACCATACACTCACACATGCAGCCACCTATACATTTAAGTGTGTACCCTTTCACCATACAGCACACCCAGGCAGCCACCCATACATTTAAGTGTGCACCCTTTCACCGTAGATGCACACATGCACACCCAGTGACCCATACATTTGTGTGCACCCTTTCACCATACCCTCACACAGGCAGCCACCTGTACATTTAAATGTGCACCCTGTCACCATACACTCGCACACGCCATGGGATTGAGGGGAGCCCTATTACTTAATTGGGGCTCATTACGGGTCTGGCGGTAACCGTGCTGGTGCTACCAACAGGTTGCCGCCGGACCCGTAAAGAATTACCGGCGCCTGACTTCCCAGTGACACTGGGCTAAACCAATTCCGGCGGCTGGAAATTCAGGTGCCGGTAATTTCGGTAATCCGGGAATGGGGATATGGAAGCATTGGCACCGTTGTTAACAGTGCTGGTGCTTCTGTGATGGGTCTGCCTACCGGTGCCGCTGTGCCCGCAGGGTCAGACCTGCCATGCATGGCGGACCCAGCAGGTAGACCTGTAATATGCCAGTCCGGAAACAGTGCCGGTAAGATTACCCGCACCATTGTTTAACGACCGGTGAAAGACCAAAAGTAAATATAGAGGCTTAGTACCACCAAAATGAAATATGGCACTCACAAATTCAGAGTTATAGGTATACTTTTTAATCAAAGTTCAAAACACAGATAGCTATCTGGCTCTCAAGCGCCTCGCAGTGTATACCAACAGACACTGTGAGGGAAGAGAGTACTGGATATCCCAAAACATGCTCTATTTATACACCATCCCGGTCATTGTCCAGCCCTTCTCCAAACTAATAGGTTACATAAAAGGGTTTACATAAAAGGGTTCATGCCCAGTTCACATGAAAAATATGACAATATTGTTTAACGCATTTAACATGTTTACTTGTCCATGAAGATTCAATGGCGATGTTGGTTCTCCAGCTTAAAGTAAGACCAGTTTCAAGAATGAACACAAAGAGTTTCTGCCAAAGCAAACAGTTTTAGGTGTTTTGCATTCTGTTCTGTTGTTTGAATGAGGATGTGGCTGTGGGTGCAGATAACACTTAAATTGCAGTTCATTTTGACTACAAGGTCTCTTTGCACAGAACAAACATTCTGCTCTCAGCAGCCTTAATGTTGACATAGCTGAAAGTTCACTCTGCTCAGTTGCAGGTGAAAACACAGTTTACCATTTTAGGACAGAAATCAGGAGTTATAATAAAAAATGTTAGATAGTTCTGAAATGGCTGCAAAGTCGACTTTATTCAGGGAATTTTAAATGCGGTTTTCTATACAATGCGAATGTACTAAGGCAAATGTTCATAACCAGATGGGATTATGGGAATGTGGTTTAACAAACCCTCCTTTTTGCCTAATTCAAGAGCATTACTCAAACATTCGTATTATTCAAAACCACATGCATCAATGTCCGAATATCCTGAATCGCATTCTTCAAAAACATCAATTGCCATTAGCTCTTTGATGGTAATATCCTTCATTACTGAGGCATTAGTAGCTTTCTCAGGCATATGTATCTTACGTCCAGTGTACCTATTGTTTGTGCAAAACATCCTCCTTTTATAGAACATATGACAGGGAGACATTGTATACAGCAACAACAAAACAGTATGATACCAAGAATTATCATAAGGACTGCAAAGATTTTCCAACCCATGATCGAACAAGTCCCAGAACCAAGCACTAAGATTCCAGTTTCCCTCTGGGACATGTACTTCAGTACTCAAGTATTAGAATTCTTGAATTGAGTTGGAGGAGTCAGGTACAAAAACACAACATGCAGATCTCCACCAATTTGCATACCCACCACGCTCAGCTAGGATGATGTCTAACACCATCCTATTTTGGAGGGCTACTAATCTAATTGCCTTTTGCTCCAGCGTCATGTTGTACAAATATCGGTGGTCCTATTGATGGTCTTTTCCAGTACCCTTGCTAGTCTTCTGATATCCTCAGAATTCATTATCTGTCCCCAAAATGGCACAAAGGATTTTGCAACATCACCCAAGACTTGTGAAGGAGTATCACCATTCTCATCCTGCCTGGACGAGCTCTAGAGACTTCAGAGGTGGTAGCAACATATACTCCTGGTAACAATATCCCCAAGTAACAAGTACCCTGCCAATCTCTAGGTAACCAAGGATAAGCTTCATTGCCACAAAAAATAAACAGATCTCCTACATACAAAGGTCTGTCCTCACTGTTAGATTTGCAATGTAGTACAACCCAAATGTACCCATTGGCTGAGAACCTTCCCTTTGTATCAGAAAGAAACAGAGTTGGGGCTATGATTGATAGTATAGGAAGGAGGCATGGCATCCGGTTGCCTACGGAGCCATCTGAAGGAAATCAATGATTGAAAAGGTCTAGAGAGTCTATCAGAAGGCCTAATAGAAGCAACATTGAGTTTGCTTCTATTCGCAAAGAGAGAACATCCCAGAGGTGTTAAGACTCGCTTTTCAATTCATTTAGATTAGTCTGTCAAAGTCCCAGAAATACTATCATTCCAACGGACAAAGATAAGCCCTGAGTGAGGCATAGCATGCAGTAGTTAAAGGAAGAGGATGAATATACCAGCCCAGTCCCTTTTCCCCATGTTGCGGCAAATGTGAACACACCCAGCAATTCGTTTTGTTCAGAATCGCATGGGTTGCATTCATGATCATCAGAAGAGTGTTATTATGGTAACATTTTCTATGTTGGAAATCTCGAGGGGGAAGAGTGTGCAGATGTATGATTTTTTCAGTGGGTAACAGAATATCAAGCGGATGCACTTTTTCCAGGTACCAAAAACCAAGTGTAAATATAATTATTTAACAAATTACTATTGTGACCAGCAAACAGTGGGTCCTCAGGGACCATGACCTTCGATGAACAGATTCATCATTAGATAAGTGACCAGTATCTTTTTCAGTACGAGTGGGTTTAGGAATGGGCATTGTTTCTCAGAGTCCGTTTAGAAGCCTCTCCATTAGGCTCTTTTAGTTCATCCGTCGGTGGTTCCTGACCACGTGGCCTATGTTGCTTGAAGGTAACTTTGCCGTTCCCCGCCTCTTATTTATTTTTCAGCAGAAGAGTGACGAGGGACTGTCTCAGTGATGGTCTCTTGTAGGCACAGCCGATGCTGTGCTGTAAGTCTAGTTTCTCGGTCGCAGATCGTACCTCATGACTCCAGGTACGGTGTGATCTGCAAACAGAGTGTCATTGTTTCCTGAAGGCAATGACAAAGCAGAAGCAAGGTTGCTCAACAGTGAAGAAAAATTCGAAGAAGAACCTGAAGACAAAGCAGTAGTCTCTCCAGGCCCCATGAGCTCAGCAAGGATTTCCGTAGACAAGGCAGGTTCGTTGTGAGCATCAAAATGAACAATCTCCTTCTCCTCTCCTTTGTCGCGAGGCAGAGGAAAAGGAATCTTCTTAACATGCGTTGCATGAATCCAATGTTTTGTTCCCTGCCACTCATACGGCGGTCTGTGTGGCCAAGAGGACTTGGTACAGTCCTCTCCAGCGAGGTGCGAGAGAGAAGGCTCTTTCGAATGCTTTCACGAGCACCCAGTCACCAGGTCAGAGTCAATGACCTGGACCCTCGTATTTTACTGGGAGGGCATCTCGCACCTGTTGATGAACCAAATACAATTTTTGAGTTAACTGGTCACAATATTCAAAAAGAAGTACATTTTTGACACCTTCCAGTAATTTAGGCTTTGGGATCCTCCATATATTGGCTGGTCTCAACATGGTTATTTCATAAGGAGAGAGCCCTGTCTTTGATTGTGCGATCGTCCACGTCGACAATAAAGCTATCAGTAAGGCATCAGGCCATTTCAAGTTGCTCTGAGCGCAAACTTTTGCAATCTTATTCTTTAATATGCCGTTATGGCATTCTATAAATCCGGCAATCTGAGCATGCCTGGCTGAATGGAACAGTTTATCGATCTGTAATTCCGTTCATGTTTTCAGGATGACAGCAGCAATAAAATGTTATCAGACCATATGACTCTCGGCAGGCCAAACCTAGGAAAATATTCCTTAAGCATGACTTTTGCCGTTGACATTGCTGTGGCATCGCTTAGAGGAAAAGCTTTGACCCATTTACTAAAGGCACAGATGACTACCAATACATATTTGTAATTCTGACAACTCTCCATTTCAATTAAGTCAAAGTGTATGACCTCAAAGGGCATAGAGCGGGGACCAAAACTACCCTTAAGTGTCGGTGTTCCTTTGCCAATATTATGTTGTAGGCATACCATGCAACTTTAGACAAGATGCTCATCAGTCTTTGGAATATTTACATTAACCCAGACAGGTTATAATAGTTTGCTAATCTTTTTGGCACATATATGAGTTGGACCATGAGCCATTGTCACCATAGTGGTAACATAAGCATTGGGCAGCATCCATTTTAATTTTTCAGTGTCTACCTGTTAAGATTGTGGGGATAAGAGACACACAGAGTACTACTTGGTATAACAATCAACCTTTATTAACCACTAACAGGTAATTAGAATAAGTAATAATGAATCATAAAAAGGATACTGTCGCTTGGAATCTTGTTTTTCTCCTTTGTAAATAAAAACTCTGGATACAGGACCTCCTTTCTTTTTTTTAGTGTAGCGCAGGGAGTAACCTTTGTACTTCCGGATCACTATGGAAGGCACCTCAGTTGTAACTCTTCATCAGCCATACGCCAGTTTAAGGTACCTTATAATTATGTGTGAATTTCCCCAGCTTATACCTCTCTCAGGGTCTCACAGTGTTGACAATAGGGTTGCAATTCCCCTTTTAATGGATTGTCTCTCCAACAGTCATTTACATATGACTCCTTCTATGCCTCTGTTCTCTCTCTCGTTTTTGGTGTACAGCTCTTCAGTGTCACTGCTGAATCTGCTTTCATCAGGATGACTTTCAAAATATATCTGTCATTCACTTTTTTAACTTGAGGGCTCGTGCTATGAGACCCTGGATTTCCCCATTTAAAAACTTTATGTGGCAACTACACCACCTTGCTTCCTTCCTTGCTTACCAGGGCTCTGCTGCGGAGGCTGTATCTTTCACTTTTCATCTGTGTTAGGCCATGCCCCCTCTAGAGAGAGAGAGATGATCAGCTGTTGAGGCCAAACAGAAGAAGGGCTGTAACGGCAAGGATCATATGTCCCACTCCGCCCATTCAGCTCGCTTTCACTCGATACCGGACTCGGCCTCTCTCAGGTAGTGAAACTGAAGGAGCGGGGTGTCGGAAAGGATCAGCAGTTTCTCCCTGCCCCTTCAGCTTGTTTTCACTCACCTTCAGCTTCGTCCTCTTTCAGGCAGGATAAACAGATGTGCAGTCCCTCTCTTTACTTCAGCTCGGTCACTGCGTGAATTTCCTTCTCACGTATTCTTCTGACATGAAGCACCTCCATGGAATGAATCGTTCTCTTAACATTGAAATAAGTTTCAACTTCTTAACAAGCGCAACAGCACATTTTCCTTTGACTTCTTTCCTTCGACAAAACCTCAGTACGCCCACTGGTAATGGACGTCCTGATTTCTCTCCTCTTCTGTTGTCTCCTGGCAATGAGCAATACAAGACAACTTATTAGAAAAAGGAACCTAAACATCTCCTTCCTGGTAATTTGCAAAACTACCCTACATTATAGTAAAAATGTAATCAAATGTAACCACTCTCACTACCTGTTATAAGCATTTTTAGCTCCCTGAAACCAAGACCTCATCACACTACCCAACAACCATCATCATCTAATCTTGCTGGACCATCAGTCCTCTGCTTAATTTCATCTGGAGTGGCAGCATCCTGAATTTCTTTTATGCAACCTATTCCTACAACTATCACGCAAGTGTTAGTGACCCCTTTTGTGACATACATTTTGGAATGCAAATTGGTGGCAGTCTGTTTGGCTATTCTGTCAGCAAAAGTGTTTCCTTTTGGTGTGCAGTGCACTTCATTATTGCTAACTGTGTAGGAAGAGTAAGTGCTGAAAGTAGCCGAACTAACAAAGTGCCATGTTGTATCTTATTTCCATGCGAGGTCAAGAAACCTGTCTCAGCCCATAGTCAACCAAAGTTGTGAACTACCCAAAAGGTATACTGGCTTTCCGTATGTACGTTCATACTAAGCCCTTCAGAAAGTTCTTAAAGTGGTGATTGTGTAAGCAGCAGTGGATGTACCATCCGGAAGTTTGAAGCAGTAGCCATCGCAAAACAGCTCCCCTTGTGGATTATTTAGAGGTGTTTCTTGCTCTGTGGTATAGAGTCAGTCATATGACATTTTGTCACTGCAATCAATTTCTTGTGGCAATCGTTTGTCCGGATTTAATGAGCAATATCTCTTAATTTGGATATGCAGTGCCAATAGAATCAGCTTGTACCTTGTTAGTCGTGTTGATGTGAGATGTTACATCTTCGTTCTGTTTAATAGAACGTCCACAGAGTGAGGTACCCTCACGGTTAAAGAGTGACCCAGAACCATACCCTCACTCTGTTTTACAGATGCAGCGGCAGCAGTAACAGCTCTCAAACATCTTGGCAATGCGCATGCAACAGGATCTAACGTGGAGGAAAAATAACTGCACAGTCTATTCTTGCCCTCATTTTCCTGTGTAAACACAGCCAAAGTGCATCCATCACATTCATGCACATACAACACAAAAGCCTTTTCGTAATGTGGTGTGCCCAAAACTGGTGCTGAACACAACGCAGCCTTGAGCAGATTAAAAGCTTTCTGGAAATCCATGTTCCACGGCAAAGGCAATGAAATGCCCTTCTTTGTCAATGCCAACATAGGTTTTATCATTAATGAAAAGTTTAGTATCCACTGTCTACAGTATGAAGCCATACCTATCAAGGCTCTGACCTCTTTCTGTGTATTTGGGACAGACATGCTAGAGATGCTTTGTATCCATTCAGGTGTCAGTCATTTCCCTCCTTCGACAGGAAGAAGCCTAAATAGGTGACTTCTTGTTGACAATACTGAAACATTTTTAATGAAGTCTTATGCCCATGTTCTGCTAAATGAATAAGCAGCAACACGGGGCCCTCCTTGGAAGCAACCTCAGAGTCAGCATCTAGAAGTAGATCATCGACATAGTGCAACAACGTGCAGGTGGAAGGCAATTCAAGCGTATCAAGCTGTTCCTTCAACGCTCTACTATAAATGCTTGTACTCTCTGTGTACCCTTGTGGCACACAAGTAATTGTAAACGAGCATCCCCCTAGGGTGAACACGAACAAATATATACTGTCAACATTTACAGGGATACTGAAAAGGGCATTCTTTAAATCCACAACACTAAAATGAGTGGCTGAGGCTGAACTCATTGTCAATATTGTAGTGACACCAGGTACAATCGGAAACTGTGGGGCAACAACCTTATTAATAGCGCATAAGTCAATAATGCATTGAAAAGGAATCACATTATCCCCTTTCTTATAGACAGGTAGAATCAGACTATTACACAAGCTCCCTGCAATTGCCTCAATCACAACAATGTGTACTAAATCAGAAATATTACTCATCAAAGCCTGTTCACCTTCAATCGAAATCATATATTGCGGATACACTGTAATTTAACACCTGGTTTCAATACAATTGTAACTGGTTCAATTTGCAAAATACCTACCTCATTGTCATTGACTGCCCATAGACATGTCGGAACCTTATTCAATTCAGGAGGTAAAGGTCTAGACAAAAACTTTGGAACCAAAGTTTGTTGATGCAAAATCGTTAAATGCACTCCATCCGGAGAACAGTAAATTACAGCATTCAATTCTTTCAACAAATTAAATCCCAACAAATTCTTGCCACAATTTGTCATCAAAAGAAATGGACATGAATCAGTAAATGGCCCCAGAGAAATCGGTACCGGCTGAGAGACCGGACTAACCACTGGCGTACCAGAGAACCCTACCGAAATTTGTTCTGCCCTGACAGGGGAATATCTGGAACCAGTGAATGATCAATAGAACACTTCTGTGCTACTGTATCTATCAAAAATAGATGCTTCCTATTCGCCACCTGCATCTCAATATAGGACCCTTTCTGATCTACGGGAATAGGTACTCTTTCCAGACTCTGCTTCGGGCTTTCGTAGCGGAACAGTATATCATCAAATGCGAGATCCTCAGAAAAATATACAGGTGAAGGATTATCGAAAATGTTCCCACTATTGACACTATGTTGATGAATATCCTGTTAAGGTGACTGTTGATTCTGAGCGAATTGACTATTACCAGGACCCTCTATCCCATGACGGCCTCTGGATCGTCTACCCATGACACCATATGTCTTATTCGATCTCTGCTGAAGGATCAGGCATTGTGCTCGCCAATGACCTTCCTGTCTACAATAGGCACATTGGTTCATGTGTACAGGACTCAGATGCGTAATACTTTGTGGTGTAAATTGGCTTCTAAACTGTGTATTCCCACCTCTAGCGATCCGCTATAACAGTACTCTAGTTTTCAAGTCTCCCTTCTTCTTTTCCACTCTTTCCTTCTCTGAATATACTCTATTTTGATAATACTGAGCCATATGCAATACTTCCAATTGTGATTTCACGTACCAAGCACTTTTTTTGATATCATAATTTGTGACTGGATTTCAGGCAACAATCAGCACACAAACTTGTCTACAAATAGCCTTTTCCCTGACTATATTCAATTCTTGACCAGAGACGTCTGAAAGTACTTGTTCAAACCTGTTAAAGTATTCAGTTGCACCCTCTGACTTCAACTGTACACAAGCCATAAGCTTGATTCTTTTCTCTGAGTTTTTAATTTAGCTACTATTCTGTCTGGCAACATCAGTATCACCTGTGGCGGTTTCTCACCAGCATTTCTTTCCCCATCTGTTCGCACCAAGTTAACCCAAGTATCACCCATACCTGCCTGTACATCTACAGTTCTAATCTGTTTCCATAAATCAGCAGGAAGGATCACAGGAAACAGCAAATCTATATCACTCAGCGTGAAGACAGATTCAATTTCTTTATAAAATCCTGTTGTATTCTTCGTAATATCTGGAATTGTTTGTCTAATGGTATTCACTTCCTGTCTAGAAAACAGGACATGGACAAACTGTGAGAAATAGTTTGCTTCAATAATGGCGGCTAGTGCGCCTGTTGCGGCATTAGCTGGTATTACTACTTTAGGAACAAATATCAGAGGAAACTCCCTCATCGGCAATGACAGAGTGAGGGGTATATAGAGAGCCAAGACTAGGGTTAGGGGTACTGAAACAGAATAATCACTAAATTGATATATGGGTAGAGGGATAAAGTGATGGGCACCGAGATAGGGTATATGGGGCCAGGGTAAGAGTAGTGGGCGTGAGACGAAGGGGCATAGGGTGCTAGAACCTAGTGAGCTTCATGTGCACTACGGTCAGGGGCACAGCCATAAGAGTGAAGCACACAGGATGATGATGGGGTAAGAGAAAAGGGGCATATAGGGGACCATATTGAGTGAGGGCAAGAGTGTCACTGGTAGGGACAAAGGGCAATATGGAGTAATGCTCCTAAGTGGGCACTGTGGAATGAGGGGTACAAGACAGAGAGGGCATATGGAAGAGTACTTCAAAAACCTTGGCTTGGAAGGTTTGGTCTAACTTGGCGACATCTTATAGTGGTGAACAATTAAAGTAGTTGGTACAATCAGTACATTAAGTCCATTGAGTCGCGTCTCACCAGGTCAGGGGTTTAGCCAAGTACAAGACCCCTTGCAAAATAGTGTAAGGTATAGGTAACCTGGAAAGAGACTGCGCCTGATTTTTACAAATTATTTTTATTTTTCAGAAAATTGCCCTTAAAGTTGATGACAAGTGTTTCGGTCCTCCAAGGACCTTTTTCATATAAGGGCTATTGATTAGTCTTGTAGTCATGTAAGATGCCCCTGTCACATAATGTGAAAAATGAGCTTCCATATGTCAAAGGGGTAAATCCCTGCTGTTCAGAATAAGCGCGTACGATCGCAAAGTTGCTACAAGTCTCGAGGGGGCCCCCTCAATAGCCCTGATTTGAAAAAGGTCCTTGGAGGACCGAAACACGTGTCATCAACTTTAAGGGCAATTTTCTGAAAAATAAAAATAATTTGCAAAAATCAGGTGCAGTCTCTTTCCAGGTTACCTATACCTTACACATATGGAAGAGTGGGCTGCAGTCCAGGAAAATAATGAGGCACAGATAGATTGAGTGCTTATGGCGGTAGAGGAAATTAGCTTAGCGAGTGCTTCGAGGATCTGTTTGCAAACCGAAGTTTAGGTTCCAATCCCAGAAGGGTCAGTTCAAGTCTGAATTCAATTAAGGACACTACAGTGCCATCCCATTGAGTAATATTAACTCCTACTATTAAAGCGCTAAGTAGCGGGTGAGAATGCGCTATAAAAAACATGACATCTTTATTACAGAGAATGTGACAAGCCCTGCTCATTCCACCACCTCATTCCTGCTGTTTTATATACAGAACACCTAGCGCCAAGAGACCATAAAAATGGCAAACACAGTGCTATATAACAAAACCTAGTTACGTAACATTAGTCGTGGTGATTGCGCCCCATAAGTAGTGGCAGCGAATCCCCCGATGTGAGCTAGTGGTTTGGGTAAATCTGAAGTTCAGTGTACATCCAGTGGCGCATTTGCCATCACAATTGTTAAAGCTTATGTGCTGAGAAATATAACATCCGCTATCATCTTGAGCAAGCCACTGCGCGCAGGGGCTCGGTGCATCACCAGACTGAATCCATTATGAATAAATACATCAATCTGATTTTAAATAAAAAACAGACGAGGCTTCGGGACTGAACACTGCTGAGGTGGTCATGTGAAACTCACAATTACTCGTGCGAACACCTCTCTGTGTACACCGCAATATTACTCTCGCCTCCCTGCTGTCTAATCAGATTGTATGCTCAGTAGTTACATTAGAAACACTGAAGGAAAAAAAACAGTCCGGCATTGTGCCATTTGCAGGTGATCATTTTTGCAGCACGCAGTGCGTGGTTTCAAGTGCAGCGCTATCGACCTTTCCGAAACACACAGGCAGTTTTGGAAGCAGTCATCTGTGTTTCATGGAGGTGCTTATTCAGCAGACTGCTGCCTTGCATTGGGAATCAGCAGTGGCAAAACCGTGGTCCGCCTACATGTAGGAAAAGAGCGGGCAGAGGGGGATAAACACCAGACTATGACCCCTAAGGGGTGTCACACGAATCGAGCCGCACTTGCTGTTCTCCTCTTCCTCTTGCCATTGAGATACGATATTGGAATGCATTTGAATAGGATATTAAAAGCCCCTCTCGATCAGTCAAAGTGCAAGGAAGCGAGCACTGGCTATAGAAATGCGGTGTAATACAGCACAAAGAGGGGCTTCTTTGGAGTTTCCAAAAACATGGCTGCCCGAGTAAACACACACCGACTGGAGAACCACCCACATCTTACTGACATCACTTACATCAAAAACACTACACCAACATCACACAAATCACTAGATGTACATTTTCAGTGCCATTTTAAACCAAATCATACTATTACGCTACCTTTTTTATATTCAATAAAAATAATGAAATAATGTAAAATGTGTAACATTAATTGAAATCTGCAATACATTTGTTTTAAAGCATCTATCAAGTCAAACAACTTTAAAATAACATTAACAGATGACGGCCACCATTTTTGAAGTAAAAATGGCTGACACATCCACCATACAGTAGAAATTGAGCCAAAAAGTGCAAATGGAGGTGAGGCTGGAAGGAAAATGGGTGGGAATGGCAGGAAATTCCTATATATTTCACTTAGCAATGGGCGTTATATGGGTGGGACACTGTTAGGGAGAATTCTCTCTTTAGGCTGAATTTCCTAACCTAGTGAGTCCCCCAGCAGCTTTGCTGGATTTCTGGAGTTTGTTTTTTTCTTCTGCCAAGAGTGAGACTCTTTTTCTCCCACTCATGGACATGATTTATGGTGTTCCTTTGACTGTTTATGTGTTTTATGGGCTATAGGGTCCTTTACTCCATAGGGTCCCATGTGTTTTTACTATGTGTGTTACACAGCACCCTCGTGCAGTGACACAGGGGTGTCATAGTGATACCCCACCATAGACTCCATACCCTGGGACTGACTACTGTCTTCCAGGGCATGTAAAGTCACCATTGTCTTTATTAGTCCCAAATTATTAACAGAAACCGGTACAAGCCATCATATTGTGGACGTACTGGTCAGGGCAATTCGATTGCTCCGGGGTTTGTTAGTCGAGGGGGCACGTCTCTGTCCCCCCTGATCGAGTTTTGGCTGGTGGCAGTGGAAACTACTTTTTATATTCGACCGCAAATATTTTCCTATGGGATTTTCCCATTGTTCGAGGCTACCAACTTTAATTTTTTAATTCTCATAGCCTCGAACATACCGCTGGTTTATTTATTTAATATTAATTTGCCAGTTGGTATTTTGTGCCAGGACTCGATTCTAAAATGGCATTTGTGTTCTCTTCTGTGACTCCAACCCAAGTCGAGCCCTTTGTTCCACTTTTTGGCGGGCTTCTCCACAGAAGCCTCCAAAAGTGGTGCCACTCTGTCTGGGTACCACAGTTTAGGCACCCTGGATTGAGTTACCTTGGTAACTCAAGTCGCACTCTTGTGTGATTGGCCCAAGTGGTGAGCCGGCCGGCTCACCACTTAGCATGTTTGATTGACAGCTAGGCTGAGTGAATGGGGGTGTGCTGCATAAAAGCAGGGCTTCGGGACTGGAACTTCAGAAGTTGCCACAGGACCTGAGGATCTAACGAGGGAGAAGGTGAGCCGACCTACAATGACGACACCACCGGTGGAACCCTGTGGAACCGACTCACCACTTCCCGACGACAGACAATATCTCCCGGCTGGAGAGGCATCTTCCGCTGACTGGTGGGCACAACCAGTTTACCTTCTTTTCCTCGCATCCCAGGAGGTCTTGTGATCGAATTGCCCGTGCCAAGCACCCTGGCAACCGGATAGCCACTTACCACTGGACCGCAAATAAAAGGACCGCTCCTTTTACCTGAGAACTCCACGGCTGGCTTCTTCACTGGCAGTGCAACGGACTCCTGTCTTCCTCCACAACGAGATCCTCTCTACCCCCAGACGAAGCACCGACTTGCATCTGCTGCCAGGAACAACTGCCCCCACTGGAGTATTCTCACCACTTTAAGGTACTGTGTCCGCCAGGCCTCCCTTTCTAAAGATTGCTACAAGGTAATAATAATCCCTTAACCTTCTGGACTGGGCTGGCCGCCTTGACCCTCTAACTGGTCCCTTTTCTTTTGGTCCAACTCTTTCTGAACCTTTGCAAGACTTTTTGTGCACTTCGACTGTGTGACCTTGGACACATTTCGTTCTGATCATCTTAAAGTGGATCTGGCCTTCTGAACTCTAACTTCACGGTTTTACTTGCCTTCCTCTCTTGTTGTGTTCTTGTGAAAGTGTTGGGATATGTTTCAAATTATACTCTGCTTTTCTCTCCCTTTTTAAAACAAATTATTAGAATGCCATCTGCGTTAAGCGCTCATCGCTGTCTGAAAATAAGTGGGGCTTTACTTAAGAATTGTCTAATATTCTTTTGAGGGAGTGTATATCTGTTAGTGACCGTGTTTTTGAACTGCTTAATATTAGTGCCTGTGTGTCTTACTAGATGTGGTTTTAAATAATAATTATATCTCTTTTACACCAAGCTCTGGTCAGTGTTTATTTGTTCTACTGTGTTCTTTTGACCTATTGTGAATACTCTGTATACTGCCTAACTCTTCTTGAGGGAAGTCTGACTGCTCAGCCACAGCTACCAAGTGAATCTGTGTGGTACAGACTGCTACCAAGTGGGTTTACTGCCAAACACCTGTAGTCTTCAATCTTTTGCAGTGGTCCCAGAAGGAACTGCACAGGTTTCTGCCTAACACTGGTGTACAGCAGTGGGATTTGTATTGAGTATACACTTTAGTGTGCTTTTTGAACACTTTAGGACAACTAACCACAGAGCTTAGCACTAAAAAGCTGATTTTCTAACTATGGCTGCTATGGAGAGTTATACCCTAGAATCATTGGGGGTCATTACGACCCAGGCGCTAATTGCGCCAACTTTACCACCATGGTGTAAACTAAGTTTACACCATGGTGGATGGCGGATTTACCGCCCCATTCCAAGGTGAGTGGAGCGGTAAATCCCCATTTCCCATTTTCCCTTCCCCATTCCCATTTTTGCCCCATAGGGCATAATGGGAGTGGGGAAGGCGCTAATTACGCCACTGTAAATTACGGTGGCGTAATTAGCATCATGACAGGTTAGCGCCATGGATTTTAATGGCTGCTAAGAGCAGCCGTTAAAATCAGAATAGGCGTTATGGGTTAACGACGGCGTTAACCCTTAACGCCTGGGTCGTAATGAGGCCCATTGTCTGCCAAAACTGCTGATTGCTTAAAAGTATTGTGTAGACATAAGAATCTCTCTGAGAAGGGCAAGAAAATGGAACCTATAGAAAGATTGTTAGAAAACCAAAGTCTGGGTGGTACAGAGGAATCTACCACCCCCCCCAGCAAATGTAGAAAACAGTGATGGTATGGATCTGAATCAAAGTCTTGATAATGAGTCAGAAGAGGAAAATGAACCTAATGAAGTTAGCCACTCTGAGCCTATGTCTGCCTTACCTAAAGTTCCTACTGTAACCCTGCTTATTTTGAACTTGACAAAATGAAGCTTGAATTAGAGTACAAACGTTTTATTGCTCAATCTGAAAGAAACCAAGAGCTAGAGTTCAGAAGAATGAATGCCCAGGCTGAGCAGAAGCAAGCTGAGTTAAGACTCAGAGAAATAGAGCTTAATCATGAACTAGAAATGAAGAAGTTGTCTGTGGAAAATGCTTCTATCTCCTCTGGTTCCTCTAGGAGTTCCAGTCCCAAAAGACCCCGGATGCCTAAGGAATTAGTGGGTATGTATGAACCTAAGTTGGATGTGTTGGATTGGTTAAAAGTGTTTGAGTATAATCATGGGCTCCAGGACATCACAGAGAATGAGTTACTTCCCTGGTTGTTCTCTAGGCTTCCCCCTGTTGCAACTGATGTGGTAATGGAGTTGGGGGAGGTAGATAAGAAGGATTATGAATGTGTGAAACTAGCTTTGATAGCTATATTTGGGAAGACCCCTTCCCAGTACCTTAAGAGGTTTAGGACCCTCAAAAAGCACGTTGGTACCCCTTGGGCTACCTGGGTGAGTGAACGTTTGAAAAACTTAGAGGATGGATTAAGGGTTACAGAGTTAACACTTATGAGGGAATGAAGAATCTTGTAATGTTGGAGTCAATTTATGATGCCTGCTCTCCTGAGCTCAGACAGCACTTGGCTGATTCAAAGGAATTATATTCCAGGAAGTTAGCTAAGGCTGCTGACTTGTGGGTTGCCAACAGGGCCACTCACAAGGATTCTGGGGATACACAGAAAAAGGATGAGGGAAAACAGCCAAAATAGGACTCCAAAGAGAATTCTAATAATTCCAATTCCAAACAGGGCCCCAAACAAAACCAAAAGGGTAAGCCACAAGGGAAACCAAATCAGGCTAGTGTACCTCCTGGTGCCAAACCAGAAGGAGGTCAGAACAAGCCACCATTCCAGAAAGCATTTGGTAAATGCTTTGTTTGTGGCTCTACTGACCATGTGAAAGGAGATCCCAGATGTACGGGTAAACCTTCAGGGGTCCAGCTTGTCTCCTTAGCCTTCGCTCCAGAGGAGGAAGTACAAATGGCAAGTGGAAACTTTCTATTGCTGGCTGATGAACCCATTGGAGTCTCAGCCAGTGTTTCTTTAGTGTCTCTGGGTTTGTGGGAACAACAGAACGTAGATGTCTATAATTCTATCCCAGATAATACTAAAGAGTATTATAAGGACAGTGTCTTGGTGAATGGTCAGGAGACTCCTGCCATTAGGGACACTGGGGCTAGCATAACTGTGGTGGGCAAATCGTTTTTTCAGGCCGAGGGTGTTGCTAAGGCACCCAAACGCCTCACCAAGTTATCTGGAGGGCCTGTGCAGATGCTTCTCCAATTACCAGTTCTCATCCAGTGTAATGACATGACTTTGAAGATACCTGTCAGCATACAAAGTGACGTGCCAGGAAGGGTTCTACTGGGTAATGACTTAAAAACTCTTGGAGTAGTGTCACATACCCCCAGACCTCCTAGTAAAAGGTTACAGGAGCTCACCAGACCTGCAAGGGCACGAACCATGAGAGGTACTCCCAAGGAGATGATGAAGAAAGAGATCACTCCTACTCCACTGGAGATGTCAGCTGCTGTCTCTAAGAAACTGGAAGGAAAAGGGAAACCTAAAACTTCTAAAAAGAACCTCACAGCCAGCACTCCAGTGCAGCCAACAAGGACTTCCCCTAGGTTGTCCAAATTTACACCAGTAACTCCCCCTCCAGCTGAGGCAGAGAGAGGGGGGTACTACCCTGAGTGGTTGAACTATACTCTGAAGAAGAGCTAGTGGAAGGCCAGGAACTCATTGGAGATCTGGATCCTGTTGACCATCCTGAGCTGCAGTCTTTACTGGCAGAAGGTGGACCCAACAGGGCAGACTTCAGTAAGGGACAGAGAGAATGTCCAACTCTGGAAGGTCTTCACCACCAGGCAGAAGCTCAGGCTGAAGAGCAAGAGCCTGGGAAATATATGTTACACTGGGAAGATGGCATCTTCTACAGTGAACCAACAGAGTCTGCACCTGGGGACAACAAACGACTTGTAGTACCCCAAGAGAACAGACCACAGTTCTTGCAGTTAGCCCATGAGATTCCTTTGGCTGGTCACTTGAGTTTCAAGAAGACTAAGCAAAGGCTCTCACTCTACTTTTATTGGCCAAAGATGGGGGCTGAAGTAGATAAGTACTGCAGGAGCTGCCACACCTGCCAGACTTCTGGTAAGGTTGGCTCCAAGAATGTGGCACCTTTAGTGCCTCTCCCTGTAGTGGGAGTCCCATCTGAGAGAGTAGGGATTGACATTGTTGGTCCCTTGATCCTCCAACCTCCTCAGGCAACAGGTTTATACTTGTTGTAGTAGACCATGCTACTGGGTACCCTGAGGCAATCCCTATGAGGACTGTTACAGCTCCGGCTGTGGCTAAGGCCCTCCTTGGTATTTTTACCAGGGTTGGGTTACCTAAGGAAGTAATCTCTGACAGGGGGTAGAATTTTATTTCCCACTACATGAAAGCCATGTGGAAAACCTGCGGAGTTACTTACAAGTTCTCAACCGCATACCACCCTCAGACAAATGGACTGGTTGAAAGGTTCAACAGAACCATGAAGAGCATGATAGGTGCTTTAGAGGACCCCCTTAAAAGAAAGTGGGGCCTTCTACTGCCATGCCTTCCCTTTGCTTATAGAGAAGTCCCTCAGGAGGGAGTAGGTTATTCTCCCTTTGAACTTCTTTATGGTCATCCGGTCAGAGGTCCATTGGCCCTAATCAAGGAAGGGTTGGAGGGTGCTCCTTCCCCCCAGCCAGTCAGAGTGACTGACTAT
Organism: Ambystoma mexicanum; assembly: GCA_002915635.3. Classification (NCBI taxonomy): domain Eukaryota; kingdom Metazoa; phylum Chordata; class Amphibia; order Caudata; family Ambystomatidae; genus Ambystoma; species Ambystoma mexicanum. The sequence continues at coordinate 902,666,992 of CM030321.1, read as the reverse complement.
GTGATAGGTCTCCGGAGGAGAATTTCACAAATGATGGCAGAAGCAAGTGATAACTTGAAAGCTGGACAAGCATTGGTCAAGCCCTGGCATGACCAAAAGGCTAACTTGGTTGAGTTTACTCAGGTCCAGCTAGTTCTCGTTATGATTCCAACAAGTCAGAGGGCCTTGCAAGACAAATGGTTGGGACCCTTCAAAGTTGTGGGTAAACTTGGAGAAGTCAACTATCTGGTGGACTTGGGCAATCCCAAGGAGGCTCCAACAGTCTTCCACACCAACAGACTAAAAGCGTATGTCTCCAGACCTAATGTAAGAGCTTTGCTTCCAAAATCATCAGAGGAAGAAGAAGAGAGTGACGCTCTTCCTGATCTCCTCAGAGGCTTACCTTTAGACAAAAAGATTGAAAGAGTAAATCTCTCTTTAAATCTGACACCTGAGCAACAGGAAGAGTGCAAATCTATGTTAAATCAGTTTGCCTCCCTGTTCTCACTTTCATGAGGCTTGACCCCTTGAGGACAGCATGACATACTCACTGGTGACTGTCTCCCACTCAAAAGCAGAGGATATCGAATGTCAGAGAATGTAAGAACCCACATCAAATGGGTGAGATCAACAAGATGCTTGATCTCAGGGTAATAGAGCCCTCTACTAGTCCATGGCCTAGCCCAGTTGTGTTAGTACCAAAGGCAGGATCTAAAGAACTTAGATTCTGTGTGGATTACAGAGCTCTTAATGCAGTCACTAAGACTGATGCCCATCCTTTGCCAAGGACAGATGAGTTGGTGGATAGACTTGGTGCAGCCAAGTTCCTCAGCACATTTGACTTGACGTCAGGCTATTGGCAAATATCCCTGACAGACCATGCCAAGGAGAAAACTGCATTTTCTACCCCATTTGGCTTATAGCAGTTTAAGGTTGTGCCTTTTGGATTGAAAAATTCACCTGCTACATTTCAAAGGATGGTAAACCAGGTTCTGAATGGGATGGAGGACTTCTCCCTGGCATACTTGGATGACATAGCAGTGTTCAGCAATTCCTGGGAAGAACATGTGGACCACCTGAGATATGTTTTGCAGGCTCTTGGAAAGGCCAATTTGACCATAAAGGTGAGTAAATGCCAGATTGGACAGAGTAAAGTGGTCTACCATGGACATGAGGTAGGAGGTGGAGAAATAAGGCCTTTGCCCAGTAAGATTGAAGCTGTGCAAAATTGGACAACACCGACTACTCAGACTCAGGTGAGAGCCTTCTTAGGCCTCACTGGGTATTACAGGAATTTCATTGAGAACTATGGGTCCATAGCTTCTCCACTGAATGTCATCTCCTCTCCTAAATTCCCTAAAAAGCTTAGGTGGAATGACGAATGCAATCAGGCCTTTGAAACCCTGAAAAAGGCTCTTTGCCAAGCCCCACTACTCAGAGCTCCTGACTACCACCAAACTTTCATTGTGCAAGATGCTTCAAATGTAGGAATAGGTGCAGTCCTCAGTCAACTGGTTGGGAAAGGTAGGGAGCATCCCATTTGCTTCATCAGTAGAAAACTGAAGGATCTTGAAACAAGGTGGGCAACCATTGAACAAGAGCGTTTTGCTATTGTGTGGGCTCTGAAGAAGTTTAGGCCATACTTGTATGGTTCTACTTTTGTCATTCAGACTGACCACCAACCCTTGAGATGGTTAATGCAAATGAAAGGGGAAAACCCAAAACTATTGAGATGGTCAATCTGCCTGCAAGGGTTTGATTTCACCATTGAGCACAGGTCAGGGTGTCACCACCAAAATGCTGATGGTCTCACTGGGATGTATGTCATCGTCTAGAGGTATGAGATTCATCCAGGAGTTGATTAAATCCTCATGTCCCTTAGTCTGGGGGGGGGGCGAGTGTTAGGGAGAATTCTCTCCTTAGGCTGAATTTCCTAACCTAGTGAGTCCCCCAGCAGCTTTGCTGGATTTCTGGAGTTTGTTTTTTTCTCCTGCCAAGAGTGAGACTCTTTTTCTCCCACTCCTGGACATGATTTATGGTGTTTCTTTGACTGTTTATGTGTTTTATGGGCTATGGGGTCCTTTACTCCATAGGGCCCATGTCATTTTACTATGTGTGTTACACAGCACCCTCCGTGCAGTGACACAGGGGTGTCATAGTGACACCCCACTATAGACTCCATACCCTGGGACTGACTACTGTCTCCCAGGGCATGTAAAGTCACCATTGGCTTTACTAGTCCCAAATTGTTAACAGAAACCGGTACAAACTATCATATTGTGGATGTACTGGTCGGGGCAATTCGATTGCCCGGGGTCTGTTAGTCGAGGGGGCACGTCTCCGTCCCCCATGATCGAGTTTTGGCTGGTGGCAGTGGATACTACTTTTTATATTTGACCGCAAATATATCCCTATGGGATTTTCCCATTGTTCGAGGCTACCAACTTTAATTATTTAATTCTCATTGCCTCGAGCATACCGCTGGTTCATTTATTTAATATTAATTCGCCGGTTGGTATTTTTTGCCAGGACTCGATTCTAAAATGGCATTTGTGTTCTCTTCTGTGACTCCAACCCAAGTCGAGCCCTTTGTTCCACTTTTTGGCAGGCTTCTCCACAGAAGCCTCCAAAAGTGGTGCCACTCTGGGTACCACAGGGGGTGTTGGAAGGGGTTTAGGCACCCTGGCCTGAGTTACCTTGGTAACTCAAGTCACACTCTTGTGTGATTGGCCCAAGTGGTGAGCCGGCCGGCTCACCACTTAGCATGTTTGATTGACAGCTAGGCTGAGTGAATGGGGGTGTGCTGCATAAAAGCAGGGCTTCGGGGACTGGAACTTCAGAAGTCGCCACAGGACCTGAGAATCCGAAGAGGGAGAAGCTGAGCCGACCTACCACGACGACACCACCGGTGGAGCCCTGCGGAACCGACTCACCACTTCCCGACGATAGAGAAGATCTCCTGGCTGGAGAGGCTTCTTCCCCTGACTGGTGGGCACAAACAGTTTACCTTCTTTTCCTTGCATCCCAGGACGTCTTGTGGTCGAATTGCCCATGCCAAGCACCCCGGGAACCGGATAGCCACTTACCAATGGAGCGCAAATAAAAGGACTGCTCCTTTTACCTGAATACTCTGCGGCTGGTTTCTTTCCTGGCAGTGCAACGGACTCCTGTCTTCCTCCCGGACGGGATCCTCTCTTTCCCCCAGATGAAGCACTGACTTGTATCAGCTGCTAGGAACAAGTGCCCCCGCTGGAGTATTCTCACCACTTTAAGGTACCGTGTCCGCCAGGCCTCCCTTTCTAAAGATTGCTACAAGGTAATAATAATCCCTTAACCTTCTGGACTGGGCTGGCCGCCTTGACCCTCTAACTGGTCCCTTTTCTTTTGGTCCAACTCTTTCTGAACCTTTGCAAGACTTTTTGTGCACTTGGACACATTTCGTTCTGATCCTCTTAAAGTGGATCCGTCCTTCTGAACTCTAACTTCACCGTTTTACTTGCCTTCCTCTCTTGTTGTGTTCTTGTGAAAGTGTTGGAATCTGTTTCAAATAATACTCTGCTTTTCTCTTCCTTTTTAAAACAAATGATTAGAGTGCCATCTGGGTTAAGCGCTCACCGCTGTCTGAAAATAAGTGGGGCTTTACTTAAGAATTGTCTAATATATTTTAAGGGAATGTATATCTTTTAGTGACCGTGTTTTTGAACTACCTAATATTAGTGCCTGTGTGTTTTACTAGATGTGGTTTTAAATAAATAATGATATCTCTTTTACACCAAGCTCTGGTCAGTGTTTACTTGTTCTAATGTGTTCTTTTGACCAATTGTGAATACTCTGTATACTGCCTAACTCTTCTTGAGGGAAGTCCGACTGCTCAGCCACAGCTACCAAGTGAATCTGTGTGGTACAGACTGCTACCAAGTGGGTTTACTGCCACACACCTGTAGTCTTAAATCTTTTGCAGTGGTCCCAAGGGGAACTGCAGAGGTTTCTGCCAAACAGACACATAGTCAAACTACCATGTATCCATCCTCATATGCCAACCTGCATTGAAAAGCATTTCAACAAACCTGCATCCAAAGCCCCTGTTTCAAGCTCTCATTTGAAAACTCTTATGTTAATGACAATAGTTTCAGTTGTATAGGTAGAGCTTTCAGCGCCACCTAATAGGCAAAACTAAAATGCACCTTTAATATGTTTTTTACGAGTGACATATTGAAACTGATGTACACACATACTAATCTGAGAGACAATGTGCAGGTCAAAGACATTATGAAAACACAAACAGTAATTTTGACTTAATATGTCAACAGATTATAATGCTAAAATCATGCCCAATTGTTTTGAAAAAGAGCAAGTATTGGTATTTCATCTTCGACTGGGTAATGTGTATTTTTGCAGTGCAAAGTCAGTGCATAGTCATTTTTGCAGTACAAAATGACTTTGCACTGACTTTGCACAACAAGAACACATTTTGCACAGTTCCAGGAATCAGGGTTTGTGTTGGCAGTGCCAAATCACTTTTTAGCAGTGCAAAGTCAATTTGAACCGTGCAAAAAATTCAATGAATCGGGCCCTAGAGCTCTGCCCGTTTAGCTAGCAACCATTGGTTATCAGCTACGTAATTGTTTTTCAATTTCTCAGGTGCAGCTGTGTTATTCATTACAAACCTCTTTGATCAATCACTCAAGTCTGTGTATATCCACTGATCAGGCACTCGAAAATACGTGGCTCGACACGTTAAATTGATAACAGTAAAAAAAGAAAGTCCTATAGCGCTGAACTAATTGAAGACATAATTACCCAACAGAGTGGTACTCAATTTATCCACCTCAGAAGAATGAAAAGCTCAGTTGGACATGCCAGGATTCGAACCTGCTGCAGCAGACTGCACCCAGATATAAGGGGAAAGCGCTTAGCTCGCTGTGCTATCTGACCAACTGTTGCTCTCCTACCTCATACCAAAATGTTGGTCTCATATGTTGGAATGTCCATGCACGGTATATTGAAAATTCATGCTTCATACCATGCCAGATTCATCGTCATATGTGAGCATGCTCATGGTTCGAATTCTATTGAATGTATGTCTCAGAAGTCATGGCAATTTAATGACAATTTGATGGGTTGTACATTAGCTTGCACATAGCTACACCCGTTTGAATTACTTGTGACATGTTAGAAAGTCAGCGGTGTGGCCCATGGCTCTGCAAATTGATGGCCCTCATGCTCACGCCGATGCTGGAAGATGATTGGCTCATATCACCAAAAACAATGACTCGCAATCCGGTAAAATGAGATATCCTATTCTGGACGCTTTGTAGACTTTTGCTGGCTCACCTACCAATGGCTTGGCTCAAACGCTGGCAAATGTAAGGATCAAGTCTTCGAAATGAAGAGGGTTGACTTACAAGTTTTTAGCTCACCACCAGGAAAACTGTTGAAAATACCTTGGTGACTTAATTGCCCAGGTTCTGGCAATGGCATAAAAATATTGAGTTACAATGTTGGTTCACATATTGGGAATTTCATGGTTCACTAGCGGGAAGGTCGATAGACCCCATCTAAGTGAATCCAGGTCTGAAATGCTGGCCAACACTTGCTGGCAAATTTTTGACATATTTATTCGAAACACAGTGAACAGATTTCGGGGGTGTCTTGAGGCCATGGGAAAATACAACTGTCTTAAGCTAAACAGGGAGAAAACTGAGGTGCTGGCGGTGAGGCCTCCATCTGCGGCAGCTTTCTGGACCTCTGCATTTTGTCTGCCTGGTCTTTGTCCCCTTTCCTCTACGGCATTATCTGTGAAAGATCCTGAAGTAAAAATATGTTTGGTTATCTGCTGATCTCCAGATGGGCGCTATTTGTCAGAAAGGATTTTTTCAGCAAATAATTATGCACAAAATCCTTCCCTGGCTCCCCTTTAAGTTTCGCGCTCCGGTGGAATCCTCTCTTGTGTTGGCAACAATGGACTGCTGTAACAGCTTATTTGTGGTGCAACCTGCTTATCTTCTGCAGCGTCTTCAAATTCTGCAGAACCCTGCAGCTAGAGTTGCCACCTCCACGCCAAGTCGCGCTCATATCTCCCAGTGCTCCATCTGGTCCACTGGCTGCCTGTTGCCAAGCTCTGCCAATATAAAGCACTTTGCTTGGTCATTCCCTCATTCTATGGCTCCGGAGCAGAATACCTGCAGATGATATTCCGACCATACGTTACGACCCGGGCACGTTCGGCTGGTTTCAGTGCCTCGTTTGAAGTTCTCCCGAACCACCCGTAGTTCTTTTTCAGTGGCCGCAGCTCAGTTATGGAATTCCATTCCCCGTAATTGAAGAACCATTGAAGAGCATCTTTTCTAGTCCCTTCCTCGTCTCAGTCTAGCTTGCTAGGACCATGATGCCTTCAGTGGCGACCGTGCACCCTATACATTGTTGTTAACATAACATAATATTATTGAAAAGGACATGGCCCAAAGTCTGGAAAAGTGTAGGATCCTATACTGGTCCCTCTAGTGCTGGTATCAGGGCCAAATCAGAGATTATACTATTTTACCGTGGTAAATGTCCAATATAATATGCAACATTATGTCGGTAAAATGTTATACATCATTGTTACCCCTGCCATGTGTCAAGGTGTTCTTTAACAAGTGTGAGTCAATATGTAAATTGCACCAGCAAAGCCAAGAGCTTTGACCTTTTTGTAGGCAGACATGGTCCCCGTATTTGTTAATATTGGAGATTTTATATTTTCTACAAATGGTCCCAGAAAAGTTAGTTACATGTTAAAACTGGCCTTTGACCTTTTTTTTGTTCTTTTTTTTACAAAAAAAAGGAATATTATTTCACAGTTAGTCTTTACATTTTATACAGAAAATAAAAAAAAAATGAGACATGCTAAGTACTTTAATTTAGGAAGGTGTGGCGGGATGCTGTATTGCTCAGAAATCAAGGGTTGAAGGCATAAATGGTTAAGAAGATATATATAAAGCATTGGTGTGGACCAGGGACATTTCTTTTGGCAAACTTGGATGGTGCCGTGAACACCTGTGGAGAGTGCAGCTCGAATTCTCTACCTGAAAGGTGGAATTATCAATATGTATATATATATATTCAGTGAAAAAACCTTGTTAAAGGGACGTTATGGTTAAGTTGCGCTACTAAAAACCTATGAAATTCAGTGAAAAAACGTTGTTAAAGGGACGTTATGGTTTCAAGTAAAACCGAAAAACCCTTGAAATTCGCCAGTTATGGTAAGCTAAGCAACCATAACTCACGCCACCACTGTGCACTGCTAAGCCTAACACCCAGGACATCAAAGATGACATCACAAATGTCATTGATGACATCACTGATGACATCACATGTGTATTTACTTTTCATGAAATGTGTGTACAAGTGATTCTTATTATAATGTTGTTAAAAAAACTGTCAAGGATCATTGGTATAAATGTCATTAGCTAATTATTGCATTAAGCAATGCATTGATATAAATAGCATTCTATTATGAAGTTCTATCCAGTATACTAAGGTACTCATCCAGAAACATAGGCATTGTGTGCAGCATATATGATGAAGGTACAATATTCTTAATGTTGATATGTTGAATAATGAAATGATAACTGTTTTCTTATTAGAGTTTTGCGTACTGTGAAATATGTAATAAGTAGCTAATAAAACCCACTTATTACATAATTGCATTATTACAAACAAAACACAAAGAGACAAGAACACATACGGATATGGGATATACAGGGAAAGTGAAGTAAGCAAAGAAGCAGCAGTAGTACCAGAAAGTGTTCATAACGTGACTGATTATCTCTATGCAAATAAATGATTGCTCTGTTTGAAAGCTGCTAATTACCCTATGTATATCTATCACATGATGTGACTGGACCCTAAGGAAAGTAATGTGAGTACAATGTATACAAATATGAGCATATTCAGGGAAAGTACAGCCATAAAAAAACAACAGAACTATCAGAAAGTGCTGATAACTCTACTGATTATCTTCATGCACAGAAAAGATTGCTGTGTTTCAAGCTTGTGTCTTACCCTATGTATATGTTTCATTTTATATGACTGGACCCTAAGGGAATTACTTTAAGAACATACTTGAAGGATAAGTCTACACATATAGTACGTTTACAATTTTTAGTTCCTGATTGTTACTGAAGAAAACCATGTGGCCTAGGTATGTCAGTAATGGAAAAAAGAGGGAGCCAGACATGTGATGTCATCAGTGATGTCATCAATGACATTTGTGATGTTATCTTTGATGTCCTGGGTGTTAGGCTTAGCAGTGCACGGTGGTGGTGCGAGTTATGGTTGCTTAGCTTACCATAACTGGCGAATTTCAAGGGTTTTTCGGTTTTACTTGGAACCATACGGTCCCTTTAACAACGTTTTTTCACTGAATTTCATAGGTTTTTAGTAGCGCAACTTAACCATAACGTCCCTTTAACAAAGTTCCCTTTAACAAAGTTTTTTCACTGAATTTCATAGGTTTTTAGTAGCGCAACTTAACCATAACGTCCCTTTAACAAAGTTTTTTCACTGAATTTCATAGGTTTTTAGTAGCGCAACTTAACCATAACGTCCCTTTAACAAAGTTTTTTCACTGAATTTCATAGGTTTTTAGTAGCGCAACTTAATAATAATAACTTTGACTTTATGTACATGTAATATGGAACATACTGAACCTCTTCTACTGAACTTGATGTCCGCAAACTCTTTTAATGTCCGCGGACATGTTCGGAGAACAGTACCACTACCTAAAAATTCTGGGGGGGTATTTTTGATTCTTATATCATAACATAGGAACATTTAACAAATTCAAAAAGCAGCACACATACGCATTATATGTAGTAATACATAAGAAATGTAACCCATATATGTAACACACTAACCATTCATTTAAATGCAATTTGTTCTAAAATGGAATATACCACAAGAAGATAAATTGGCTTCCAACATAATTACCTCACAGACACTACAGAACTAAGAACAAGACCAGACCTACAGAGTACTTAGAACATATCTTACCTGAAATAGTAAGTGTACTTCATTTTACTCATATATTTATAAACTTTCTGTATTAGGTAAAAAAAAGATATTACGACCCTGGCGGTCCGGAAATAACGGTGGCGGTAAACCCGCCGCCACCGTTGTTTCCGGACCGCCTGATCCCGACCCCTGCAGGCGGGAGGTGATGTTCCCGCCAGGTCTGACCTGGCGGGCTTAACACCTCCCGCAGGCAGGCGGACGAGGAAACACCGGCAGCATTACGAGATGCTGCCGGTGTTTCCATGATCCCGATTCCTATTAAGTCCCATAGGACTCAATGGGAATGGGGATTTACACCATTCCGTCTCCGTGATTCCCGGAAAACCGGGGTTGTAATGCCCCGGTAATTCCGGGAATCACGGAGGCGGAATGGTAATACGAGTCCGGCGGTAACCAGGCGGTTTTACCGACGCGGTTACCGCCGGACTCGTAATGAGGCCCAATATCTTTTTTTTTCTCACAGAAATGTCTAGTACGCTGGAATGGCTAGAGGAGCATTTCCACATGAGGAAATGTCACAAGATAGTGAAACTAATGGTAAACACTTTACAATATAAACCATTTAATGATTATTATTTCATATACATTTAACATATATATATTTTTTTGTACAGAGCATACCAAAATAGAAAAGTACCTCTGAAGAAACTGTTATGGATAACACGCTTGACAGCATAAAAGAAAACATGGATTTATTGTTGACCAATTTTAATAATTTGAAAACTTTTGTTGAAGATCATTTTAAAACAAAAACCTCATACCATTGCCCCACATGTACTTGTCCCCCCTCACCATATCCCAGTCAATTATCCCCAAACCCTCTCCATAACCCAAAACGTTTTGATGAGACTTCCATCCCTTCTTCACCTGATACCAATCATGTTGAAACCCCTAATTCCTGTTTTTGTTTCCGTTTCTGCCTCACCTTCTCTGTCATAAATTATTAATATATGTTAAATAAAGTTACATTTTTATATTGTGTTGTACTTAGTTTCTTTTTTTTTTGTTTTAAAAAACAATGTAGGTGTCCGCGGAGAGCGCGGGTGTTCTAAAATGTTCGTAAATAAACGAAAATGGAGGTGTCCTGAAGACCACTATACCTGTCCGTGGTGTTCGCTAGCAAGTTGAAACTGTTCTAAGAACACAATTGGTGTCCTGAAATGTTCCTAATTAAACAAAATGGAGGTGCCCTAAAGAACACTATACCTGTCCGTACTGTTCACTAGCAAGTTGAAACTGTTCTAAGAACACAATTTCTGTCCTGAAATGTTCGTAAATAAACGAAAATGGAGGTGTCCTGAAGAACACTATACCTGTCCGTACTGTTCGCTAGCAAGTTGAAACTGTTCTAAGAACGCACGCAGTGTGCTGAAATGTTCGTAAAGAAACAAAAATTAAAGTGTCCTGAAGAACACTATACCTGTCCGTACTGTTCGCTAGCAAGTTGAAACTGTTCTAAGAACAAAATTGGTGTCCTGAAATGTTCGCAATTAAACGAAAATGGAGGTGTCCTAAAGAACACTATACCTGTCCGTACTGTCCGCTAGCAAGTTGAAACTATTCTAAGAACACAATTGGTGTCCTGAAATGTTCGTAATTAAACGCAAATGGAGGTGTCCTAAAGAACACTATACCTGTCCGTACTGTTAGCTAGCAAGTTCAAACTGTTCTAAGAACACAAGCGGTGTCCTGAAATGTTCGTTTGACGTGTGACGCACTTTTAATTACTTCAGGACCTGAACAGTGTCCGTAGAACATCAACGCGCATGCGCAAACCAATATCCGTGCATTTGGTGTCCTGCGGACAGGCGCTTCCTCCGCGGACATGTTCGCGAAGGGATCATGTGACCGCGCCCACGCTAATCGCGTTTTCTGAATGCGGACACTGTTCGTGTCCCCGAACAATTTAAAAGTACATTTTCAAGTAATCCACAATATTTTTCAATAAAAACTCATCATGGCACAAGTCCCACATAGTAATCCTGAGTTTCTACATACCTTTTGAAACTTTTTGAACCCTTTTTTGTGTTTGATCTGTCCGCGGACAGCACGCATGTCCACGGACCGCGTACAAGCACCCCTGTAAAAGACCACGCCCTAGAGCTTATTCTCATTGTGTTTCTGACTATTCTTCAGAGCACTGAGATTTTTGCTGCCACTTGCAGATATCCATCATCAACCTGATGGCAACTATATCTCCACTGCTGCCAGCCGGTGCTGTATCTGCCTCAGCACCACCCCCACCCCCTCCACCACCACCACATTCCCAAGGGCCTGAAGAGGGGAACAGGAGTGAGGATGCAGAGGAGGAAGAAGCGGATGAGGAGAATGAGGTAGAGGAAATCCCTACTACCCGCACTAGGCATGAGTCTTGGGTGTGGCGGTTGTTTACCATTCATGGGAATGGTCCTATGGCTCGTGCGAACGGTGTCACCTGCAATGAGTGCAAAATGATACTCAGTCACGGGAGGCACGGTTCGTACAGCTTTGGGACCACGACCATGAAGCGACACCTGAAGTCATTTCACTCGAGCTATTCGCAAGGTTGTACCTTGCGAAGAACGTAGTAGGTTGATTTCCTCTACTTCATCCTCCGTTTCTGATCCTGTCACCACAAGGACCACCTCTGAGGGACAGCGTCTTCCTCAAGCTGCCTCACAGGCCATACAGAATTCTGATGACCCCTACCTTTCAAGGGTCACAGTTGTATGTATGTACTGTGACACAGTACTCTGCAGGGGGGAGCGACTTCGGAGTGCTTTTGAGACTATCGTCTCAGAGCACGAGAAGACCTGCTCACTACCCAAATAAAACTCACTCTACATCTTCCTCTCTCAGCTCGCCCTTTCTTATCCCTGTGGTTGGGTGTCCCTCCTTTACCCTCCTTTCCCCTCCTCTCCTAGTGTGTCGTGTATAAAAAACCAAAACAAATACAAAATAACAAAAATAAAAAAAAAATAAGGCTCTTTTTAGAGCCGCCTTTCACAGTTAAAAAATAGAAGTGAAGATAAATGAAGCAGGGCCCTTTGTATTTTTTAGAAGTCTGCGGACAGTTCGTGAACATCTAAAAAATTGGGGTGCTACCCTATTATAACCATTGCAATTTTCTCTGGGAGAAAGTGGTGGCTCTGAAGAGAGCCTTTGGGAGGTCTTTGTATGTCAAAAATTATAAATACTTAACACCTACTTCAAAATGGATGCTGTAATTCCAAAAAAGGTCGCAATGCATTTTGAACATTTCTCAGAAAAATCTGATTGCCAGCATAAGTAAGATGGACTCAATCTCTGCGAAAAATGTATGTACTACGAAACATATTATTTTCATTGTGAAAAGAGGACATGCCAAAATCTCTTAGAAATGCACAAACAGCCTTATTAACATTGCCCCTTGCTTTTTCCATTTGCGGACCAAATGAAGAAGAACGAAGCCACATTTGTCTCTGCGCAATCCGTGAAAATATCACTTGAGAATTAGGAAACATGTCCATGACCTTCCCAAGTCCTTCTTTCATAGCAAATTGCAAAAAAATTCCAGTCACATGTCCTAAACTGTTCCCTCCACAATGAATTGCAATTATGTCTGGATGTTGCTCTGTCTCCAAAGTAGCACAGAGAGGTAGCAATTCCAACCACTTCATTCCACGTACTCCAAGCCAGTGTACTTCCACATGTGGAAATCCAAGATCTACAGCTACTCCACAGCTTTCTGCATGCACCTTCAACCAATGTATCCACGAATCTCCCAAAATCCAAACAATCTGTTTTCTGAAACCCAGAGCCATAGCTATCTGTTATTATCTGAGAAACTCTCTCCTGGCACAACAAACCCACTAAACTTTTATGACCAATCCCTTTCAGTGCTAATTCTCATTTGCATGACTTCTGAACCAAAAAATCCCTGGATGTAACTCCTGATGTCCGCGAACTACTGCCATGTCCGCGACACAATCGTAACATGAACAGCCTTCTACCATTTCCACTTCACTCTCTGTGCCATTCCCTCATTGGATGTAGCTAAGAAATCACATGACCATGCACCAATCACATTCAAGACCTCTACATCTAACTGCATCATCATAGATCAGCACTGCTAATGTACTGTGAATCGCTCAGTACAAGTGTCATATCATTGGCAAGCACCATCTACAAGAAATAGTGTACAAGTCTCCAAGATGTCTACTTGCAACTCCATGCATATCCATATGCATGAACACAAACTACAGGTATGCATATTTTCTGTACAGTACATGAACACATTTTCAAACTGACTTTTAGCTTGTGTAATCTGTAAAATGAATCTACTGTCTTTTTTCCAATTCCT